>JAMPIV010016024.1:0-92500 GCA_024509875.1 Oreohelix idahoensis
TCCCATCGCTTGTGAATCTACTACCTCATTCTCCTAAATCCTTATTCTCACAGAGCCTTCAATATCACTTTACACTCTAAAGGGACCAATATTCATCAGCACCCTCTCAGATAAAAATTACGACAACGCTAAAAGATAAGTAAACCCAGTAGTGGTCGTTTCAGTGCAAAATGTTGTCCATCGAATTATGTGGGCATATTTAATTCATGCATGTTCTATGTATCTATCTATCTTCGTATTTTTTTTATGTGTGTAAGTAGATTTGGTCGCCACAAGCTGACCACAAAGATTCTAATCGATTCTAGGGTAATTGAATATTTGCGAGTTGAATACAAGAGACCCCAAAGAAATAATTTTGGACTCGTTCTGCTTGTTATTGCAAACATTTGATATTTGATGTTAGGTGTATAGTGATGGTAATTTCTGGTGTATTTTCCTGTATTCTATTTCAATTTTTATTCATTTCTGTAATATGTTTGTAACTATTTCGTATTTTCTCCATCTTGCTATAATTTATTTTAATTGTTAATATATGTTCGTTATATAGAGTCCTGTGTCGTCATCATTTATTTGTACACATGTTTATTAACCCATATTTCGTCACCTTGAACTTCTCTGATACTTCCGAGTTTTATTTGGTTCAAGTAATCATCTTTTAATGTTTGCAATTGTCAATTGTGAAATGTTAATGTCTTGTACAATTTTATTTATGGTTTGTTTTGTCTTTATTGATGTTTAAGCTTATACTCTAATAGGGATAGCTTACCTTAGTTGGGTATTAATATAATAACATATATTTTGATTAATATTTGAAAATAAATAAGAGGAACTTGATAATTGCAACTGTTTGCAGTAATGGCCCAGTGCACTAGTGTTTATCCATCATGACTAAGGCATGATGATATAGTATATTGACAAATAACTATAGGGTTATATTTCTTGGTGAATATGAGCATCATGTTAGATATTAAGTAGTATAATTTTATTAAAAATAGTACTACGTTGGCCATTGAGTACTCATAAATAATTTAATAATTTTTACTGGTGTTTACAATACATTATTGATTAACTACATAGATCATTGATTTCAGAATGTCTACGTTAGAAACTTTCGTTAGAATAGGGAAAGATTTTTTTTATAAAGGACCAGAACTGAAATCTTTTGCTGAAGAACAACTAGCTATTTATAAACAAGAACAGGCAGGTAGAAAACGTGAAGAAGAAGAACGTGAGGCAAAGTTAGAAAAGCAGAAAGAACTTGCTAGACGTGAAGAAGAAGAACGTGAGGCAAAGTTAAAACGTGAAGAAGAAGAACGTGAGGCAAAGTTAGAAAAGCAGAAAGAACTTGCAAAGCAAGAAGAAGATAGAAAAGAGGCAAGAAATGAAATATTAAGAATTGAGGAGGAAAATAAAAAGAAACAAGATGAAATTATAATGCAACAACAAAAGGAGTTGGCACTTATCCAATTGGAGACAGCCAAATTAAAAGCACAATGCGCTACTACTAGCCGTGGTGTTAATGCTAATGATATGTCTTCAGCTACACAACATAAAAGTTATTAAAACTTTAAACTGCCACATTTCAAACTTAATTATGATAATTTATCATCGTACTTGTCACGTTTTGAACAAGTATGTAAGACTAATAATTTGGATAAATCAGCATGGGCACTTAAACTTCGAGAATTTTTAGATGGTGAGCCCTTGAACGCAACTGAAAATGTAGATCCTACAATAGCTTGTAACTATGATGCCATTAAGGCTTTGCTATTGCGACGGTTTCATTTAGATGAGGAAGGTTGTAGATTAAAATTTAAAAATCTTCAGCCAGATTCACATAAAGATTTTTCAGGATTTATATCAAATATACGAGACACCTTCAACAGATGGGTTGAACTTGCGGGAGTGGAAAAAATCTTATGATAAATTAGTGGACCTGATACTTAGAGATAAAGTACTATCTTCAGTTAGTCCGCCATTTTTTTCATTCCTACAGGAACGAAAACCACCCACCATTGCGTCCTTAGAAGAGATGTCTATAAATTATTGTTGTGCACATCCTAACGTCAGTTTAGGGAATTCACATACACGAGAACCATTACCAGTGGCATCCAACATGTCGTACCACGGTTATGACAAAGCAAGGACACATAGTCTTAATAGGAACCATTTTTACAAAGGATATAATGATAATTATAATCATGGACAAAATCATTATAACAGCTATAACAATTTTAACCGAGGTAGACAACAGTTCAGAAATCAAATACCTCATTTTAAACCTAAAGATAATTTTGAACAAAAGCCTAGTTGGAATAAATTTGGTATTGACAAATTCAATAATAGTGGTAATCATTATCAGAGGAAGAATGAAAATTTTAAACCACGACATAAAAGTTACAACAGTAGAGGCAATGATAATAATTATTCAGGTGTTCGGGATAGACAACGCTCCATCTCCAGACATCATCAACAGTTTACACATAACACAGGGGCAGCATTGACCATGAATGCATCTCCATGTAATAACAATGTTGACACTCCAACACATTCTTCATCTGCATGCTATGTCATTGATAATAACGTGGCAAATGTTTGTCCACAATGCCATACTATTTTTCAGAAATCAAGTCAGCCGACAATACAGGTTACACAACCTACTCCTGCTATTTGTCTAACGGCTAACGATGGAACTGGGACATTGATTTTTAACAAGGGAATCCTGGATGGAAATATTATTTCTATTTTAAGAGACTCCGGATCCACCACAATTGGTATCCGTTAATCCTTAGTGCATCCACGTTATGTTACTAAAGAGTTTGTACGCTGTATTACCTTCGGAGGGACAGTGGAATATTATCCAACTGCAATTATAGAGGTTAAAACTCCATTTTTTTCAGGGAAAGTTAAAGTTTGTTTACTTCAGAATCCGGTTGCAGATTTGACAATCGGACGTATACATGGCAGCAAAGACTGTACTCCCGAGGAAATATTGGAATGGGGAAGAGTGAACTTGTATGCAGCAAATACAGTGACAACAAGAGCTCAAGCTCACGAGTTGGAAAGGAAGGATACTACAGCCACTAAAGTGATGGAGTACTCTAATGATATACCTACCTCCATGATTGAAAGAGAGTCTTTTGCTCGCAAACAAAGAGAAGACAACTCTTTGAAGAAATTTTTTGCATTAGTGAACAAACATGATGATATTACGGTTAAGAATAGAGCTAAACATTGGTTCACTATTCATAATGATATTTTGATTCGAAATAGTGTTGACAAAGATAAGGTAAAACATCAGGTCATAGTACCATTTCACTGGCCGGGAATTTCACGAGACGTATCTTTATACGTACGTTCCTGTGTGACTTGCCAGGAAGTTAAGTCTCGTGGAGCTTTTCATAATGCCCCCATTCAGGCCAGTGAAATATCAGTTCGTCCTTTCGACAAGATGGCAATAGATATTATTGGTCCTATGTTACCAACTGCCAGAGGGCATAGGTACATATTAACATGTATTGACCTATGTACACGATGGCCAGAGGCCATACCTCTGAAACATATTACAACAGCTGATATATCTGATGCTTTGATATTAATATTTTCTAGGCTTGGGTTTCCAAGAAAATTACTTTCGGACCATGGACCACAATTTGTGTCTGATACAATGAAGGATGTAATGAAGACACTGAATATAGAAAGAAGTCTCAGCAGTGTTTATCATCCGATGAGTAATGGGTCCGTTGAGAGGCTCAACCGTACTATTAAACAACTTTTACATAAAGTTACGGTAAACAATCCTCAAGATTGGGACAGAGCTATTCCAGCTGTGTTGTTCGCTTACCGAGAAATTCCGCATGAGCAGACCGGTTTTTCTCCGTTCGAGTTAGTGTTTGGTGCTCCTCCAAGAGGCCCAATGGGACTCATTAAAGACTTACTACTCGACTCTGAGATGACTCAGGAAACACAGTCATCTTATGAATACGTTATTAACTTACGTAAAAAAATCATAGAGGCTTGCCGCATGGCAACAGCTTCATCAGAGGCTGCGAAGGAGAGAGCTAGACAATTTCAAAACAAAAATCGAAGACTCCGCCAGTTATTTCCTGGTGACGAAGCATATGTACTACTTCCACAAAAGGGTAACAAATTATTAATTGCTTGGAATGGACCATACAAAATAGTAGATAAGATTTCTGACGTCGACTACATATTAGGCATAAAAGGTCAGAAAAAAATGTATTATATAAATATGTTGAAAGAGTTCTTTACCCGTCCACTTCATCTACAGTCTATCTTCCACGACTTAGAGACGACAAATCAGTTAATTCTTATCAATACTCTAGTCTTTCTGTAATTCAGGAAGAAGAAGCATCTTTTCCTGAGGTTGAAATGTCTTTTCCTATACCGGAACTGCAATTATCAGAATCTTGGAGGGATGTTGCTGTTTCACCTTCACTTACTTCAGATGAAAATAATTCCATTACTAAACTCCTAGAAACCTACTCTGATGTTCTGACGGATATACCTGGTCGAACTTCTATCATTTCTCATGACATTATACTGAAGGACAGTACTCCTATAAAACTTCGTCCTTACTCTGTACCTATCCATTTTCAAGATAAAACATCTCAAGAACTTAAACAGATGTTAGCATTAGGAATTATCGAACATAGTAACTCGCCATTCGCTTCACCACTAGTTATTGTAAGAAAAAAAGACAATAATATACGATTATGTGTAGATTATAGGAAACTTAACGCTCAAACTGTACCAGACAGTGAACCTCATCCTTTGATTGACGATCTACTTATTCGTCTTTCATCTGCTAGATATTTCACAAAAATTGACTTAACCAAGGGATATTGGCAGATTCCCTTAACTGAACAAGCAAAATATTACACTGCATTTTCGACTCCACAAGGTCTGTATCAGTGGAATGTCATGCCTTTTGGGCTAATGAATGCGCCTGCAACGTTCATTCGCATGATGCGAAGAATTTTAGCTTGCAGAACAGACATCATCACTTATATTGATGACATCTGTCTGTTTAGTCATTCCTTTGATGAACATGTCATTGGATTAGGTTCAGTATTAGATATTTTAAGAACTAATAACTTAACTGCCAGACCTAGCAAAATGCAAATAGGTTTTCAAGAAATAACATTCCTGGGACATATAATAGGGGCTGGACAAATAAAAACTATTCCTCAAAATGTGTCTAAGATTTTACAGCTATCAGTTCCACAAACAAAAAAACAAGTTAGGAGCTTGTTGGGTTTAGTACAATATTATAGTAGGTTTATTCCTAACTTGTCAACAATTACGGCTGTCTTGTCTTCGTTACTGAAGAAAGATATGCCTACAAAAGTTCTGTGGACAACAGACTGCCAGACAACTTTTGACAAAATAATATCTCTCTTCTCCAGGCAACCTATTCTTAGGTTACCAGATAGTAAAAAAAATTTATACTCCGTACAGATGCGAGCAATTATGGATTGGGAGGTACGCTATTGCAAGAACACGACGGCGTCCTGCACCCTACTCTTTATATATCCAGAAAACTCACCGAGACAGAGCGAAACTACTCGGTGATAGATAGGGAGCTATTGGGAGTCGTATGGGCAATACAAAAACTAGAGAAGTTCCTGCTAGGCGCTCCTTTTGTCATACAAACTGACCAACATGCTGTAGCATCACTTAGAAAAGCCAATCATAAGAACGCCAAACTTGCTCGTTTTTCAATCCTGCTTCAGCCATTTAATTTCACCATCGAGGCAATTCCAGGACATGAGAATATAGTCGCTGATATTCTATCCCGCAATCCTTTGCCATATAAGAAGGGAACATAAATAACTCATGGAACCAGAACTTGGTGATGAAACTGACACTTGTTGAATGTTCTGCAAGAGTTTACAAACTTACAAAATTCCAGGTCAAACAAGTTGACTGTCACAGTATAATATCTACACTTTCATGACATTGTCCTCTAAGCTCGTATCAAACTGCGAGAGGTCACACAATCAACATACTTATAAACGCCATTCACAAAGCGTACACGAAGGCGTGCTGACAATCTCCCTTTTTAATAATAACAATGAAACACGTAGGAATTCAATAATAATAGCAATACATTGTCAGCAATAACCATATGACTGGATCAACAAGTCCTACTACCACTAGACTATACAACAATGCTGTACAAAAGCCAGCAACCATAAAGAGAGCACGATTAATATGCAATGCGGCTTCTAAAATCGGCCAACTGACATCTTTCTCTGTCAGGCTTCCTGTTCACTCCATTCCATTGCACCCCTTTGCACCATTTTCTTTGAAAGCTGATGTGCGCACCAAAATATATGTTTATTCCACCAAAGTCCATGTGCGCAACAAAAGATATTATGTGACATCTACCCCCTTCCCCAGAAAAGAAAACGGAGTTTTCTTCTCTCTGAGAGTAGTAGATTGCACACCAAACAACAAAATATTAGACAAGTTCAACCCAAAAAAAAAAAAAAATTTTACACTGGTGTACGTAGACGTCGTGCCTACGAACACATATATCTCATGTCCCAAAAATTACAATCTAGACAGAGCATCTGCCACGACATTAAGTCTACCCTCTAATGGGATAATTGTGAACTGGAACTGTTGTAGCAACAAGGCCCAACGAGTCAACCGTGAGCTTGTCGACTTCGAAGATTTCAAAAACAGTAGAGGTCGATGATCTGTCTGAAGTATAAACTGGGACCCTATCAAGTAACGGGACAGTTTTGACACTGCCCATACTATAGCCAGACATTCTCTTTCGATTGTTGAGTACCTGGTCTCTGCCGGTAACAGTTTCCGACTAACATACATCACAGGATGTAGTGTACCCTCGTGGTCTTGCATAAGACATGCGCCAATTCCCACAGATGACGCGTCAGTCCGCAGTATAAAGGGTTTGCTCAAATCAGGCAAAAGAAGGATTGGTCGTCTGGAAAATAATTCCTTAATTTTTGATAATGCTTTCTCGCATTCTGCCGACCATACAACCCTGTTAGGCATCCCTTTACTAGTAAGAGAGGTTAAAGCATCAGAAATTGTAGAAAATTGAGGGATGAATTTGCGATAAAAATTGACAAGTCCCATCAGGCTTCTGACCTGCTTCTTAGTCCTAGGTGCCTGTAGTTCTAAAATTTTTGTAACCGTGCCAGTCTCGGGTTTTAATAGATTATTACCTACGATAAACCCCAAAAAACTCAACTCACTAAAACCGATACAAATCTTACTAGGGCGTGCCGTTAAACCATGCTTACGTAAACAACGCAACAGGGAAGACAACCCCGACATATGTTGTTCCCATGTTTCATGGAACAGGCAGATGTCATCGATGTACGTAATCACATTCGTACGATGACCTAGTAACTTTCTCATCATTCTGACGAAAGTTGCGGGTGCATTAACTAGCCCGAAACACATAAAATTAAACTGAAATAAACCCTTTGGGGTGGAAAATGCCGTCAAAGGTTTAGCCGACTCGACAAGAGGAACCTGCCAGTATCCCCTAGATAAATCCAGTTTACTAAAAAACCTGGCATGGGAAAGTTGCGTAAGGAGGTCCTCTTGGTTCGGTATTGGCTCAGCGTCAATCACAGTGACACTATTTAATTTACGGAAGTCGATGCAGACACGCAAGGATCCATTTTTCTTTCGTACCACGACCATAGGGAAGGAGTAAGTAGACTCCGATGGAGAAATGATCCCCAACCGTAACATGTCATCTAGTTCTTTTTCAATCGCTGACTTGAAATGTAATGGCTGCGGATACGGCTTTACCCTGATCGGTTGGTCGTCCGTCAGGATGATATTGTGGCAGATCAAATCGGTACGTCCCGGCAAATCAGTGAGAACATCCTTAAACTCTCTAATGACCGATCGTGCCTCCGATTTCTGTGTTATCGTTAGGTCGTTACATATCTGCACATTCTCCCAAGACTCAGAAGGAGCAAGGGGAACGAGAGACAGCTGGAGATTAATATCATCTCCCATGTCACCCAATTCATTAATGACCACAGAACATGCCATCTTCGGGGTCTCCCCAGACAACCTAGTGTCCACCCCTTTTAGAGCCTCTGGCCGTTCCATATAAGGTTTTAACATATTAATGTGGAATACCTTCTCCTTGTTCCGAACCTGGATTAAATAATCAACATCCGTTACCTTCTTAAGCACCCTAAACGGCCCCTGCCATGTAATGCTCAAACGGTCTTCCTTTGATGGAAGAAGAAGCCATACCTCTTCACCGGGAACCAAGAGCAGTAGTTTTGATCCGCGGTTAGCGTATTGTCGGTACCGCGCCCCCGCCACGGATAAATTATCACGTGCCACGGCACACGCTTTGACAATACGGTCACGCAGGTTTATGACGTATTCGTAACTGGAGACGGAGGACCCATCAGAACGCTCACCAACCAGTATATCTTTCAGAATGTGCATTGGGCCCCTCGGATTCGCCCCGTACAATAGTTCAAATGGGGAGAACCCGGTGCTCTCCTGAGGTGCCTCTCTATAGGCAAATAATACTGCTGGAAGGAATTTATCCCATTCTTGGGGAAATTCAGCAGTGACCTTGGCCAACATATCCTTCAATGCACCATTAAAACGTTCACATACCCCGTTTGACTGGGGATGCTAAGGGCTGGTGAACGATTGGGAAATGCCCAACAATTTAGTGATCTCGGCCATTTCCTTAGAAATGAATTGACGTCCCCTATCTGACAGTATCACCTCGGGAAACCCAAACCTACTGAACAACATCTGCAACGCATCCGCCACAGCCTGAGAGGTGATAGTCCTCATTGGCACTGCCTCGGGCCATCTTGTGCACAGATCCACCATTGTCAGAAAAAAACGAAAGCCTCTATCTGATGCAACAGAAAGAGGACCAACGATATCGATTGCAACTTTCTGGAAGGGGCGAACCGACAAATCAACAACCTGCAACGGAGCCTTCGGTAATTTGCCTTTATGTGTCACTGGCTGACATACCCTGCAAGACCTGCAGTATACCTTAATGTCTTTGTTGTATGCCGGCCAATAGAATTGTGACAGAACCCTATGGCAAGTTCTTGCAACCCCCATATGTCCAGCAAACGGTGAATCGTGTGCCACCTGCAACACCTTTGATCTAAAGGCGACAGGCACAACCACCTGGCGCTTGAATTCGAATTGGCTGGAAAAGCATCTGGTAAGAACATCATTTTTCAACTCAAACCAGTAACGTGCCGACTTCGTGCACTTTACATCACCATTTTGGGCCAAAATGTAACATTTCTGCAATGTTCCATCAGCTCGCTGCTGCTGGACAAAGTCCGATGCTGGTACATCGGGACTCGTGGAGGCAATACATGGGACCGCGTTAGATGTCGGTAGTTCCCGCTGTATCGCCAATGAATTGTCGTCTGATCTGGTCTGCGCCCTTGTGACCACCACATTTGCCACAACTGACCGTTCGACCTGCCATTTTGTGATGTCGGCCTGAGTACAGGCACGAACACCATGCACGTTCCCTATAATCAAATCGACCACTGGAGCCTCAAGAACACACGCCTGCACCCGACCAGAAATAAAGGGTGTATCCACCTCTATAATGGCTAGGGGGTAATATTCAACATTTCCCCCAAATGTCACGCATCCGACAGTCTTACCAATAAGGCACGATTCGTCAATACATGATCGGCGCACTCCTATCGTAGTGCATCCTGTGTCCCTCACCACAGACACCAACTGGTTCTGAACCATGCCCTGGTGTAACTCTAAGCTTCCGCTCCCATCAAGAGAAGAGAGGCAAGGCAGAGTATGACCACAAATTAGTAATGGTCTGCCATCAGGTTCAAACAAAGGCCTACATCCTTCGCAATCTTCGTTATTAAAGGTTTTCAGAACGCATGCAGCATTAGCCTTTTCTGAATTGTTTGGACAGACTCTTGCAGCATGTCCCCTTCCGTCACACGCACCACATCGAAGCTGACCACCATCATCTTTTGTAGGACTACCCTTTGGTGAATTGGGATGTTCTTGCTCCCGTTTGTCATCCCTATCATTCCTTTTACTCGGACCACTTCTTCTATACCAGCGATGATCGGGATCGCTAGTAGTGTCTATTCGGACCTGCCTCCGAGTAGACCTGTCATGTCTATCTCCCGTGTATCTAAACGGAGATCTATCCTGACGGTAGAACGATTGTTTTTTCGGAGATCTGTATCCCTTAAAATTATCATAGTTCCCATGAGATCCATGCCCACTAGAGTATTGCCGATCAAACCTTCTCCTGGCAAACCTGTCCGCACTCTTGGACCGATGCTGCCGGAAAGGTTTCCCAATAACCTTGCCAACACATGTAGCGAAAGGCTCAGGGACAAATGACTTGTGAATTGTCTTACCAGGGTGAGCGGTAACGTACTGCCGCCCCAACTCTGACATAGCAGTAATGTCTCTGGGTTTGCGTTCTTGAAAAAATGCAACCATGTCAGAACAACATGAGGACAACACCTTGTCCCGCAACATGAGATCAAAGAGTCCATCAAAATCCCTAGTTATTCCCTCCAGCTCTGTCCATCTATTAAGGAGAAGTTTAATTTTGGTGACAAAAGAGCCGAAATCTTGGTCGGCACTAGGCATCGCATCTCTGAAACGAGAGCGATACCCTTCAGCTGTCAGCTTAAATTCTCTCAGCAATGTTGCCTTTACGGTATCATAATTAGTTCTGTCAGCCACAGGCAAACTATATACGGTGTTTAAAAGCAGAGCCGGAAAGCAATGCAGATAAAAGTGAAGGCCATTCCTCCTTCCTTGCCCTCCAGGCAAGAGCCTCTGATTCAAATCTCTCCAAAAAGAAGTCCATGCTATCTACTTCCTCCCGAAAATTCGGTAATCGTAGCCTATAAGGGCGAGCTGGCTCCCTAGAAGTCGAACTAGGATTGCCAGCATCAAGCTCCAACTTTTTTATAGCAATTTCCTTGTCCGCCTCAATCTTCATTTTTTCTAACTCCATCCGTCTTAGATCTGCCTCAATTTTTTTTATTTTCTGTATCTGCTTGAATCTGTCTCAGTTCTCTATCTGCTTCAATCTGTTTCAGTACTTTATCTGCTTCAATCTGTCTCAGTTCCTTATCCCTATCTGCTTCAATCTGTTTCAGTTCTCTATCTGCTTCAATCTGTTTCAGTTCTTTATCTGCTTCAATCTGTTTCAGTTCTTTATCTGCTTCAATCTTTGTAGTTGACGCTCCTCATAGCGTTCTCGTCTGTCATCTTCTTGTTTTTTCTGTAACTCATACTCTTTGTGTTCGGCCTTTGCCCACTCAAGCAAAGAATCCCCCGACTTTCCTGTCTTCTCTCCAATTTCTATAAAATCCTTAAGGCTAGACATAGTATAGATCTATGTGCAATACAAATGCGGTGGCAAGCTAAGAAATAAGTAAAGGTATGAAGGTTCCCAATTCCTCAAATTGTACCCATACCACTACAAAATTAATAATAAATATATTGTTGCACAAGACCAATATATATTTGCAGACGATGGGTACGATGTACCTGCAGTCACGAATACACCTGATTAAAAAAACAAGCAGGTGAAAATACAGTATGACAAGACAGTTCCAAATAAGGGATCCGATGAAACGAATCCTTGCTTGTCTATACCCAATCAATGTCAAGATACAATGACATAAATCTCAAGCTCACACAGTGGTAGCTTTAGACAAGGACATCTGCATAATGGCTGAAACAAATGATGTCCGTCTCTTATTTCACCAATGCGTGATTTTACAAACACATATCATATACAAAGGAAATCCAAAAATTCATATACTATGAACAGTACATACAATGATGAGACACGAACTCACTTGACAAACAAACACCAACAGTACGATAAGAAAGTGATGACAGATATGAGATAGAAACACATAAGTATATACAAACCGTACTGTTAACAAACGAGAACAAGGAGATTGTCAATATAACTTATGTACAAGATAGCAAGAAGAAAACAGGAGAATACGACAGCAAAACATGACGAAAAAGAATACTTGCAAAAATATGACACTATGCATACAAACAAGACAATCACCGCTAAAACACTGAAAATGTGCACGGTCAGTTATGCTGGACAGTCAACAGGGTCAACTCTCTGTGCCTGTACCCCACTGCAACACTGACAGTGTTACTGCCTAAAGAAATCAGTTCAACATAATCCCTTTCCCATAAGGAAAAAAAAAAAAATCTGTTAAACACGCCACCAATACTACACTTAAAACCAATGCATTACAATAATAAGACAACAAAGACGGCACGAAAACCAGTAGTGGACGGTGAAGCGACGAGGTCTGTAGCAAGGCAATATCAAAAGGCAGAAAGAAGTCACACAAATAATTGAAATATGTAAAACAAATGAAATTGCAAATGAAAGTATCAGAGACAATGAAAAGAACAGATAATAAAATAGTAATAGAAAAGCATCATTGCAAATACCAGCATATGGAGAAATGAGCTAAACGAAAAAAAAAATTCAAATGGATGAGCAGAGTAGACCAGTAATTAAAAACATGACGATAAGGGAAACACATAAAATAAAATGACGTCAAAAAAGAAAGTAGAACAGCAAGAGAAAAGAAAACAAGAAATATAACTAAATTTATGACTGTCTTTCTGTAAACTGAATCCTCAAATTTCCAATCCCAGCTCCTCAATCGAATGATGATAATGAATCACGAGACAAAAGCACGAATAGTATCAACAAATGTTAGTGCTACAATCAGTTACGCTTAGTGCACTCTGCACTGTCCGGTTGCGGCAAAATGTTCTGAACAAATTCAAAACCAAGATCCACAATCGGCGTCAGTTATTCTCGTAGCTGAAGCCTTGAAACCACCAATGGATGTAGTAATAAGAAAATACATCAATGTTCAGTATTTCCCATTCCGTTCCGCTCTCAAAAATCCACACCAATGTAACTGGCCTTCTCATGTCTGTGTCCAAGAAAGGCTATACCAGCATAATAAATGATAACTGGTAAACTCAGCGACGTCCAGAAATTATCATTCGTTATCGAACCATAGCTGCAGGAAGAAACGACATAAAGTCCATCAGCAAGACGTCACGTCTTTTATCAGCTGCGTAACATAGACCATTGCATCAGAAAAGTGTCATGGTCGTATCCACCATTCACGTACAATTAATCAGTACGACTACAATGTTCTGTCTTATCCAACGATATATATCAGCATCAGCATTCACGAATAATGCTGCTCGGCAAATCACGTATAGTTCCTCATCACGAACAGTTTCTCAGCACGACAATGATAGTCGGTAGTATTCATAAACGAGTTAAATTTTCATGCGGACAAAAGGTCACTGCAGCAGCGTCGCGCAATAAGCATGCACAGGCAAGGCAACGTATTCACGGTAGAGGCGAGCTGTAAGATGTGTACTGGCAGGTACGCACGTGTAGTATCCACATAATTTGTTGTACCACAAATCTCAAAGTAGGCGACGTCTTCGTGCTCTCAGCAGGTAGGCCACCAATGGACAACCGATAATCCAGAAAATCAGCAGGCAACTGCAACGACCGACAAATTAAAACCTCTTCGCCTACGCCTGGAAGGAACTAAAACCTCCTATTTTCCACCACAATTACGACAGACCCACAATTAGCTCTCCAAATCACTGACAATGGAACTAATCCAACAATAAGACGGCGTCGTCGTCGCCCCAGCCAGACAGGAACTCCTTAAACATTAGCTTCATAGTCTTCACACTGCGCAATGAGTCCATGCACGAAATTGTAGCTTGTTTTCGCCGACAACAAACCCATTGCAAAATGTCCTCATCAGAAAAAACAATCGCACATATAATGGGATGCAACCCAATCGCCAACAAAAGCCTCGACAACTGTAAACTTGCTATGAGGGAGCCCGTAATAAGATCAATACCACAAATATCCAGATACCAGCAGTCACTAACAAAGTGGAACGCTAAAATACATCTGTATAGAGGACCACAGCCCCCAAAAATATGTCACAGTATAATATCTACACTTTCATGACATTGTCCTCTAAGCTCGTATCAAACTGCGAGAGGTCACACAATCAACATACTTATAAACGCCATTCACAAAGCGTACACGAAGGCGTGCTGACAATCTCCCTTTTTAATAATAACAATGAAACACGTAGGAATTCAATAATAATAGCAATACATTGTCAGCAATAACCATATGACTGGATCAACAAGTCCTACTACCACTAGACTATACAACAATGCTGTACAAAAGCCAGCAACCATAAAGAGAGCACGATTAATATGCAATGCGGCTTCTAAAGCCGGCCAACTGACATCTTTCTCTGTCAGGCTTCCTGTTCACTCCATTCCATTGCACCCCTTTCTTTGAAAGCTGATGTGCGCACCAAAATATATGTTTATTCCACCAAAGTCCATGTGCGCAACAAAATATATTATGTGACATTGACAAAGAAGAATTCTACGCACATTCAAAGTTGTAACAATCCGAGTAGAATAATCACATAACATTGACAACGTTGTGAATATGTGCACGGACTTTGGTTAGTGTCCAATCGTGACTCAGTCGAATTCAAATAGGATACATTCAAGATGAAAAGTGAAAATAGGAACAAAGTGACATACAGATATATTTTCATATACTTTCGTCGGAATGATAACGTGATATTCGTGGAACTTTACGAAAGAAGGACAACGTATTCCTTGGGAATGACATTACTTAATAGTATTATGATTAAATAATATAATAATAAAAGAAGTAATATACATACAGCAAAACACAAATAGATAATATAGTTATGCTAGCTAATTAATTGTTTCATTTTTATATGTATGTATGAACTTACTTTAACATAATATTAATATATATAGTAATTCTATATTGTTAATTCACATACTAAGTTAGTTATAGGTTACGTTTATTACATTTATTATATTCTAGTCTATTAACTTACTTTTATTTTCTTTTAATACATTATTAACTACTCTCTTACTTTCCTTACAATTTTTCTTTTCTTTCCTTAGCTATTAATTCTTACTTTCCTTTACTTAGGATAAATTATATTCTATAAGATACTACACAGTCTACATTTAGTTAATATTATGACTCATTAATTTATACTATAATTTTAATTACCATTTTCTATTCGTACTAATTAAGTTAGAACTTTCTTCACAGACATAAGTATTTATAAATTAGTCACGGTTTGATAGTTGACATTTCTTTCTGTTGACATGGACTTAAATTTGACTACGATCTTCGACGATAGTACGTGATTCGTAGATCGATAATCTTTAACATTTTTTTTCACATACCCATAATTTAAAAAAAAAAAAAAAAAAATCTATAGTCTAGATTTTTTTTTTACCCCCGTCGGCCACGGGAATGTTACAAGAGGATATATGATTTGTAGCAACTACGTAGTAAGCTCGGATAAAAGTTGCACATTTTAGTTGTTGAACTGCAATAGAGATATATTATAGTTTTTGCTTTACGATGTTGAAAGCGAGGAGCATAATTTGCGTAGTTTTAATGTGACGTGTCGCATTGGTAAGGTAGCACGTGACAACATTGTATTTGTACCCATATGTTGTTATATTTGGTCCTAGACGGACGGAAGTTTTTGAAGTCTCCCAGTAGAAGGATATTGATATCAAGGATTTTCTTGATGAATAGGTATTTGGGTCAGCCTATACTTGGTGGATACAATATTATATATCAGTGTTGAAAAGGGATTTATGTTCGAAGAGGAGAATGTATTTTCGGGAGCAATCTTAATGGAAAGTATCCAAGAAGGTCACCTTAGTCGCGTAAGTTGAGTTGTTCGATACCGGATTGCCTATCTAGGAATCACGAGTAAATAGCTTGACTGTACCACGACTGAAGGAAGTGACGAATTATGATGTATTAATTGAATTCTGATGAACTGCATTTTATTTGGATGTGATGTGCTATTAAATTGTACTCTGTTCGGACTCTGAACACCACGGACTTATCAGTTGATATTATTGAAAGTTCAGACTATTGACCCACTATTCATGTTTGTCAGCACGGCATTAGAAGCTCTACCATTTGAAGTATTTATCAAAACTAATAATACAACAAAACAGTGATTATAAACCGGCACACATAGAAGTTAGCAGAGAATACCATAACAAACGGTGGCAACAACCAGAATAAAACTAATAACAATGGAACAATGAAGCACGATACAATCTGTGTAAGTGGTGATAATAAGTTTTGTTCATCGGCAGGAAAATCCGACGTAACAGCCAACATAAGTTCGTCTTGCAGTAAGGCCTGTATCTCTTAGTCGTCGTATGACTGTCATTCGAGAGACTTGCCCACGTCTACCCACTATTGCTCTTGCTGTTTGACTTGCCGGGAGAGAACGATTCCTTAGGTGACTCAGCACAATATGACGATCTTGCGCAGGGGTACTAACTAACTCGTGGTTGGCCACTCCGAAGTCTATCCCGGGCACTGCCAGTGGTTCCGTAACGTTCATTGAGACGTACAATAGTGCTGTGGTGGCAATTCATCCTTCTGGCAATGGCCCGTGACCTCATTCCGGTCTCCAACATACAAATTGCTCGTTGGCGGTCGTTTTCAGATAGTCGTGGCATTTCAAGCACATGTACTGTGTGTTTTATCTCAACGGCCTTTTTATACCGAGTATACTGCCACAACACGTACTCATTTTCAGGGTCATAGCTGTTGGGAATCGTGTTGCACGTGTAACTTTCATTGTTTTTATGTAGTCTGTACACAAACCCGTGGGTTGAATCATGCACTTTCCATTCCAGCAGCCATTCGCTCTCTACCTCATGTCACGTAGGGTTTATATTCATTTAATTTCATACATCTTCTTCCTATTCTTTCACCCGAATTCTCTCTTTTATTATCTCTGTATTTCCTTTTTCCTGTATATTTTTCATCCATTCGTTTTTGCGAATATTATTTTCATATAATTCGCAAACTTTACCTGTTTTCCTTTCTCTAAAACTGAGAATCGCACCTGGGTGGTATTGCGTACATGTCAGTCGCGCTGGTCGGACGATAGGCGTGAATTTACAGCATTCGCTAGACATTCGTCTGAGGGTCTCTGGCCTGGGGCGTGAAAATTCACCCGAGGGACATGGAAAGTAGACAGAGAGTCTGCATTTCAGTAAACGCATGAGGTTTTTCGTCAGGAAAAACCCGGCTTAGCGTGAAAATCCACTCCGCACTGCAGACGGTGGTCTGAGATTTGCAACTCATGCAAGCCCTCGGCCACTGATGGCTGTTACGTCACGCGATAAGCGGACGAAGGTGTTATACGGACAGGGGAGACTATTTCGCTTGGCGAAATAAGATTAGGATCCTGTGTCCGATTTTTAAGATGTGGCCAAGTTTGAAACTTTAATTTCATTCTCGCTCATAGACTCACAGTAGATAGGTTGCTCGTAAACAGAATAGCTGTTAGCGAAGTATCTCAGTTTGTTTCGGCAATTTGTCGAACTTCTAGACTTCCAGAAATATTTTCAGCATTTTTATTCTTAAGTTGTGCGACTACCTGTAATTCTGTGGTTGAGGTAATTAATATGATAGATATATAGATTTTGTGAGTGTTAAAGTGTTTAATCGCTTAATTCATTTTAATCTATTTCTTTAGCGCAGAAGAGAAATAAAGTGGTAGGCTATTATATTTTCTAGGGAAGCATTCAGTGGAAAGCAGAATAAAATTAAAATCTCTAGCTTATAACGGCAAGTGTAGCTATTTATGAATTTAATTTAACCGCTAATACTCAGTCGAGTGTATTTTTCTAAACTAACGTATAAACTCTAGAATCGAGCCTCATGAATGGTGACGGAATACGCACGTGTTCCTAATTCATGAGAATTGCTGATTTTTAAATATAACTTACGTCACGGGAAGTTTAAATGATAAGCAAAGCTCTCTGCTTGCAAGTTTAAATGTAAGTTATAACCAGTACAGATTCTGTTTATTATATTATATGTGTTATTTTTTCCTCCACACAGTGAAAGTTTTGGGGTGACCCTAACTTTACCAGCACCTAGTAGTAGTTTCCATACTTGTGAAGAAATAGACAGTCCTTATTTTGAACCACGTGGGTTTCTTAAATACCACTGGTCTAAACAGTGCATATGCAACCCGAGTTAGCCAGAAATACCATATCCCAATAACGGGTTTTCAAAGACTGTAATGATAAATACTGGACCTTGGAGCCAGATCTCAATTTCTTCTAGAAACTCTACGTAATTTTTCTGCCTGGTGGCGCGAAATACTTCAAGTATTAACTAACATTTCCCGACTATATATATATATATTTTTGTGGACAAATCTGTGGTGTGACTAAAGTGAATCCTATACTGAGGGAAGGCACCGACCTGACATTCATCATTTCTAGAAACCTACGCTATTGACACTGTGCTCTGCTAACTCCCGCGCCTGGAATAATTTTAGGTGACTTAATCAGACATTTGAACAAATTTGCACACCCAAGTAGTCGTTCCCGGAGACTCCAAGGTAAATACGTCTTTTGGAACTGGGGACTTCTTGGCAGAAGACTGCATTTTTTTGAGTCTGTGTGAAGATCTAAAATCAGTGTGTTCCAAGAGGCAGCGAGCAAAGTCGTGAGTACATGTATGAGAGGCCATGGCGGAATGAATGAGTGTACGCTGGTTTGAGTGATATTTTCACTATTATATCTTTGACACCCTGTTGCTGTCCAAAATTTTTTTCAATCTGCATAATTTGTTGCTAAGGCTAGAGTTCTTGTGTTTTTGTCTTAGGTTAAATCAGATTTTTGTTTTCAAACTCTGTGCATATAATTACGAGATAAAACAACGAAAACTCTTAGAATCAAACCCTATGTATCTTTGACTCTGGCGCCATCATCTGTTCTCTTAACGGGGCCGGGCTAAACCTAGAGTTAACACTATAACGGGGCTATCATCCTTGCAACATTTCCTTGAATTTTTATGACTATGTGTATGTGATAGGGTGGGCGAGAAGATGATGATGATGATGTATTGTGATGTGTGATCACTCTCTTGCTACACTCGCACCGACCCGAACAACAATAAAACTCTTGATTCTAGAGGCAGGGACTATATTTATTTTTACAGCCCATTCAGTGACAAAGCAAACATTAAACAAATAAACTAGCGAACATAACACCAAACCAAACAAACAAAACAAAACAAAACACCCAACAGTGCCCGATGCTAATCTGAAGAAGCAAACAAAGCACAGAATAGTTAAAATCATAATATAATACTGAATGAGAAACACCACGCTCTCACCTGTCAAACTGTCCTACGCCGCCACCTGACACACTCAACTATCACACACACACACACACTCATGTGTGTCATCCAATGCGACTAGTAAGGTGTTGTGCGTGGGGCTGGCAATCTCACCATGTAACACAGGTTGCTTCGGAAACCACTACTGCAAGAGCACACACTCAGCTATCACACACACACACACATGCATGTCGTCCAAATGAGACTAGTAAGGTGTTGTGCGTGGGGCTGGCAATCTCACCATGTAACACAGGTTGCTACGGAAACCACTACTGCAAGAGCACACACTCAGCTATCACACACACACACACTCATGCATGTCGTCCAATGAGACTAGTAAGGTGTTGTGCGTGGGGCTGGCAATCTCACCATGTAACACAGATTGCTACCGAAACACTACTGCCCTAGCATATGAATACTTAATATGGAGGCAAACCACACTGTTGGCCCCATGCTCCCTCAGGAGCGGAGAAGAGAAATATATACCTTGAAGTGAGCCCACGTGCTCTCACAACCATTCCTCACATAACCATAATTAAATAATCATAAAATGGACATAAAATAATATTCAATTATATGTACAACAAATACTCTCAATAACGAGAATAAACCACCACCTCACAACTGGTCTATCTCAATATTCGTTACTGCATTCGGAAGCATGTCGTATGTGACGACTGGTGCGACTGGGAATCTCATCACATGAAACACATCGTTACCGAAACAAATCACTGCCATAGCATAAAAATGCTTCTTGTCGGCTTGTGATAGACACCAGCCACATTGGTGTTTCCATGCTCCGCCGGGAGCAACCAGAGAAACACATGTCTCAACAAAGGAGTGGCCTCGCGCTCTCCAGAAATCTAAATACATATTCTCACCTCACAGTAACCCATTAAATATATACAGTAGAATTATGATAAGTAGGCTATCGTGAAATACACTCAATTACTTTTACATTAGAAAAATAAAATATAATTATTCTCGACTTAAACCAAACTGGAACTAAATACACAACGTGTCACATGGCGTAACATTATAGGTTTACCACGCGGGGCGTGTTATTCGCCGCTTTTTATACAGTCCTCGTCACGTGGCTACAATCTTGCTATTGTTAATCTTATCTACATTCCCGTGAAATAGCTTCATACTATATCTGCCTTTCTGATAACATTTCTGTCCAGTTTCATGTATAAAATACTCTCCTACTAAATTTGCCCGGTCTGATGGATGAAATACTTGATACTAAATTCTCACATCTGGATTTAGGCTTTGCGTGCCTAATAAAACCTATCAAACATTATTTTCACTCATCTATCATTCTTCAAGACTAAATCATAATGTCCTAAAAAGACATTTCCTTTGGAAACACATCTATCTATTTCACTAAACATTAAAACAGACTCGTGCTGAATATAATTCTAGAATTATATAAAATTAATTCTAATTTAAATTAACTCACGTGCTCAATGCATTTACAGTTTGGCTCTGTCGTCTGTTCTCTCTGGCGGCTGATACTAGGAAAGGTCCGCTGGTAGCTCGCTATCTCTTTTTATAGGCACTAGGCTAATCACTCACTTTACTGCGCTAGGCGTATTAATCTTGACTACTTAAATATCACACGCGATTATCGCTTAGGAATAGCGAAAACACAAATAAAACCTACAGCTATTTAATATAACACAATTCTACACCACAACTTAATTTAAATGCATTATTATGGCATTTTCATCAATCTTCTACTTCAGATTTTTCACAACCCAGGCTCGCGCCGTCACGTGATCTGACAGTCACGTGGGCCGACCGAAAATATATGGGCGACAAACATGCCTTGAACTGAAGTGGGGGTGGGGCCTCAGGGGTGTCTTCCCGGCCCATCACATATCTCCCTCCTGATTTTGTTGTCGTCCCGACAACATCACCACCTCTGGCGCTTCGATCGTAGCCTCTTAGATCGTTGGTGCTGCGTATGACTCTTTCTCTGCGGCGATGCTTTAGGCTGAGCTTCTGTCATCGGTACAACCCGGCTGGGGACTGTCTTGGTCGACATGTCCCTAGTTGTGCTTTGTCGGGCTGGCAGTTGCTGTGGTCTAGAAGATTCGCCTACTTGTGCCGCGTCGCTGCTGGCTTGTGACATCTGCTTGCCAGTGCATGTAGCTGTCGAATCTGTAGGGGGATCGCTCTTGACGTGTTCTGCACTCATTTTGTGTGGACGGTGGCTTACATTCCCCACAGTCTGCTTTTGATGAGTCTCCTCTGCTGAACCTTGATTTGCACTCCCTCCTATCTGCTTAGGACGGGTTTCCTCCCCTAGACGACGCGTAATTTTCTCGGCGCCCTTAGTGTGACAGTTGTCGTGGCCATCTCTTGGCTTGCGCCCTAAAGGCAACCTGGCTGTGGCAGTCCGTCTAGGGAAAGAGCTTCTTGAGGGACAGGCGGCTATCAAATGTTCAGTTGACTTGCATCCAAAGCATCTTTTCAGGAGCGGGCCTTGTGGGCACTTGGCTGCCATGTGGCCTGAGAACTCACCACAATTATAGCACCTTATCTTTCTGGGCTTCCTCTGTGCCATGGGTCGCTTTCTGCTGCCCTTACACTCTTGACCGCCAATGCCGCATACATAAATTGCTTCCATGCCCTGGACCGATGGTTTGCTGTCAAACTCTACTCTCTCATTTCTCGCCAGACTCCGGAATCCCTTTCTGAAGATCTTGGTCTGATGTACAAATACATCAATACCTCCATCATCTGGCGTGATGAATCCCCATCCCCTGCGGACACTGTACCACTTGCAAACTCCTTTTCGCCTTGTCGGTGCAGCTGCACTGGTCGGTACTGTCAGCTCACTGCTTTCGTTAACAACAGCTCGACTCTCACATACCAGAACATGCACCTCCTCGTCGTGCTTTGGCTGTTCCCGCGGACACACCTCCTTGTCTTGCGTTGGCTGTTCCCGCGGCTGGCATGGTGCTCTCTTTCTCTGCACCTCCTCTTGTGCTGGCGAACTGGACTCTGACATCTGTGCTATCTGGGACTTTAGGAAGGATAATTCTGCCCTGAGTGCCTCCTCCTCCTTCTTAACTTCTGCACTTGCTATCTGGACCCGTGTCTCAGGCTTTTTACTTCCACCATAAACAGCATATTCCCAAGGGAAATTCCTGTTCACCTCACTGACTTGTGGTTGCTCGCTGTAGGCTTTTTTTTACAATTTCCAGTAACTTCTCAGGGCTGGCCTTGGCTCCACCTTGTATCCGTAACTCTCTAGATACCATTGGTGTAACGTTGTTCCATATCATGTCTAACTTGTCTTCTGCGCAAAAAGGCGCCACCTTCCACGCGGCTTCCACATCCTCCACAAACTCTTGCCAAGTGGGTCTCCCCTCTCCACTAAATAACCTTATCTCTGGCTCCTCCACGTACAGTACCTTCATATGCGCATTAGCCATCTTGCTGCAGGAATGCACTGCTGGGTGTTTACACTATTTGTTCGTTCGCTGTTTGCTCGGTGTCACTGTCTGCCTTATCCTGCCGACGACGCCAATTGTGATAGGGTGGGCGAGAAGATGATGATGATGATGTATTGTGATGTGTGATCACTCTCTTGCTACACTCGCACCGACCCGAACAACAATAAAACTCTTGATTCTAGAGGCAGGGACTATATTTATTTTTACAGCCCATTCAGTGACAAAGCAAACATTAAACAAATAAACTAGCGAACATAACACCAAACCAAACAAACAAAACAAAACAAAACACCCAACAGTGCCCGATGCTAATCTGAAGAAGCAAACAAAGCACAGAATAGTTAAAATCATAATATAATACTGAATGAGAAACACCACGCTCTCACCTGTCAAACTGTCCTACGCCGCCACCTGACACACTCAACTATCACACACACACACACACTCATGTGTGTCATCCAATGCGACTAGTAAGGTGTTGTGCGTGGGGCTGGCAATCTCACCATGTAACACAGGTTGCTTCGGAAACCACTACTGCAAGAGCACACACTCAGCTATCACACACACACACACACACATGCATGTCGTCCAAATGAGACTAGTAAGGTGTTGTGCGTGGGGCTGGCAATCTCACCATGTAACACAGGTTGCTACGGAAACCACTACTGCAAGAGCACACACTCAGCTATCACACACACACACACACTCATGCATGTCGTCCAATGAGACTAGTAAGGTGTTGTGCGTGGGGCTGGCAATCTCACCATGTAACACAGATTGCTACCGAAACACTACTGCCCTAGCATATGAATACTTAATATGGAGGCAAACCACACTGTTGGCCCCATGCTCCCTCAGGAGCGGAGAAGAGAAATATATACCTTGAAGTGAGCCCACGTGCTCTCACAACCATTCCTCACATAACCATAATTAAATAATCATAAAATGGACATAAAATAATATTCAATTATATGTACAACAAATACTCTCAATAACGAGAATAAACCACCACCTCACAACTGGTCTATCTCAATATTCGTTACTGCATTCGGAAGCATGTCGTATGTGACGACTGGTGCGACTGGGAATCTCATCACATGAAACACATCGTTACCGAAACAAATCACTGCCATAGCATAAAAATGCTTCTTGTCGGCTTGTGATAGACACCAGCCACATTGGTGTTTCCATGCTCCGCCGGGAGCAACCAGAGAAACACATGTCTCAACAAAGGAGTGGCCTCGCGCTCTCCAGAAATCTAAATACATATTCTCACCTCACAGTAACCCATTAAATATATACAGTAGAATTATGATAAGTAGGCTATCGTGAAATACACTCAATTACTTTTACATTAGAAAAATAAAATATAATTATTCTCGACTTAAACCAAACTGGAACTAAATACACAACGTGTCACATGGCGTAACATTATAGGTTTACCACGCGGGGCGTGTTATTCGCCGCTTTTTATACAGTCCTCGCCACGTGGCTACAATCTTGCTATTGTTAATCTTATCTACATTCCCGTGAAATAGCTTCATACTATATCTGCCTTTCTGATAACATTTCTGTCCAGTTTCATGTATAAAATACTCTCCTACTAAATTTGCCCGGTCTGATGGATGAAATACTTGATACTAAATTCTCACATCTGGATTTAGGCTTTGCGTGCCTAATAAAACCTATCAAACATTATTTTCACTCATCTATCATTCTTCAAGACTAAATCATAATGTCCTAAAAAGACATTTCCTTTGGAAACACATCTATCTATTTCACTAAACATTAAAACAGACTCGTGCTGAATATAATTCTAGAATTATATAAAATTAATTCTAATTTAAATTAACTCACGTGCTCAATGCATTTACAGTTTGGCTCTGTCGTCTGTTCTCTCTGGCGGCTGATACTAGGAAAGGTCCGCTGGTAGCTCGCTATCTCTTTTTATAGGCACTAGGCTAATCACTCACTTTACTGCGCTAGGCGTATTAATCTTGACTACTTAAATATCACACGCGATTATCGCTTAGGAATAGCGAAAACACAAATAAAACCTACAGCTATTTAATATAACACAATTCTACACCACAACTTAATTTAAATGCATTATTATGGCATTTTCATCAATCTTCTACTTCAGATTTTTCACAACCCAGGCTCGCGCCGTCACGTGATCTGACAGTCACGTGGGCCGACCGAAAATATATGGGCGACAAACATGCCTTGAACTGAAGTGGGGGTGGGGCCTCAGGGGTGTCTTCCCGGCCCATCACATGTATTTTCCTTGATGTACTTTCTTTGATGTTGTGAGCCGATTTTCCTGATAATAAAATCGCTCTTGAACTTAATAATAGTGTTTGGTCAGCTCGTTCTAGATAATATATATATAAAACTAATTTCGTTTTTACATTTGTTTTGAAATTTGTTTAGACATTTGTTTTATATTCACCCAGTAGACATAAGTGAGGGTATACAAATTTAAAAATAGGAAGTGCATTTTCAGTTACCCAATAGAATGTTCTACTAAGTGAAATGTCATGCTTCGCTGGCGTCGCTTAGTGGAATGCACAAACACGTGCTAACAGACAACAGGGGCCAAGAGACAAACCACTTCCTGTGAGTCACTGCACTGTGATCTTTTAATGGCATTCATTATTTCGGCAGACTAGCCTCTATGGTGACAGGATATGAGAACACAAAATTGACGTTCATATACTGGAATTAGCAAAAACAGTGCGTGAGAATATATTGTATTCATACACAAAACATAGTGCTAGTGGATTAAGATGGCAGATGGCAAAAGAACAGTTGGGAGAACGCAGATGAGGTGAGGTTCAAAGATGTGCGAAAGAGAGACATGAGGGCACTGGATATAAATCCAGCAACCTGTAGGATGAAGCTGCCGATCGCACCAAGTTGCGATGCTGCCTACGGCGCACCTCAGATTGGGCAACAAGAAGCTCTCACGGCAAGAGGAAGAGAAGAGAAAACGTCGTAAGAAGCACTGGGAAAAAAAAATCAGTTGAGGGCTGTCACCTCAGGGGCGCATTGCTATAGTAAGTCATAACTGAAAGGGCTATTATTATTACAAGTGAAAACGAAGATGAAGTCATGGAAAGAACTTGAGTTGATGGCACACGACAGGAGGACTTGGCATCTGCTTGTTTGAAGGCCTATGCTTCTTAGGTAGCTAAAGTGTATTAATTGATGTCTTTTGAAGTGCATGTTGCCTGTAAGCCTCTAAACTGTGATGTCCCTAATTATTCGCAAATGTCTATTGTTACCTTATTCTTTTCCACATTGGTGTTACTGTGGCATCTCCAACCTTGCCTTGTGTTTCTAGTCTCTTCGATGTACTTCTCTGTCATCATCACCATCACCATCATCATCATTACCCATAAGCTTTCAACTAATTCATGCCAAGCTTTCCTGTACTGTGACATCCGGTCAAGGTCTTTCCATATCTTCTTATCCCTTTCATGTCTGTCTCCAGTTTCTTTTTGCGTCTGATTCTCTCTCTCTCTCTCTCTCTCTCTCTCTCTCTCTCTCTCTCTCTCTCTCTCTGCATCTTTTATCCTAGGGATTCTATAACAAAGATTGTCTCGTAATGCTATCAACAGATTTCTTCAGCTTGCGTTCCAACGCAGCGTCTTCTTCTCACCTGCTGCTACACTGGTGTTTGTGTGGTTCTTGTCACTTGTTCCACACTGGTGATCTGATCATACCATCTCAATCCTTCGAAACCACGCCAGCACCGGTTTATAAAAACCTGGTAACTTCTGGCTTGTGTTTGTTATTCTACACGTTGTAGAGTCATGCAGTAAGACTGACTAGGTCTATAGCGCATTCATCGGAGAATCAAAGGTGTCCATGGCAAAAAAAAAAGGTTAAGAAACCCTGGTAGAGTACGCGGTGCCATGCCCAATCACCGTAGTCGTTGTCTTCGAGATGCCTGGGTGGTTACATTGTCCCGGTAACTCACTAGGGAGACAGCGCATAAAAATAATATAAAGGTTAAAAAAAAAAAAAGGTAAAGGCTCCCGTTCCACGCCCATTGAGGCATATTGGGAATATGGTTGTTAGGCCTATATTTTCTTGACCATCGGCACACTAGGGGTGACGTGGTCAACATCACGCCGGCCGCCTTAACCTTCCCAGAGTTCCTCTGGTACCCAATTCATGAGGCTGGATCGACCTCGGAGCCGTTTGCGGTTTTAAAAAATCCCACCTCAACTGAGGATCGAACCATGGACCACTGAGCTAGGAAGCCAGTGCACTAACCACTGCGCTACCGCGGCTCCTAAGAAGAATATATATGAGCATATAAACGCACATGTAGCACTCATACACGCAAACATATACTCACGTAAACACACTCACACTTGCACACACAAACCGAGAGGAGATTGGCGGGAAAGATAAAAAATAACCAAACGAAACGAATCAATTTCGTTTTAGTGTTACAGCTGCAAGTTTATTAATTACTTTCACGTCTGCTAACGCACGTATTGCATACAAGAAACAATAATATACAATCACAAAAAAACATCGTACAACATTATATAAAGTATACAACAATATATTTAAAGAATTACTTAACATAATTATAATTATTGTAAGGAATAAATAAATAATAAATAATTTGATTTTCTACATCTTTTTAAAGACATTTTTTTCTCTCTGTTACTTTGTTCAAATCATTGTCCTTACATCTTTCTTACTATTTAAGACATTTGTATCTATATATTACTTTGTTCAAAGCATTGTCTCGACATCTTTCTTAATATTTAAGACATTTTAAAATCTATTTCTTTGTCCAAACTAATGTCTTTACATCTTTCTTACTATTTAAGACTTTTTTCTCTCTAATACTTTGTTCAAATTATTGTCTTTCTTAATATTTAAGACATTTTTTTCTTCTTCTAATACTTACAACTTAATGTAAATACTTGTTTTTACGTTTAATTTAACACTTACTTTTTCTCGTTTACTCTTTACAAATGCTTGTAATTACATTTAATTTAACTTCATTCAAACTTGTTAATTTCTATTACAATTTTTGTCTTCCAAGTTCTTGTCTCGACATCCCTTCTAATATTCATTGCCGTGATCAAATCACGGACATTATGTCTTACTTAAGACCGTCTTTTTTTCTATTATTTTCTTCAAATGCTTGCAGCTACAACTACCGGGTGTAGTTGGTAAGTCACTTACTACTTGTAAATGTTTATATACTCACTTGTACCGATTATATGTATATAATAGGCCGGATCTCACGTTTATCTTTAATGTTAATGTGGCAAACCATTTTATGTAATAAGATAACAATTTTGATATTTGCACGAAAATATGACCAAAATGTGCTAAGAAAGGAAGTCCTTCGGCGTATCCCTGTGTTTTAGTTAGGCTTTCCTTTTTTATCTTTTTATCCGTCATCTCGTCTATTTTAAGACACATTTTTATCTCGATTATTGTGTTTAAACGCTTGACGTATACATATTTCAATGCCTATTTTTAATCTCGATTATTGTGTTTAAACGCTTGACGTATACATATTTCTATGCCTATTTTTATCTCCATTTTTTGTTTGTTTAAATGCGTGCTACATACCTATTCCAAGGCTTATTTTAATCGCTATTATTTTGCTTAAATACGTGCTGCATACCTATTTTAATACCTATTTTTATCTCTAGCATGTTATTTAAATGCGTGCTGTATATCTATTTTAGTATTTTTTTTCCTTCATTAAATTTTTGAGTGATTGTTTCTATATCTATTTCAAGATCTTGTTTTCTCTCCCCCGCCCTTTATGACTTTGTTCAAATGCCAATCTCTAATCTATTTTAAGATCTATTGTCTTCCTCTATTGCTGCGTTCAAATACTCGTTTCTACTTCTATTTTAAGAAGAATGTTCTCGTCTGCCAAGAGGATTGAGTTTCGTCCGCTGCTGACAGTTTCGTACTCAACAAACAGAAGGCACGTTGACAGGAATGAAAATATGTACATCTTTCTGCGACCCAGATATTAGCAGCTATGTAGAAGCTACTGCAACAAGAACTTTTAAAACACTTACGTTTCTTGTTCACGATGACAGAATTGTGATGTACACAAGGAAATATTTCTTCAAGAAAATGTTAAATATAGTAAAATGAAAACAAAGACGATATGACGCAATTTAACACCACCAAGGAATGGGCTTGATCAAGACTAAGTACACAGAAAAACGTGGATGATACGATACACACAGGGCCAGCTTTAGGCCGATTTAACCTATTAGATCAAATCAGATCCCTTACTCTAGTTCCCACCTCTAGCTTTGAAAACAATAATTAACGGACGATTATTTCAAATTAGATATCAGGAATATATGCTATTATATTATATTAAAAACAAAACAATATCTATATTGATTAGACTTATTTTGACATAAAACAGGTTATAACAAAACTATAATCTAGTCAAGGGGCCCTACCAGAATGGTCCAAATCGGGCTTCACAATTACTAAGGCCAATCCTGGATACACACATATATATCTGGTCTTTTAAAACGACAATACCGTCTTAAATAGGTGCTACCTCGTTTTAGCGAGCCACGACCGGTCAACCCAGATAGAAAATAAGTTCCTTCGGTTATATTAGGTTGCATGTAGAATTATAAACGAACTTTCGGTTTGGTTTTAATTGCTTAAGACTGTGAACGGCCAGCTGTATTTAAAAGGCCAGGCACCACGCTTACACATAGTACTGGTATGTCACGTCATAAGTGGTCAGCTCAGAAGCTATGTCTGAGACAGGATTTTTAACTTAATTTTAGCTTTGTAGAACGTATCGCTACTTTCGTATTGCTCTCATAATGACGTCATTTATATAGGCTTTGCATAAGTGAGGTATTGGACACTCTGAATACAGATGACCATGGTTGATAACGCCTGAATAATTAACATCGGACTTCTTCAACTACGTCTGTCAGTGTCTAAAATGGTAATAAGGATAGACGTTATCTATACAGTTAAGTTTATATGAGAGTTCTCCATAATGATACAACTGCATATAACACAAACGATTGCACCAATTTACAACAATCACTAAACACGACTTTAGCACTTAGAATCATTTTCAAATTACTATAAATAATAAATAGTTTTGCATAATTTGATTCACATTCTACACGATTCCGTCATACTATGTCTGTCAATTTCATTTTCTGCAAAAATATGCGAAAAATACACATTCAGTGTAGTGTTTTGGAATCAGTCATAATCAGTAGTGTATCTAGATTTTGAGCCCTAAAGCTTGAACTCTTGCAGGGGCCCCTTTCATTAAAACAAATGTGTTTCGGGATGGAAGAGATACGTATTATAGAGTAAAATTGGACTTGAGGGCCCTGATGCCCAAGTTTCTTTAATTTCATTGTAGATCCGCCTCTGATCATAATGGGTTGCTGAAAAAAATAGATTACTTAGCCTAATTATATCTTTTGTGCCAAGTTGTGTATTTTCACTTCACATATGTTTTCCCTAATGTTTATAGTAAGTCCACTCGTTTTCCCTAAAGTTCATTTTAAGTTCATATGTTTTCCCTAAAGTTTATTGTAAAGTCCACATGTTTTCCCTAACGTTTATTGCGTCCACATGTCTTCCCAAACGTTTATTGTAAGTCCACATGTTTTCCCTAACGTTTATTGCGTCCACATGTTTCCCTAACGTTTATTGCGTCCACATGTTTTCCCTTGTTTATAGTAAGTCCACGCGTTTTCCATAAAGTTTATTTTAAGTTCACGTGTTTTCCGTAAAGTTTATTTTAAGTCCAAATGTTTTCCCTAACGTTCATTGTAAGTTCACATGTTTTCCCTAACGTTTATTGCGTCCACGTGTTTTCCAACCGTTTCATTTGATGTTAAGGGGATGTAAAAGTTAAATAAACTCATCAACAGTATTTTAATGTATACAGTTTTTATGAGTGCCCTAAGCGGTTAGGGTGCTTGCCTCTCGCGGCAAATCTGTCGGGTTCCGGGATCTAAAGCAGGTAGCGTTATGCTTCGAGATGTAAATGGGTGCCTGTTCTGCTATTGAGTTAGGAAAGGCAAAGGCAGTGACACCACTTCATAAAACTGGACCTAGTATAGTGAAGTTTTTAACTCTTTATTCCCCTACAGCACTATGTGCTATGGGACAACCTTTATCTTAACTGTTTTTAGTGGATATAAATTTCACATTAGATACTTACTTACTTACTCATTCTTCTTCTACCCTGGGGTGTAGACGTTAGCCAGAGAGAACGCCATACGTTTTGATAACCTTGTGGCCAAGTCAACATCAAAGGTCCTATACATTTTGTGTTACATTAATATTAATAATGTGTGTGCTTGTTTTTTTTAATTCATATGCACTCGAAGCATAATATATGCAACATTTTTAAAAAAAAAAGACATTACCAAGAGCCAACAGAACATTTGACAACATGAAAATTTTTCAGCGGCAACAATGGTTCAGTAAGCAACACTGCAAATGCCATTTTCAGACTCTGAACATCAAAATATACATGCTGTACAAAACGTATATTTATCATAGATATGCAAGCACTGTACAACATTACTAGGTATCATATATACCACATATATAGATATACCACATACTGTACAAACATATTATGTTTTTTTGATATACCACATATTGTACAATATGTCTATGCCTCATAGGTACACCGCTTACTGTACATAATTTTTGAATCATAGATATGCGACTTACTGTAGTAATCTTTAAGTGTCATACACGAATGACTATATGCAGCTTCAATATAAGGACATGTCAAAATAAACATCACGAAATTCTCAAACACATAATCGTATTCATCCAGAAAGACTCCCAAAGTATCCACTCACAGAAAAGTCCTTCTTCCTTCTATCACTAATGCTTCATGTAGCGTCATCATTTTCACTTCAGACCTAACCATCTACCCAGATGACAAAGCGAATTAGCAAACATGTTCAGATGACCAAACAAGAACTTGACTAACAAAGCAATAAATCACATGTTTGCACAGGCAAAGGAACCGTTAGCGGCGTACAAAACAATGAATTAAAAGAGAAACGAAAAACAACAACAATAATTAAGTCACATAATCCCCTTCTGCAGGAACGTTGTCTTCAAAAGTAATTTCATAACCTTCTAGAGAGTTTATCTCTCATGTTGCATTCATCAAACACGTTGTGATTCTCTCTCTCTCTCTCTCTCTCTCTCTCTCTCTCTCTCTCTCTCTCTCTCTCTCTCTCTCTCTCTCTCTCTCTCTCTCTCTCTCGAAAACTCTTTTGTTCTCTCACACAAGCATACACACACGATTAGTTCTGTTAACGATGAGAACCTGATAAAAATGTTACATGTAATAAAGAATAGTAATATTTTCATGATGACATCAGCACAAGGTTAACAATTGTAAAGTTTGTGACGATGATGGGGTCTATGGTAAAGATGATAAAAAGGATGATACAATTATGAAGATGATTGCAAATGTAATGATTGTGATGGTAATTACAGTAATGGCGATGACAATGACTATGCTGACGTGAATTATGTTAATAAAAAATGACGATAATGGTGATGCTGATATAGATATATATATATATATATATATATATATATATATATATATATATATATATATATATATATATATATATATATATATATATATATATATATATATATATATTGTTAAAGATTGATCACTGCCATCAGCAGTTTCTTGTACGCCATTAAACAAATCATGAAACACGTTCTACCATTATAGTCTTCTTCGGGGATCGGCCTAAGGTAGTTCTTGATCTACCGGTAGATCGCAATGGAGTAATTTAGTAGAACTCTAGGTGAGGGAGGGGGAGAAGGAAAAAAAAAAATTAAAGATAGCGAAATGTCGGACTAGCTTTCTCCCGCCAGCGTTTAAAACCGTGGTATCCTCATGACTGAAGGGACTTTTTTCTTCCCATAATTCCAAGTGAAAACTCGCTAGCTAGCTTAAAAAACTTCACTTTAATCCTGAACTGCGTGAGTTAGGAACGCGATGTTTTCTTCGCGGTGAACGTAGTAAGACGTTCGGTACGTTATCATTTCGTTTGAATTTTCCACCGCTGTAATGGCGTAATTGCAGGAATCAGAGTATCCTACACAGACTAAAGTTACTTATGGGCAGTGCTGGATTTAGGCATAAGTTAAACACGCTACATGATGGCGCAGTGGTTAGTACACTGACTTCCTAGTTCGGTGGTCCATAGTTCGATCCCCAGTTAAGGTAGGATTATTTTAGACAGCTCCGGGGTCGACTCAGTCTCATTGGCGGCATTCCTGCCACGTTCAGTTGTTACGCGGCCTTATTCTCTCTTACCTATTTGCAAATAGGGCCTCCACAGTTTCCTATAGCTTAGGGCCTCACCATGCCTAAATCCAGCCCTGCTTATGGGCTGCACTTATTCTTCTTCTTGGTTCACTTTCAGACGTTCCAATTCCCAAAATGCTCTGAAACCCGAAAGCAGCATGATTTTAACCAAGGGTAGATCTTCTTTAGAGAGCTAAGTGTTTCTAAAGTAGATCTCCGCTGTACCTGGGTTACCTGTCGCTGGTATAAAAAGTCGAATCACGAAGGTCCGTAAATGTTTAGAGTGGCTGCATTTAACAGACATCGAGGATCACGGTTTTTCTGCGATAATCTATAGCATCATCATCACTATTACATCCTGTTTCGTCCCTTATGAAAGAAACTGTCACTGCAGATAGTCCACTTGCAGGAAGCCCACGCCAACTATACGCTTACAGCTTTGCAGGAAGCCCACGCCAACTATACGCTTACAGCTTTGGTTTCTGTAACAACTTGTTTTGCATGATGACTTTGACAGCCCCATGCTCAACCACACATTACTCGCCTGAGGAACGAATATCCTTATGCTTTATCTGTTGTGTCCCATCACGCATGAAGGCCTTTATGTCGCAAAATGCAAGCTTCTATTGGGCATTTATTCCACGAATCAGAAGACTTTTTTTTTAATTAATAAAATATTGCCTCGTTTTGGCGAGGCGCGTCCAGTTCAACCTAGTCGGTTATATTAGGGCGCATGTTCAAATATAAAAGACCTTTAGGCATGGTTGTATTTAGCAACTAGCCTTCATTAATGTATGGGCTCTAACCTAAACCCTCTTCTTTTTAAACTGTGACCTTTGAGGGTTTTATGAAAAATGTGGTCCGCACATATCTCCTTTTCCAAGAAAACATGCGAAAACATACACACTTACAAATACAGGTAAGGGGTACTGACTTTATCCAGTTTGAGAAATTAATAAGCTGTTTCACTAACTCCTGGGTGGTTCACAAACTGCATTTCAATAACATACAAGTTGAAACTGAGGACTTAAAGTGATTTACATTATGACAATATTTTTTTTCAAACTAGAGAAGAGGGACTCTCTCCTTAAACTTCCAAGCATTTATTAATGTCGTATGTGTGCGTTTTCCCCCATGCTTTTGAACTGAAGATTTGTTCGATACAGCATTTGTTCGAAAATAGGAGGTGCGAAACATAAATGATAACACTGGCCTTATCTATTGTGTACGTTATAAAACTGTTGTTAATGTTTAAACAGAAAAAGACAATGAAACATTTGTACAAATGGATTAAGGGTTGATAATATAAAGGTTATAATGTGTGAATAATGCAGATACTTATTATTGTTTTCTGTCTAGAAATTATCAGTCATGTGCTATGTTCATTTTATTTTTTTAAATTCAAACATTCTACATGCGTTCGTATTATGCTGTGTATGTAATACTGATAAGTAACGTGAATAATAACAAATATGTCTATCTTACAGGTGACCAAAAAAAATATGTCTATCTTACAGGCGACAACAAATATGATTAATGAAAAATATAAAACTTACAACAAACGAAAATCAGATCTCATATTTCTTTTATTATCTTTACGACAGCGTTACTCTTCGAAATTATTTTCATTGTTTCTGTTATTGTTGATCAGAATACACATCATTGCACTCCGGGCAAACCCATTGGTGCTGAGTCTCCTTCAGCAAATGTCGAAGAGTATGAATGGTAATTGTTCCTGTTGCGCGCTTGGAAGTATACGAGCCGGTGTCTCTCATGCGTACGCCTCTGCAAGTTTTACGTTTGATGACGAATCTCGGAGATCTTAACCTTTCATCGATTGCAGTGTCAATCTTTAAAGGGCGATCATTAATTTTTTTTTTCAGTATCTTTCTCTTATCCATATTAAAGTGCACCAACTATGGCAGATCTTAAAACTAGTCTGCCAGCTTGTATTATTTAAATGACGTATATAAACTTCTGGGCAAAAGTTCAAAACATACTTGAATACAGATGCCGTTGAGGCGAGCCAAAGGAATATATTTGTTGGATTCCACATTTTTGACGACGCGTTTTGCTACGCAAAATAATAAATAAATAACACTAACATGTTAAAAATCCCAGGTTTTTTTTTACTTTTCCGTATCTCAAAGGTTTTCCATAGGTTACCCAGTGTCATAATGTTTGTTCTTACCTTTACGTTTACACACAAGTTTCCCTCAAGGCAATCCTCAAAAATCAAAATTAAGCGCTTAAAAATTAAACAAAAATGTTACTGGGACACATCAAGATATGAGGACATTTTGATCTAAATTCAGTGCCGTACTAAGTGGGGTGCGAGGGGGGGGGGCGGTTTGCCCCGGCTGACAGCAAGACAGTGGTGTACCATCAGACACTATTTTGACAGTGCTTACTGTTAAAAATATACTTGCATGCGTGTTTCTTTATGGGGGCAGAGGTGCCAAAGGTAGCTTCCGCCCAGGGTGCCAAATAACTTAAGTTCGCCCCTGCCTGAATTCCACTTTAACAAAAGGAAGGGGAGGAAAAACCGCTGATAAACTGACCAGACCTTTTGCGGGGAAACTAACGATGCAACTCATTTATGACACAAAAGACCGTGGGAAAAGGAGAGACCTATTCACCAGCGCCTTGCGGTGCGGTAACAATGTTGACACGCTCCGTGCGTGACCTCTGACACTGGCTAGGTAAGTGGTTGTATTCGCCTCGAACGATCGGGCGCCGCATAATATTCTAGGGTTGTTATTTTTCTCCCTTTCTGTTATATTTCTAATACTACAACTAAATAAGTAAATGTTATAGTTTACTTAGTTTTTCGTGTCCACTTTTGCCGTGAAGCGTTGTTGGAAACTGGCATTTCTTTCTTGAGCCAAGTGTGTCGCGGTGGTTGATGCATGATTTCTGTGATGTTATCTATGCATCTGTCTCTTTATCTTCCTCGTGTTGTAAAAGCAGATCTCATACTGTGGCTTTTTTTTTTCGTCGTCGCTCGCTTTCAAATAACCATATATATATATATATATATATATATATATATATATATATATATATATATGTATATATATATATATATATATATATATATATATATATATATATATATATATATATATATATATACAGGGTGTTTATAAAGTCGCTGTGCAGTGAATTTGAAAAATATTTTAGAAATTACGTCACGAATGATGCAAATTTACGTCATGATATTCTGTGTTCCAATGCTGTGTTCCACAATCCCGTGTGCAGCATTACACAACAAGCCCCAATTGAAAACCACATTTCTGGTGACGTAGTCTCGCCCGGGCGTAAATTTTCACTGCGACGTTATAAACACCCTGTGTATGTATATATATATATATATATATATATATATATATATATATATAATATACAAATACTATAATTACGTATGGACCACGTTCTGACAGGTTTTCCTGAGTTTGGTTTTTTTTCGATTCAGTTGGCGTAACTACCATATGGCACAAATTAAGTGGGGTCTTCCTCATATAATGGCCTCTACAACTATAATTAAGATACGGCAAATGTGTATTTAAAAAATAACTAATTACTTATCGTCATCATCATTATCGATAGCTCCACAAAGATCACATCCTTCACTAATTTGTGCCAGGTCTTGCTGTCCTATGCCATCCTCTCAAGATCTTTCTATGTTTTCTTTATGCCTTTAATTTCCGTCTCCAGAAACTTGGATATGTTATAACCTTTAAAACACAGGAACAAAGAAAATTAAACGGATATATAAAGGCGACCAATACTTTCCGAGACCCACTCGGCGCTGGGCCCACACCGGGACTTTTCCGGTCCACCCAGGCAGTAGTTACGCCACTGTCTGTATAGATTACATATCAGATGTGACACAGAAAACTTTCAGCCCAAAACAAATGCAGCGAAGAAAATAAAACTCCCCAGACTCGGAGAATCCGCCTGACATTGAAAATACTAATATTTGTTATAAGTTCTTCCGGACTAGATTCCGCCCTTCTAACACAAGTATATCGTCAGGTCCAAGTTTGTTTTTAACATGATTTGTTATTTCCAAAATTCGAGAGACAGATGAATTCTGGGTTAGTTTATTGACAAAACTGTAACGTGTTATACCCACATGCACTCATAAGGTTAGCCCGAGTTTTCAGTGTACGAGTTGAGGAAAAGATTGAAAGACTGCCCTATTATGAGATGGCTTAAGTACCTTCGCTCTAATAATTATAATAATTACAGGAATCCCCCCGATTAAGGAGTGGCGCGGTGGGCCCAGGGCAGTTTACCGACGATTGTGTATAAATGTATATGCACACGGTAAATAAATGAATAAAATATTCTTATGTCTGCATGTGACGTGGATTTGAAGAAAAAAAACGTAAATGGGTATCGTGCAGGCACTCGTAAGAAATAAAGAAATATAAAACTAGAAAACAGAAAAATAAAACAAGTGATACGCTTCCTGGGGAATCGAACCCAAGACCATCCGAATAGTGCCGTGTAGCTTAATCATCATCATTGCCTTTCAGTTCCGCGTGGAGCACATACCTTCAGCTAATACTCTCCAGGACGTCCTGTCATGTGTCACACTTTCGTGGTCTTTCCATATCTTGTTTAACTTTTCACGTCTGCCTTCAGTTTCCTTCTTCGTGTGTTTTTTGTCTCCTTCCATGTCCAGTACAAGGAGTGCCTTGTAATGCTGTCATCTGGCTGTCTCAGTGTGTGTCCAGTCCAGCGTCTTCTCCTCGCATCTTGTTTCTCTGGTCCATTCCACATTACTGTTCTTGTTATACGATTCGATTCTTCTATTCTACGCGAACACCTATTTAGGAAAATCTGTATCTTTTCGGTTGTAATTTTTGTTACTCTCCACGTTGCACAGCCATACAATAGGACTGATAGGACGAGTCAAATCTTCGCTCCCATTCAGTGCGCATGCAGATTGTTTAATTTGATTCTGCCTATCCATTTTCTACTGGGCGGTTCTTTATTCCCTGTAGTTAACGTTTTGTGCTATATATACGTCATTTATCTTCTTCTGGGCGGTTCGGTATTCCCTGTAGTTAATGTTTTGTGCTATAAAAACGTCGTTCACCTTCTACTGGACGGTTCTATGTTCCTTGTAATTAATGTGTTGTGCTATATACACGCCATTCATCTTCTACTTGGCGTTTCTATATTCCCTGTAGTTAATGTTTTGTGCTATAACCACGTCGTTCACCTTCTACTGGGCGGTTCTAAATTCCTTTTTGTTATTTTTTTAGCTGTATGTACGATCCATATGAGAGTCCGATTGGCTAAGCGCTTAGAGCTGACCTATCGCGGCAACGGTAACCGGGTTTTAAACAGGGTTGCATCACGCTCCAGTCTATCTATCTGAAAATGTGTACCTGACTCTGCTCTTGAGTTAAGGAAGGAAAAGGCAGCGGGGCAGGAAACTCGTCACCCCACCTCTAGGTGCTAGACCTAGTATATTGAAGTATCTAACACTTCACTACAATACGACAGTAGATGTTGTGGGCCTTTACTTTACAAACTTTTTTGTGTACGTCCTACATATTCTACTAGACCGTTCTATATTCCTTGTAGTTAATGTTTTTAGCTATATGTACGTTTGACACATTCTACTAGATCATTCTATATTCCTAGTAGTTAATATTCTGACGTATACCCACGTCCGAATTCGGGAGATGGATTATTTCTCGCAAGATGTACAAACGAATTTATCCATTGTCTTGGTAGGTATTCCTAACTGAAGATGTGCCACGATCTATTCATGTCGGTTTGTTTTGTCCTAACGGCTGCTGCTCTAATTCAAATTAATTGATGCAATGTAGAAAATAATAATTGCTTCGAATAATGTGCTTGACTGTACCGTTTTACTCCACCTTTACGACAACAGCGGCAAGGCAGGTACAAGATAGCAACTTATGATTCATAATCGGCACAGTTCAACATGGTAATAAAATCATTAATTTTTATTTCGGCCTATACTTGAAAAGGAGTGTGGAGGGGAATAGCCAACTACTTTGTAACCAGCATAATATTGCAGACCTATACATACAACCTCTGTGCTATGATGGCAGCACAGCTAGTTCGTTTTAAATTATAATTTATTTATCGCATTTAAAACAATATGGACATGAAGTATTTGTTTTGAAAGTTAAGACACATGCATTTGAGGTAACTTATTTAAAATATTTCTGTACACTTTTCTTACGACAAAAACGACACAAGACGTCAAATTTGTTGATCATAACAAATAACCCTTAAAGCACCCAGTAAGACAATGTAGCCTGACTGAGAATGTCTTAGTTTGGGCAAAATCAGACTGTCCAGATCTCGCACTCGTAACGACCCTGCAGCTGTAGCACCTGATTTGTAGTTTGTGGAACGCCCTGAGAGAACACAGACTTTTAGAGCGGCTCTTCCTGTGGGCTGATCAAAATGCAGTGATGAATTCATTAAATAATATGTGGAAAGTGAAGTAGGCCCCGTTTCCCGTGTGGAGGATTATAGATTCAAATCTGTCCAACGTCTTCAGAACATTTATGATATCCATATGGCTTCGTACACGTACTTCTATATAATTCTATACTGGAACGCTGGATCTTGGTTTTCAGAATAAAATTTCTGCTGGGAAGCTGGAAATCCTGGCAGCTACTAATCACAGGCACGAAGAAAGTAGTTGTAGCTCCTTGCACGAACGAAATAATACCTCCAGTGATAATAACCAATGCCCCATGTCGTCGAAGGCTGCGTGCTCACTCTCCCATAACTTACATATCACAGAAGATAAGATTGGTCGCATTGTCCACGTCCTTGAACACCATGAGGAAAATTTTTAAAAAAGGCAAGCGTGTGAATTTTTTCATAAGGACGTGATCACGAAGACAGCAGCCAAAATAAGTAGGGTCTGCACGAACCTCGTTCTGACAATATTTTACTGGGGGTTAAACAAAGATGGCCTGAAGCTTGGATCGCGACACATATTTGGGTTATAAGATTACTTTCCGCACTGTCATCGATTACCTGGGTATTCACGTTCCAAGCTGTCACCGATTACTTTGGTTATCACGTTCCAAGCTGTCACCGATTACCTTGGTAATCACGATCAAAGCTGTCACCGATTACCTTGGTAATCACGTTTCAATCTGTTACCGACAGAGTTCACAAATTGTTCACTTTGATGGAAAATCTTCAATTTGAAATCAGGACTGATTTCAGTTTTTAAGAACATAAAGCATTTTTCTCTTCTCCATCGGTCCTGCTTTGCGTAGCCCCGAAATTTGCGCCCACGTCTGTTGAAGCCCACGTACCACTTTGTGTTGGCCACTGATTGGAGTTTGATGTAGTTCTGATGTGGTTCTTCATTGAACATACATTGTAATCTGTCACCGTTCGTCTGAAAAGAGACAAAATAAGATCTGAAATCAACAGGGCTTAACAGTTATTGAATTTCATTAGTTACATTATAAGAACTAAATAGAATTGATAAATACAGCTTAATTTTAAAGCGTTTCACTCAAATTCAATTTAATACTGTGGAACTGAACAAGAACCAGACAAGTGCCGGGAGGACAAGAGACGAGAAGAAGGCGCTGGATTTGGATATGACATGCATTGAAAAAAACCTCTTGATAGCATTACAAGGTAGTTATTGTTGTGGGATCTCCAGGGTAAGAGGCATAGGAGACGAAAAAAAAAACTCACGGAGAAGACAACTGCAGACAGAAATCCAAAAGAGATTAGGAAGACATGGAAAGACCAAGAGCTGGCATGGGGCAGGAGGACTTGGCATCAGTTTCCTGAAGCCTATGCTCCTTTGGAAGCTGAAGGAATAAATAAATCAGATTTAATATAATAATTCATGAAGCTTTGCGAGATCAGAAAAACTACAGTTTCGACGTATTGGTCAGCCATACCTTATACTCGTTTGAACAATAAGCACAGAAGGGGATGAAAGAGAAGTTAAGAGAGGGATGCATATGCTTGGCTTATGTAAATCCCAGATAATCGCTGCTAGGTAGCACCATTATTCCCTTTTCGCTCCTGATCGAGCATGGTGTTATCACTGTAGCTGCTCCTCTTATAGAACGCCGCCACCAAATCATCCTTGTGCTCTTACAGCAATGGTTTATGTATCAAATTGTTTGACATCATAAGGTGGCTGGCCTATGTACCTCAACATTTCACAAAAAATGTCACCAAAATGAGCGAAAGTTCTATAGTCCAACCCAGTTCCTTCTCTTGCGCATTGCCAAAATGTCCTTGTGGTTCATAGTCTTTTGAATCGTTTCATGATGTACACATATAATACCTTCGTTGAGACACTGACATTTAACTGTTTGCATTCTCCATGTTTACTGTCGAGCCTGGTTCTGTTTCGGTAACAATAGCTTGTTTTACGATAGTGAATTGTTAACTCACTGATCAACCCTCCGATCCAAAAACCGAGATGTCGAGGAAATGCTAAAGCTATGAAGATATTCTTATAGTGAAAGTTTCCAACAGTAAAATGACTCAGGAGTTCCATCTTTGCGCATTGCCAAAATGTCCTTGTGGTTCAAAATAGTCAAATTTTGAAAATCGTTTCATCATGTACAGAATTCAAGACTAATCGACAAATAAGAGAAGACACTAGGCAGAAATATGTCTCCGACTATATAAGGAAAAGAAGATGGTCATATATCGGTCATGTCCTACGAATGCAAAACAACAGAATACCACTACAGGCAGGGTTCGGAAAAAAGGAAGACCGAACAATAATAAGAGAAGGAAGAACGTTGGGCCTAAATAATGTGCAAGAGCTAAGAGGAGTGGCGTCACAACGAACAACCTGCATTCTCCATGGCAGAGAGATAGAGGAAGATGAGAGAGACTGCAGTAAGACGTGCAGTAGGGTGGATGGATATGGAGAAAATGAGTTTAAAAAAAGTGATTTCTCTATAATACGCTTCTTTTCCATCCCCAACATAGTTTTGTCAGATAAAAGGGCCCTTTCCAAGAGTTCAAGCTTTAGGACCCCCAAAATGAAGATCCACTGCTGGCCCAGCTCTATCCGCTCAAGATCTTTACATGTCTTCTTGTCCCTAATTGGACATCAGTTAGATAAATGCATTTAATTCTTAAACCAATTCATATTTTTTTTACTGATGGATATTCAGCATGCTGGATGTGAAGAGAAAAGTGTACAGAAAAAGGAGTAAATGCGTGTCAACTGGTTGGTGTAATAATGAAGTCTACAGTCTTTTCCAGGCCCACGTGGTAGCCCCACAGCTTCTGCCTCAGATCAGCACCATCTGGCTAGGTCTGGCGTCATAGGTCATCGTGGGCTGGGCAGTTTTGGAGAATGTGTTCAGGGGTATGGATCAGGTTCCACATGGGTATGCATTAGTATGAGATAACCCAAGGCGATAGAGGGGGCCTAGTCAGCAGCGTGGCCTTCACCAATCCCGTAGACGGAAAAACCGTTTAGCAATGCGAGAAACCTGAGACAGATCCCCGACTTTATGTGAGAAAAAGGTGTGGCTCCATGAGGGCAATCAAAGAAGAAGAAGAAGTGAGATGGAGTAACGAAGTTGTGATGAGGACTCGAGGGGAAATGCAGTGTGTAGAGTCTGCCGATAATGTATTGTTGGGAGATGTGAATTTGTGAAGCGATGGTCCATATTGATAGTAGCAGTAGTGCTACGTAGAGAAACAGTGATTTGTGTACAATACCATTTGTATCAGCCATCCACGCTATCCATGTATTAGTGTAATGTTTTCGCGTATTAAATTATCTGGAGACTGACTCGCATTTATACTTACTTAGTCGTTCCCCTTCTACCGTGAGGTGTAGAGGTTTGGAAGAGAGAACGCCAGACTATCCTATCGGCAGTCTTTCTCCTGGCCTGGTTCCATTCTAGTCCTCGGTCCTTCAAAGATTGTCTAATGTTGTCCTCCCAGCGGATTCTGGGTCGTCCTGGAGGTCTAGATCCCTGGCTCTTAGCTTGTCGTTGTAGCCGATCTTCTCCCATTCTGCAGACATGGCCAAACCATCTTAGTTGGGACTGTTCTACTTGGGTCTGCAAGGGGTGGGATTTTAGGCCTTGACGTATCGTCTGGTTGCGGACCATGTCTTTTCTTGTTACTTCAATCACCTTCCTCAGATACCTCATTTCTGAGGTTTGGATCTGGCTTTTGTGGGTTGTAGTCATTGCCCATGACTCGCATTCATACGTCAAGACTGGGACATAAGTGGAGCGGTATACAGCCATCTTCGTTTTCTTACCAACCTCTCTCTTGCTGAGGAATCCTCGATTTATGGCCTGAAAAAGTCTCCCAGCTGCTGCTTTTCGAGTGGCCATCTCTTCTTTAATTCCTCCCTTCCGGTCTATAACAGCTCCGAGGTATTTAAAGTAGTCGTGGAGATTTATTGCAGTCAACACTCTATGTGGAAAGAGGCACTTGATCGAATCTCTTATGACAGGCTGACATATTTGTGCCCAATGTTTCTTATGTCACAGGATTTAAAACGAACAAAAAACACGTCTCAGACGTACATCTTAACACAGAATTCTCGCGGATAAATATCATCGTAGCCAAGAAAGTTCATGTAGTAAATTATGCGCTTCACAATAGACGCCCTTGTGCAGATGGAGAGATATGCTATCTTGTCTAATATTATCTCCCTTTTACGCCGGAACTAGACGCGTTTCGTACAAAAATAAAAACATTTCTGTCGCGCCAGCTTTGAACACGGCTTGCCGAAGTCGTAAAATCTGGCCTACACAGATTGAAAATTATATTCCACCTTTCATGTGGGTTATTCCTTTTTTTTTTTTTTTTTTAAATAAAAAATCTTCCGGCGCCCACGAATGCCACATTAGTATGCTCTCCAAAGAAAGTCTGACCTCCTATGGGTGAATCCAAGCCACATTATGACTACCGTCAACAAATGTTTCCTGAACCGAGACCAGTACTTGTAGAGATCCAACTGGGCCTGTAATATGTGACAGTCAGGTAAAGGTGAAATTGTTCATTTCTCGTCCACGTCCACCTACCTGTCACTTTTTAAGCCCGCACGTTTTAGCTCACGATGACGATAGTGTCAGTACGATGCATGGCTTCAGATATTATGTACATGTACTTCTATTACATCTGGACGGAAATGTTATTTAATAGGTATAAAGGCCTCCCCCCATCATTGCATACAGACAAAAAGTAGTCACATAGGAAGTTACTATTGTACGGGAGTGAAGTATTAGAGACTTCACTATACTGGGTCCAGCTTTATGAAGCGGAATGACCAGTTCCCTTCCTCGTGGCTTTTGTCTTCCCTAACGCAAGAACAAAGTCAAGTATCCACTTAAACTGAGTAGACTGGAGCGTAACGGAATCACACGGGTAACAGTGTCTAAGTTAAGGGTATACCGGCCTTTCCCAGGACAAAATAAACATTAGATATTTTCTATACCTGGCGGTGATTACCTTCGACTGTCATACTTAACACAGAACAGGGTGGTTGAAGAGTCACTGTTTATGTTTAAATGTTTATATCCTCGTATATATCTATCGGATATGTCCAAACAAGGACAAATTACAACCATTTGACTAATAAGTTTTCTGGGTAGTGAGATCGGATAGCCTTCTCGGATAAGTCGAAAAAGTTGGAGGTCCCGTGTGCTAGTTTCGCACGTTAACAATCCCTCGGCAGTTTGAAATCGTACAGAGTAGGCCATACGGCCGCTGCCCTGGCACAGTTTACAAAAATAGGAAACCTACTCACCAGAAAAATATTTATAGAATGTGCGATTCCTGTATTCACACACTGGGATGTACGCCGTGCACTGTGCTGAGATTCTCCTTGTGTGATCGAAGGGAGGTGATCGGAGCACTGATGGAGTTGTACGTGTGCAATGAAGATAGTCCTTAAAACCAAAACTAAGTTTTATTTATTTATTTTTTTAATTTCAGAAATAACTACAATAAAATAGGAAAAGACAAATCTAAAATGATTGTGACGGTATTGCCTCCCCTGCTTTGCAGTAGTGGTCCAACAGTGGCCAAAACTCAAGAGTATCTATTATAGGCTTCAATGGAGTCTATCTTTACACAAGATTACTCTTGGCAGAAAAGTCGATAGAAGAGTAGTAAAGCGTCTATCACATGGGAGTCTTCATAAGATAAGCGAAAACAATGCTGGCTGTCACTAAGCACGTTAATTCTGTAATGTGCCGACGCCTTTTATGAAGAATTTAAGCAATGGTTTATTCTAGCTCGTTAAGCCCCCACCGCTGAGTTAATCAGTGGAATCATTATTATAATGTATACATATATATCTCTGTTTAGAGTGTGTGTTTAGTAACTTTGACTGAGAAAAACGTGTAGTACATTTAAAAGGATTGAATCGAAGTTAAATTTGTAACATTACAAATAACAAAATTTAATAATCACTTTGAGTTGTAACAGTTGGAAAATAATTTGAATATTTATGGAAATAATTTCATCACTTGAATGGGATTTAACTGAATAAAGGAGGTCACTTTTGGCAGCGGATATTTTCACTTAGCTGCCAATGGTAGTTTCTTCTCCTGCTGGGTCAGATTCTTTCACTCTGCTCTCGCTCGTCTCTGGTAAAAGTTCAGGCACCGCACGTTCACAGAACGTCAAGGAGAAACGGCCAAGTTGGTTCTGCGTCTGTCTATATTGTCACGAAGTGGTTTTAAGTTTATAGAGTGGCTCAAGAGATAGACTGAGAAGGATTTGAATCTGGACCCCCTAGACCCAGGATTTGCTTCCTGCCGCTTCGTGACAAAAATAATGGCTATAGTCTCCCCACCTCTGACTGCCTTGAAACACAAGGAGATAAGGTGTATAATTACGACCACAAACACCACTATACAGACAACATAGAGTAAGTATTGTAAAGAATAGAAGCTGATCCAGTAAATAATATATGTATATATTTATTTACATACAAGAAAACATAAAATGGCATCATACGTCATCAAGTCAGTCAATAGCGTGCACTGTTGCACGGCCTGGAAAAATCAAGGTAACAATTAAATTGAGAGACACTCAACAAAAAAAACCCCAAATCACATTCACTCTTCCTGTCACCCTGCTGAGGAACAATAAAAATGGTTAGTGATTTAAACCAAATCTACTTTGGTGGGGCTGTCAACTTTTAGCCTCCACTCTCTAACACTAATAAATTTCTGTCTTAGTCCTGGTGACTCTTCCTCAACGAACGGCTACACAGCTTTTTACTAGTCAGGCGATAGGCGCCGATAACTACACCACAAGAAATGCTAAAAATAATAGACTTGGTTTTTCGAACGCAGACTCAGTGTCTATCCGTCCAATGGATACTGAACAGACCCTACTGGTCCTGTCTATTATCTCCCTCCTTCTCTATCTTCCTCTCTTGATCTCAGTGTCTCTCTACCACTCGAGGGCTGATGATGCGGCATCTCCGTTACGCTCTTCTCTTGATTTCTATCAGGACCTAGGTATGGTAACCCTGTCACCTGTTCCTGATTTTGGTGATGACGATGTTCGGATATCAAGCATGAGGGACTTGACTAACTGTAGACAAAACTTTTCTGCTGCTGAATAGCTTCCCTCTTTTAACCCGCTCCGGAGTTAGAGGAAAAAAAAAACCACAGCCTTGATTTCAGGCTGTACAAAATGAAACTAGTCTCCCGGCCACCTGCCGTTGCTAGAGACTATAATAGCGATGCTCTCGGCTGTATGTTAAATAAACCTCGGTCCAGCTGAAGCATAGGGACTTCACTGCCAGAGACCATAGGGTAATTTTCTTTTGCTCCTGACGATACTCGAGTACTCTGACCCTGAGATATGTCTTTTGCCGTGGATAATTTTATTTGACAAAATTATGCTCCCCACTGTTTCCGCCGTGACTCGCTGAAATTAAAAGAAACAGCGACTCATGTACACCCACTCTAAAATCGCTTATCTCTAACATATACGATACCTAAAATAATTCTATACACGTGTCTCTTCATTCTCACTTCTTCTATTCCCCTTCTCTCGTTCTTCACATAATATATGAAATACTATTATCCCACGTGGCACTAAAATCACACTCCTCCTACTAAAATCTGCCAGGTAAAACAAACAATAGCCCAGACCCGTCTGACATGTTACATGGCCGTTACGCATGGCCGATCACGTGTTCAAACTTGACAAAAATAGGGAAATCCTTTTACCCATTAACACAGGAGTTTCCCCGGCTTACTCTTATTAAATTAAATCTCGCTATAGGAATAGTTTCCTCCCCTAAGCAGTATAATTCATTTACAACGTAAATCTGAACCCTCTGACAATATTTCTCACATTTTTAAGGCTCAGAAAAATTAACGAACACACCAGGGATTTCCCCATAAATTTACATTAGAAAATATACAGGAATAAATGGTGGTTTTACCTAACGTCCTACAAATATGGCACACGTGTTTCTCACAACTTCCCACACTCCTATCTATTGCCAAAATCATAGAAAGAATAAGCACACTGTTGCATTACGTCGTTCTTCAAAAATAGTAATTAATGGCGCTATCGTTTATTTTAAAACTGAAAAGTTAATCTTTACCTAAGGGCGAATTTCTCAAAGAACCCTCTAATGAATAAAACGATAATACGATAAAATCTTACATACCAATTCATCGCTGGTTTTTCCCACAGTGGAGAACGATAAATTACGTAGTCTGACGGCTGGCACTTATTTTTTCATAGAGACCGAATCCCCGTTTTCGGTCTCAATATATACAAGAGCAACCGCCCACGCGGATTTCCCTTCCTACGCAAATCCCGGACCAATGGGAGCGCTAGAAAAATTAATACTATCAACCCACGCAAACCCCGCGTGCTTCCGGCCTCATCATATCGCGTGCCGGAAATGGCGATTATTTCCGTAAACAACGAACTTTACGGGAATCGCGAAAAAATCAGAAGAAAGTAAAACTGATGCTAGAATAAAATAAACCTACCATCATAAACGAACCCATTTAATTTATCTACTCAAAAAAAATACCAAACACGATATATATTCACATGAGAAGAAATAAAATGGTGGAAAAAGCGTGCCCGAAAATAGCGATTTCCGTAAACAACGGAAAATCGCGTGATCAGAAGAAAATAAAACTGGTGAAAATACAAAATAGAACCACAGAATCGGGCCTGTTAAAAGTCAGAATTACAGTGTAGCGTCACATATATGATGCGTCATCTCTTATGATGTCGTCTCGCAAAACGTCAGTCAACTTCTACCTTCACTTGGTTCCAGAGATAGTACTTTCTGCTGGCACCACCAATAACTGGTAATAGAAATAGAAACGAAACGCTCTTCTGAGTATGGCGTTTTCCAACACAGTTATGTGCCACCCTCTTCTATTTTGCCATCCCCTGCCAGAATTTACCCTCGATGAGAATTAAGTTTAATCCCTCGGGATAAAACTTCCTTTACATTTAAACTGAATAGCTTTAGCTTTACATTACATTTAAATGAAAAGGTCAAACGTACAGATATAATATGTTTTACATTTACATCTCCACTTTTTGAAAATTGTTCACAATATAAATTCATTTATGTTTCATTTATATTTACACTTATAGAAAAGTTTGAAACTTCTATTACTTAGAATGAATATTTTCACATAGACATTTACACTGGTTTAAAGCTTGAAAACTTACATTAATTTTAAAGTGAATATGTTTATAGGGACATTTACACTGCTTTGAAAATGTAAGTATTATAATTAGAATGTACATCATTTCTTTCATCTTTCCCTCCCTGCTCCATAGGGAACCTGGAACTACTTTATGCTTTAAGTTCTCTTTACAAAACTATCAATAAAGCAATCACCATCCCGTACAGTGGTGGTTCATGAATCATCATTCTAGATACTGAGGTTGCCAGCCTCAAATGACTTTGACATCCAGTAGCGAGTTTCACGCATTAAACTTCACATGGTAATATATACATATATATGTTAGTTCACATGTTGGTAATAAAATATGAAATGTAAATCACAACTTACGCCAATCATGGCTACAGACTTGTCGCACAGATAAATAAAAGAGACGAATCCTTCTCTTTCACGTATCTGGCATGTCTTTAATTTTGACCATGGATCCCCCCTCTGACTCCGTGTTTCTTCAGTTTCCTGGTCCCGGTGTTCCTTATTAAAATGTAAAGAGTTCCTGTGCTTTATAAGTCTTATTTGGTTCTCCAATAAAAGGTCTGGTTAAAAAAATAGGAATTATGAATCTATTCTTCACTCTGGCGATGTCTGGTGTTGTCTTGGCGAACTTGAAATTCACAGTGAGATAAAACTGCGAAAATGGTCAGTCTAAATTCCCCTAAATGTTGTTATGAATCTAATCAGAAAGATCCAATCATTTCAAATCATGCAGGATAGGGTGTGATATTTCAAAATAGTCCCACGTAAAATAAGGTGCGTGCCTGCAAAGGTCAAGTATTACCATATATGGACATCTGATGCCTTGCGTACACTCTCACAAACACATTTGTAGACTCATATTGTCTAAAATTTTAAAAATCCATGATTACTTTTAACCAAGTGACCGGAAGCGATTATATCACACTTGTCTACCCACATGTGTCACACAGACAGTAATCTCGTTATTTGTCGTATGAGTGTGCAAACTCCGTGTCTTATCGGTGATTTAAGCCGATAGCGCTGGCCGATATTCGTGGTAATCTGCCGCGCCTATAACCATCAAATCTGGGTAGCGCCCAGCAAATGTGATGTATCATATCAGCCGCTTCTTGCAAATGTGATATTTGTCACATACGGGGGATAAAATCAAATATCTGCTACTTGGCAGAAAAATAAAGAAAGAAAGAAAGAAAGAAAGAAAAGTGCGATAATTGACAGCACATAATAAAAATCAGTACCACAAATGTACCGATACTGCCGGAGTGAACCAAAGATCGATAGAGGTCGTCCATTTCGTCACAATGATTAATAAACTGGTGTTACAAGAGAGAGAGAGAGCAAAAAGCGCGCTTTAAGGTCATGTTTTAAACAAGCCGGATTTCACGTTGATCTGTGATGTTAATGTAGAATAGCATTTTATGTGATAAAATAACGGTTTATTTTTTATTTTATTTTTTTTTTTTTTGACGTTCGTTCCATAAGAATTAATTGGATAGCAGTGTAAAAATAAAATAGTAAAAATGTCAATCACTGTTTATATTTTTGGTTTACAGTAATTTCTATTTCATCACTATCTGGTGCTGTTTTCAACATCGCCATAGTCCATCCATTCAGTTATTACTGACTATATGAATGCACTCATGAGGTGATTGCCCTCAGTTGTTGTTTTTTTTAAAATCTGGTTTTCCTTTCGGCGTGTTCTTTTCTCTTCTGCTTGTTGTGGGAGCTTCTTTTCGCCCAGTCTGATGTGGCGTCGTGGGGAGCATAGGCAGCTTCATATTCCCAGGTTGATGGACGTATGTCCAATGCCTTCATGTCTCTCTTGTACACATTCTTGAGCCTCAGCTGCTGTCGCTTGGCTGTTTTTGTTTTTGTTTTGTTTTTTGTACCATCTGCCAGTTGTCCGCAGAAAACATCTTTAGAGTACGACCATCTTTAATGCGGTGGACATGGCAAAGCCAGCGTAGTCTGCGTTGTCTAAGCAGTGTATACATGCTTTGAAGGCCAACACCTCGACATTTATCACTTTGTCCTTCCATGAAATATCGGCATAATACTGATCAATACGTTGCAACTGTAGTTTTTATAATTTCATAAAATGTCGCGAAATTCTAAATTAAACTTGATTGAAAGGCTTTAAATTAATGTTTTATTTATCTGTGGAGCCGCGCTGGTGTAAGGGAGCCGCGCTGGTGTAATGGCTTCGGCGTTGTACTGGCGATCAGGTGTTCCTGGTTCAAACCCGGGCGTCGGCGTTTGAAGAAATGTTTACGGCCGGAAATTTGACTGAATAGCCTGAACGGCTCCTGTGATAAACCCTCTGTGGATGGGAAGGAGCGAAGCTCCTGACCGGGTTGGAAGGAAAGTCCTCAGGTTCCCCAGCCTCGCAATGATATGTCATTGGGCCGAAGGGCTGAAAGCCCAAGTGCCGCTGGCTAAGAAAAAAAAAAAAAAAAGAATCAGTTGTTAAGACTTATTCAGTGCTATCTACTGACATAGCGCGTGAAATTCAGTAACTTAAAACTCATACGTGGGTGCACGCCCATAGTGAACAAAAAAGGGAATGACGATGACCTATGTATTGTATTTTGACTAACTGTACGTACGATATTTTGAGCACTTGTAGGTACGATATTTTGAGCACTTGTAGGTACGATATTTTGAGCACTTGTAGGTACGATATTTTGAGGACTTATGTATGCACGATATTTTGAGCACTTGTAGGTACGATATTTTGAGGACTTGTATGTACGATATTTTGAGCACTTGTAGGTACGATATTTTGAGCACTTGTAGGTACGATATTTTGAGGACTTGTACGTATGATATTTTGAGGACTTGTACGTACGATATTTTGAGCACTTGTAGGTACGATATTTTGAGCACTTGTAGGTACGATATTTTGAGCACTTGTAGGTACGATATTTTGAGGACTTATGTATGTACGATATTTTGAGCACTTGTAGGTACGATATTTTGAGCACTTGTAGGTACGATATTTTGAGCACTTGTAGGTACGATATTTTGAGGACTTATGTATGCACGATATTTTGAGTACTTGTAGGTACGATATTTTGAGGACTTGTATGTACGATATTTTGAGCACTTGTAGGTACGATATTTTGAGCACTTGTAGGTACGATATTTTGAGGACTTGTACGTATGATATTTTGAGGACTTGTACGTACGATATTTTGAGCACTTGTAGGTACGATATTTTGAGCACTTGTAGGTACGATATTTTGAGCACTTGTAGGTACGATATTTTGAGCACTTGTAGGTACGATAATTTGAACACTTGTAGGTACGATATTTTGAGGACTTGTATGTACGATATTTTGAGGATTTGTATGTACGATATTTTGAGCACTTGTAGGTAAGATATTTTGAGCACTTTTATGTACGATTATTTTATAAGCGTCATTTTCATGTTCGCTCTTTATGGAGCATGGAGCCAGCATTGTAGCTGATTCACATACAGCAGCGGTCGGCAACACAGGAACTGTAGGAATCTACTTTAAAACCACTGAGCTCTCTAAAAATCTGCCTAGATTAATTTTCAGGATTCGGTGTGTTTAGACTTTGGAATACGTACAGTCTATTTTAACTTTTATCTCTACCGGGCGATCTACTTCCTGCAATTCCATCGACAGAGAGACGGAAAGATCAAACTAAATGATACATTACCAAATGTTAACTTCACTTCAAACAGAAGATCCTTTCCTATCATGCAGTTCACGAATAAAGTGAATTTTAGTACGCTAGCTTCTAGGTTTTCATTGGGAATTTTGAAAAAGTACCTTTAAACTGTGAGCGTCTGATTGACAGAGTGGTTAGAGCGTTGGTCTCTCGCGGGAAAGGTGCTGGGTTCGAATCACGGTACCGATACGTTCCAGTCTGCCCAGCTGTAAATGGGTAACTGACTCGGCTCTTTGAGTTAGGGAAGAAAAAGGCAGCGAGGCAGGGAACTGGTCACCCCACCTCTCGATGCTGGTTTGGTCAAGTCTCAGATACTACATTTCCCTACGGCAGTATCTGCTATGGGACTATCTTGACCTTTTCTTACCTTTAAACCTGGGGACACCGCACTTTTAAGTGCCGGAAAAAAGGGCTAGTCCGCGATTAACCTAATAGAAACATTCTTTTTTACCCTCTCCGCCACCTAGAGATCTACCGAATGATCCCCCTGAGAGCTACCGGTAGAGCAAGATCGACCGGTTGCCGACCCTTGCCTTACAGGAAGACGGCACCAAGCACTTACACGCTCCTGCAGGAGTGGTTTCTGTGGCTATTTGTTTGACATGATGAGGTTACCAGCACCAAGCAAAACCTCACATTAGTCGCCTTTTACGAATTGCCTGAGGGTGCAGTAGTTAACATACAATTATTTGTAAGCGTTTAATTATATTTACACGTAGCAGAAATGCCAAATTTTTCTACAGCTACTATATACAGTGCCTTGCTTCTCAAATTATTCAAATATCCGAGAGCCCTTAAACCGTTCCAGTTGAGCGTACACTTCGCTTTGCTTTTGTGCGTCTGTATTTATAGGATTGATTTTTTTTAAAGGGCTCCTTCTTGGTACACAATATATAGGAGGGTGTTTTTTATTTTTTGTTCAACCTTTTCATCTCGCATACCAGGGAGTATAAATAAGGCATCTTCATTTATCGCCGTGTTCTAAAGAATGCTATTAACTTGTAGATGCTACTTTTCATATCGGACTTTCGCATAATTTGAGACTAACAGTTTTACATTTTCATTAAAGTCATTTAACAAACTTCCTCGACGACAATGAGGTCTGGTTTTACAACGCTCCGCGAAAGTTGTGCTGCCAATAACGTTTGCTGTTGCTTCTTAAATTTTTTTGTTTGTTAAGCCTTTAAAAAGAAATCACGTGGGTTTTTTACCTCTGTCAGTATGTCTGAAGTTGAGCGCCTGATTGGCAACGTGGTTAGAGCATTGGCCTTTCGCGGCAAAGGCATCGAAACACGGTAGCATCACACTCCAGTCTACCCAACTGTAAATGAGTACCTGACTCTGAGTCAGGGATGGTATAGGCAATGAGGAAGAGAACTGGTAACACCCCCCCCCCCCCATATCTCGAACCTGGACCTAGTATAATCAAGACTCTCTAACACTTCACTCCTTTGCGGCAGTATCTACTATGGCAGAGGTTTTCAAACTATTTTGGTCCGCGGCTCCCTTGACCTGTGCATAAATCACCGCGGCTCCCTTGACCTGTGCATAAATCACCGCGGCTCCTCTCTATACTATATATTATATATAAGCAATTGAACCTTGGCTCATAATATCGAGCCCAACACTTTTCCCAAGCCACCGCTACGCCCTTAGCCGAGGGCCGCGACGCCCCTGGGAGCCGCGACGCACAGTTTGAAAACCTCTGTACTATGGGATAAAAACAAAACAATTAAAAAATGTCTTAAAGTTATATTGAAAATAAAACGTGTTGAAATTTGAAACACTAATTTCAAATGCAGATTTATAACCTATAGTTTATAGACATGTACGCAAGACGTCTAATAAACTGGGGCATAATCAGAGGTTCACGTTCGACCAGCTGATAAGGATCGATTTAGTTAGAGCAAGAGTGTTTTTTTAAAAAATGACATTCCTCCTATTAAGCACGCCATGGAAAGCGACACACTGGGTCAGAATTGTCTGCAAGTTCAAGAGATTTTGAATAAGATTCCTCTTAAGAAGCAAACTGTGTTAACGGCGCAGAGAAAACTTTACGCCTGGGCTAAGACACGAGTTTCTGAATCAAATTCCTCGTGTGAAGCAAGCCGTGCAAACGAACACACTGAGTGAAAAGTCTTGTATCAGGACAAGAGTTTTTGAATCAGATTCCTCGTGCGAAGGAAGCCTTTCGAAACACTAAGTTGAGTAAATATTTTGTGCCAGGGCAAGAGATTTTTAAATCAGATTCCTGGTGTGAAGTAACCCATAAAAACAACAAAATAAGTCACTATGCTGGCTTGGCCATGTCCGCCGCATGGAAGATGGTCGCATCCCCAAAGATATTTTCTACGGACAACTGGCAGATGGCAAAAGAACAGTTCGGCAACCACAGCTGAGGTTCAAAGATGTGTGCAAGAGAGACATGAAGGCACTGGACACACACCCAGCAACCTGGGATGATGGAGCTCCCGATCGCACCAAGTGGCGATGCTACCTCCGGCACCACCTCAGATTGGGCGAAAAGAAGCTCTCACAACAAGCAGACGAGAAAAGAACATGTGTGAAAGAAACAGCAGGCAAAAAAAAGCACACACACATCGGGATATCACCTCAAGGCGGATTCCCATAGTCAGTTGTGACTGAAAGGGGCTACTACTACTACACTAAATAGCTCCACCCCCAATTTAGTGTTGTTTCATTAAACTGTGCAATACGTTGAAGGACGTTCCCTTGTATTGTACAAATGCGTAGACGCATTTGTGCTGAATTGGCTTTTATCCCATTGCACTACAAAATGACACTGGTACAAAATACATACTACATTGTCAGAAATTAATATCTTTCTTAGCTCTAGACTATGATTTTATCAGTCTTGTAACGAAAACTTTGCTTCCATTTCACCCTGCTTCTGCAAGTTCTAATAGCATGTACATTCATTACATTTGTTCGCGGACTTAAGTGAGCTAGCTATCTTCATAGAATTTTGTCTGGCAACGTATTGTTATACATTTCAACGTATTGTCTTACATTTCAAAGTCAAGTCATACATTTCAACGTATTGTCATACATTTCAGCGTGCCAGCCCTTCTTTTATCACATAACTCTGTTTAATAGAATGTTTAATATCCTAGAACTCTGTTGTCCAGGTTACTATTAATGTCGATGTGCCTTAGAATAAAATCATGTCTCTAAACGAAACATGAGTGTAAATGCCCAATTACCTGACTCGGCAAAATCAAAAGCAGTGGAATCGATTCGTGATGACATTCAGAATATCAGTGTAAAATTCGGACAAGGTTAAAAAGGACTGTCCCTGTCGTTTTTGACGGGTGTACAGCTGGTATGCAAGGAAAGAAAATATCTAATGTTTACTGATTAAAATTTAAATAGAATTTCCTGTATATGCTGGCGGTGAAGACGTTGCTATTGAACGTAAATTTGTATTTTGCAAAGTTTGAAACGAAAGTGGTTGTTGTAGGCGCAAGAGTTTAATTACTTTTGTTACGTTATTCGCCACTGTGGCGTCCTTGAAAATAATTAATCTGTATTGCCTACACTTTTCATTATAATGTTTTGCTGGAAGTCGAGGAGACATTTAAGGGGAAATCCAAGTCACGTAAATTAAATTACGCATAGTAAAGACATCACACCTTTGTGATATAATTATCACCTTGTGATTGTGAAGCGCCACAGTGCATTCCCATGGGCTAAAGCACACCTTGATTTCCATTTATTCAATAATAGCGAGGTATGGGACGTAGATTTTATTTTGCTTAAAAGATCAGACAGTGGGATTAGTTTCTGCTTGAAGACACAATTCGTCAGGAAACTACACATTTTTGTGAAAACCTATCAAAATGTGTACTAAATAACTTGGAACAATACGACCAAAAGTCGCCCGAGAAAACGACATCAAAAAAAAAAAATAATAATGATAAAACGACAGATCAATAGAACAGACATTAACCTCCAGAATAAAGAATAATGAAAGAAGGAAGCAGCAAACATATAGTTTGTCGCCAACTGCCTTAATGACCCGAAAAGCTGAAGAAGAATAAACAATAACACTTTAGGCACGTGGATTAATCGAGTGTCTTAAATGTCTTTTTCCCACAATGAAAATAATTTTGCCCGCGTTAGAAAAATCCTCCTCTTAGTCTCAAGTAAAAGTTGCTGGCGTCAGAGATGCCTTCCTTCTAGTCTCAAGACAGTGTTGACAGCGTCAGAGGTTTCATCTTTCCTGCCTCAAGACAATGTTGCCGGCGTCAGAAGTGTACACTTTTGAATCTCAAGACAATGTTGCCAGCGTCAAATGTGTCCACTTTACAATCTCAAGACAATGTTGCTAGCGTCAGAGATGCTTTCCTTCTAGCCTCAAGACAATGTTGCCAGCGTCAGAGATGTCCACTTTCTAGTCTCAAGACAATGTTGTCGACGTCAAAGGTGTCTTACTTCTCGTCTCAAGACAATGTTGCCAGCGTCAGAGATGTCCACTTTCTAGTCTCAAGACAATGTTGTCGACGTCAGAGGTGTCTTCCTTCTCGTATCAAGACAATGTTGCCAGCGTCAGAGGTGTTCACTTTCTAATCTCAAGACAATGTTGTCAACGTCAGGTGTCTTCCTTCTAGTCACAACACAATGCTGCTGGCGCGAGTAACGGGATCACTTCCGTAAAAGGCTATTCAATTTTTTTAAAATAAGTTGATCAAGTCTAACTGTCCGTGCGCTTTGTTGGTATATACTGTTACTGAATTCAGTCTAAAAATCTAGTTTCATAGAATTCAGTATAAAAATCCAGTACCACAACATTCAGTATGCCTACCGATTCTCTATCATAGAATTCAGCCTGCCTACTCATTTATTATCACAGGATTGAGCTATCTGTCTTCACGTAGTTCTATTACCGTATAATTCCGCTTGATAACCCATCTGTTATAACAGAATTGTGTTTCACAGCCTATCAAATAACGTTGAATCGCGTCAAGCTGTCTGTTATTAAATTCTGCTTCATAACCGATCTATTATCATAAAACTGTCGTCTTACAACCTATGCGATATAGCTCAGTGGTTCTCAGCCCAGGGGTCTGTGGCATATTTCTAGGGGGCTGTCACAGGATTTGCTTCCCCTTTGCTCTGCAGTAGTGGTCCACCAGTGGCCAAAACACAAGAGTATCTAAAATGGGACTTCAAAGGTGTCCACCTTCGCACAAGATTACTCTTGGCAGAGTTGTAGATAGAAGGATAATGATGCTTCTATCTCAAGGGAGTGTTTACAAAATAATTCAGAAGTCAAGAAAAATGCTGCATAGTGCAGAGCACTATTAAAGTATATCTGATCCGGCACCTTTGTGAAGTTTTAAGCAATCGTCTGGCCCCCAGCTGGTTTAATCCGCGAAATTCCTGTTACAAGTAATTATGGCTCTATGGCTGTAACTATATGTATATGTATATATTAAGGACTCTCGATCATACATGCGCTCTCTTATCTGTAAGAACTGAATCAGCTATGAATTTGTAAAATAACATATAAGACATTTAATAATCAATTAGTCTTTAACAAATTTAAATAAATATGGATGAAAGTGACTTTAGACGGTTTTAAAAATTGTCTTCACCGAGACTTAAATGGGGACTGATGATTATTGTCCGTTGCTTGCGCCTGTTACAAAAAAACTTAACTGGCTGAGTACTGCAATGGGTCGTTGTCAGGTCTTTTGTGATGAGGACTCTTCTCTAGAGGCGTCTAGATGAACTTCACTTCTAATGTCAAGGTGAGTGTCTTCACAACGTGTCCACTGTAGGTAGTTGGTGTCGAAAACAGCTTCTTGAATTACAGTATAATGGCGAAGATTCTTACTTCAGACTGGTCTGGTACTAAGAACCGTCTTGTAGCTTCGAACCACGAACTTTAGGATAAATAAAATAACAAATGCCTGTGCTAAGTACATTTGTGGACTGAAGATTAACAGGCGCATTGTCTCGCTGTCCACCCACCAATGTTAGCCTCTCTGAATAATTATTCTCCCTGTGTATACATAGGATAACACAGGAAATATGATTATAAATCACTGTTATTCTTCTGGTTACTTAAATGGGGAAAATGTGCCTGGACAGCGCGAGTGCAATGACTTGCCTGAACTAACATTATAAAAGTACACATATCTCACAAAATGATACTTTACACCCCAGGCACATGTGAGGTAATCATCTCCCTGCTCCATTCAGAGTCTGTGGTCGCTTCTGCTGTCGCTTTCCCTAGTGAACATAAGCAGACACCAGTGATTGCTGAAGTGGTTTATTAACATACTATTTTCACATGTTGAGGTTGTCAGCCTTCTATGACTGGTAAAACCACTTAGCAAGTACATACCTGTCACAATTCACATTTTACACTATGTACCAGCTGTACACCCGTCAAAAACGACAGGGACAGTCCTTTTTAACCTTGTCCGAATTTTACACTGATATTCTGAATGTCATCACGAATCGATTCCACTGCTTTTGATTTTGCCGAGTCAGGTAATTGGGCATTTACACTCATGTTTCGTTTAGAGACATGATTTTATTCTAAGGCACATCGACATTAATAGTAACCTGGACAACAGAGTTCTAGGATATAAAACATTCTATTAAACAGAGTTATGTGATAAAAGAAGGGCTGGCACGCTGAAATGTATGACAATACGTTGAAATGTATGACTTGACTTTGAAATGTAAGACAATACGTTGAAATGTATAACAATACGTTGCCAGACAAAATTCTATGAAGATAGCTAGCTCACTTAAGTCCGCGAACAAATGTAATGAATGTACATGCTATTAGAACTTGCAGAAGCAGGGTGAAATGGAAGCAAAGTTTTCGTTACAAGACTGATAAAATCATAGAATAGAAGCTGATCCAGTAAATAATATATGTATATATGTGTGTGTGCTTTTTTTTGCCTGCTGTTTCTTTCACACATGTTCTTTTCTCGTCTGCTTGTTGTGAGAGCTTCTTTTCGCCCAATCTGAGGTGGTGCCGGAGGTAGCATCGCCACTTGGTGCGATCGGGAGCTCCATCATCCCAGGTTGCTGGGTGTGTGTCCAGTGCCTTCATGTCTCTCTTCCACGCATCTTTGAACCTCAGCTGTGGTCGCCTGGTTGTTCTTTTGCTATCTGCCAGTTTGTCCGTAGAAAATATCTTAAGGGATGCGACCAAATCCATGCGGCAGACATGGCCAAGCCAGCATAGTGACTTATTTTGTTGTTTTTATGGGTTACTTCACACCAGGAATCTGATTTAAAAATCTCTTGCCCTGGCACAAAATATTTACTCAACTTAGTGTTTCGAAAGGCTTCCTTCGCACGAGGAATCTGATTCAAAAACTCTTGTCCTGATACAAGACTTTTCACTCAGTGTGTTCGTTTGCACGGCTTGCTTCACACGAGGAATTTGATTCAGAAACTCGTGTCTTAGCCCAGGCGTAAAGTTTTCTCTGCGCCGTTAACACAGTTTGCTTCTTAAGAGGAATCTTATTCAAAATCTCACCCCAAATTGGATATACAATCTCATGGCCCAGTAGAATGGACACAGCAACTTGAATTTGATGTTTCGAACACTCGGTCTGGGGGTAGTGTCAGAATCCCTCTTATGACTTGTGTTTTCTGATTCCTTAAGTTTCCAATCTTTGTATTTAAAATTGCTAGCTCTCTTTTAAATTATAAAGACACCCAAATACTTCGATCTGTCACTTTTAGTTTTAGAATTCTGTGTCCGATCTTTCTCTGTGGCTAATGGGAGTTGTTACTTGACGTTTGTTGAAAATGAAGTCTGATTTGTGTCTCCGATTTCGCTAGATTATATTTCCATTTCTCAGTCCAAGTCCCATATGGCATTTTAGACAAATGTCGTAAAGTGAAATCTGCATGGACAACAGTTCAAATAGACTACTCTTATAAAGTCAAATACTATAGGGAGGTGTGTAGCGAAATCTGTGAAACAATCGCTAAATTCAGTAAGATTTTACTCCTATGATAATAATTAAACTCGCCCGTGTGTGTTTGCCTATCGTCGTCCTCTACGCCAGTAGAGCGCTGAATTGTATACCGTAGTAATGCTTAGACAATGATCCCGCCGTCAAATCTAACACGCTTTCCTAGTTTCGTCCTTGAGACTTACAATTAACATGTGCCAGAACTACGACATCAAACTGCCGTTCTGAATTAACGTAAGATTTTAACTTTAACGCCACTAATAGTAGCAATTCGGACATTTTCCAGAAGTGTAGAACGAAACTGCAGTAAGAATTAACGCAAATATTAAAGCCGCCTAGCAAAACCCCTCTTCGCTCGACACGCAGTTCTCTGCCTATATTCACGCTGTTGGACACGCCAGAATATATAAACACACACACCAGTGTATTTCGGGCTAAAAAGTAACTATAAGGTAACATACGGCCAACGCGTTGTCGAATTGTGTGACGTACTACAAAAGCGCTGTTTCGTTCTGAATGAGAACGACAGTTAAAGAAAAAAATTACGATTTAACGGGGAAATGTTTTGAAAATACAGTACGCGAAGGGGAGAAAGGGAGCATAGGTGGTCATGTCACGAGTTCGTTGTTTACAGAAATTTGAATTTGAGCTCAAGTGGAGCATAGAAGGTTAGATAGAAGAAAAACTTAGATAATTTTCTTATATGCTAAAATAACAGACAGTGACGAATACAATGACATTAATTGGGTAATAGAAGAGTAAAGTGTTAATGTATCTTACCGTAGATAGGAAAATATGTTATTTGAAGAATTGAAGAAGAAAAACGATAATAGTAAATATAATAAATAAACCTATAAAAATATAAGCACTGTGTGACAGACAGCAACGGGATCAATAATTATTTATCAGAATTTGAACCACTCAATAAATAAAGGAGATATTGACAGAAGACAGATGGACTAACAGACTACATCTTTCTCAGCTTGACAGATATTGGGAAAGGGTAGGGTAGTCCAAGATTTGAAAATTGAGTTCAGTTTTTTAAAAAAGGACGATAGAAGCCGAACACTCCCTGATTGGCTGGAGTCTAATATACTAACGGAGGAATAAAACTAGTCTGAAGGTAGTGCAAGTCGCCACTTGAGAAAAATTTGTATTACACTAAAGTTGTGTGAAGACAAGATATTAGTACGATCTTGTTTTGCTGATCTGCACCAGCAAGCGATCTGGATTTGACCATATTTATCGCAAATCAAACTTATTAGTGTTAATATTTCTCTGATGCGGGTTTCGTCTATGACTCAAAGTGAGCCCAGGTAAATCTATACCTTTATATACTTCTGCATCTAAAGACTTGAGGCAGTATCGACTGTGTGCCTCCTTGTTATATCTCAAGAGCAGAATCCTGACTTGGCAGTGGAAGCTGGTGTTGTGAACATAATTCATCCTGTATACCAGAGGATACTAAGTTAAGAAATCGTCTCCGGGCACTTGATATATCAAACTCAACTACTCTCATTTCCCAAATGTGTATTAGATCATTCAGATTATGATGAAGACAGACGTTCTTTCAATCATTACCCATTCATAGGAGCAAGAGTAAATTGACACTGTTCCAGATTGACATATTTAATTAAAGTTGTGAATAATAATATAAAAAAGGGTAAAGGAACCCGTTACACGCCCACTGAGGCATACAGTAGAACTCCATTTATCCGAACCCCATGGGACCGAGCATCGTTCGGATAATCAAATGTTCGGATAATTGGATTACATGATGTATCGAGTACATGTACACATATTTCTAAAAATAATTAACAATCACAAGGAAAATACACTATTAAACATATTTACTTGTACTGTAATAATAATACCCACACTGTATCAGATCATTGTATCACCAAAATCTTTCATTACACTGCAGTGCATGTACTACTTGTATTAATTATTTTTGTTAAGAAAGAGAAATGTTTTCAAAATAACATTACAAACGATTCAAAACCAGGCGCAACTTACGTATACATGCACTTGCACAGATGTAGCCCACTATTTAAAATAATGGGGAATCCTCTTTTGCACCAAACTGGATAGTCTGCTTTTGGCTGCTAAGTCCCGCATTCTCTTCAACAGCAGAAGCTGTGTAGGACAGCTGTCATCTTCTTGCTCGTACCAAGCCATCGCTGTTTCTAGTGCTATAAAGGCCTCTTCAGGACTTGGTCGACGTTTTGGGTTTTCTTCATAACCTACAAGTACATCATGTACTTCTGAGGAGTCTTCATCATCGGTCACTACATGTATTTGGTTTTTCTTCTTGCACAAAAGACAAAATTTCTTCGTCATTCAAAAACTGAAACCAGAATCATTATCATCTTCTAGCCACATGTGTACATCATCTTTGTCACAGTCCGAAAATCCGGGCATTGCTTGAAACAGTTCCACAACTTCATTTATACAATCATCATTTGTGTCCACTGCAGTAGTTTCATTTCCTCCTTTTTTCCCAAGCAATCTATTCCAAGCCTTGTTGAGATTATCTTGTGACAGGGTGGTCCAAGCATCAGCTAACATATAGCAGCAGTCTTTGAGATTAAGCTTTTTGGAAAACGCCACCACACTTTCTTCATCTTCAGCCAACAATAAACGACGCATGACTTCCTTCTTGTACATCTTTTTAAGCTTTGCTATAACACCCTGATCCATTGGTTGAATCAGTGCTGTTACATTGGGAGGCAGAAAAATTACTTTACAATTTGCATCAACTGCATTCAATGTATCCGTCTCTGGATGAGATGGTGCATTGTCCAGTAGAAGAATTACTTTTCCAGTTTTCTTTTCTTGTTCTTTCAACCTCTTCACATTTGGGATGAACTGATTTGTATATAAATCAAGAAATATTTCACTATTCACCCAAGCACTCTTCTGTGCTTTGTAGCACAATGGGAGACATGTCACATTCTTTAAACAACGTGGTTTTTTGGCTTTGCCGATCATTAGCACCGGTAAACGATGACTTCCACTGGCATTCGCGGCTACCAAAATTGTTACTCTCTCTTTGCACTTTTTAAACCCAGGGCAGCTGCTTCGCGCTGAGATGCAAGTGATTTTTGAGGCAATGATTTCCAGTATAAGCCAGTCTCATCGGCATTATACACATCATCGAGTAAATAACCTTCTTCTTCCAAAAAAAAGCCAAGAATGTTTCTTTAACATTTTCAGCGGCAGTTGCATCGCTAGATAAAGATTCCCCTTGAATCTCCAATTCTCGTATGCCATGACGAGATTTAAAGTTTCTTAACCATCCCTGGCTAGCCTTAAAGTCAGGAGGATCGTCAAGTTGACTGTTGAACTGAAGTGCCTTTTCACACAATAGAGAGCCAGAGATAGGTTCCCCTTTGCTTCTTCTTTGCACAAACCATATATACAAAGCCTCTTCCAATTTGAAATCTTTCGCATTTCTCATGGTTTTATGTTTCTTCGACCCATTTTCACTATCCAATTTAGATGCAAAACTCATAATTTTATCCTTGTTACTTTTGATGTCAGAGACGGTAGCTTTCCCAACATTGAAAATCCTCGCAAATGAAGACACAGTTTATCCTTTTCCTAGTCTCTTGATAATTTCTGTTTTCGTCTCAATTGACAAAACATTGCGGTTCCTTTTATATGCTTTAGGCCTACTGGAAGATGCCAGATCGCACAGAGAAATACGTGTACACCAAAATTATTCTGCTGTAGTAGCAGACACAATTATTTTAAGTTGAACTGTCTGTTTAGCCAGTGTTCTGCCTAGAACGCACACGTACACTGGATCGATAAACCAGATATTAACTGACTTTATGATCTAACTGACTTCCTGTACGTAAGCGACCGTCCATTAGCCCATCTCATTGTCTACAAATTGTTCGCACACATTTGAAGCTTGCCGCATCAAAAGATTCAGAACTGTAGTCTAACGTGACTGGTGGCGACAGATTTTTTTCTGGAAAAAGTGTTCGGATAATTGGATGTTCGGATAATTGGGGTTCGGATAAATGGAGTTCTACTGTATTGGGAATATGGTGTTAGGCCCATATTATCTTGACCGTCGGCACACCAGGGGTGATGTGGTCGGCATCACGCCGGCCGCCTTAACCTTCCCAGAGTTGCTCTGGTACCCATTTGGGGCTGGGTCGACCCAGAAGCCGTTTGTGGCCTAAAAATTTTCCGCCTCATCTGGGGATCGAACCATAGACCACTGCGCTAGGAAGCCAGTGCACTAACCACTATGCTACCGCGGCTCCTAATAATAATATCTTCTTCTTCTTCTTCCGTCCTTAGCCACCGACCGTCAAAGCAGTCAGTGGCCATTACGCCTAGTGGCGTCTTAGGGCAACAGCAGATAGGTTTTCTTTGCCATTGTTTCCCATCACGCCTATTGGCGTCTTTAGGGCAACGGCAAATCAATCCATTTGCTGTTGTTTCCGTAATCGAAGTGACTGGCAAACGGGTGATCAGCCCGTTGGTTAATAATAATATACTCAGTTATAAATTGAATCAAATTTATGTAAATACTTTGAATTATCATTTTGAGTTTCAATATTCCAGTATACACAAAATTGTGATACTGGAACAATAAATTGTAAAAAAGATTTCACATTTTAAACTTAACTCTGGGTGTTGTTAATTACTTTTCATAGAGTTCTTTGGTGTATATGTTGTCATTTTATTACAGCACATTTTACATTACCCTAGACACTAACCAGATAACAGACATACACCATTGTTATACTTAGGATAAAATACGTTGCAGTTTGAGGTCGTAGGGTGGTAGCAGAAAGGTCCCTGAGAACACAAACCCTATTATCTATTAGACTCAGGGGCCTTCACAGCTTGACCTCACATCTGCATAAAATTCACATTTTACAATTTAACATCAAATCCACCACAACAAACTTGCCAATAAGAACTTTTGTTTATTTCAGGCTCTCAATTTAGAACAATCCTGTCTCTTTAGAACTATGTGGGTCGGTGTGTTAAATCAATACTATCCCCCACATGTTTTAAAATATCAATTTTAACATTTAAACTAGTGACCTCTTTCAAATATGGCAGTAATACTTCCGATTACATTTGTGCAAACTCTCAAACACATCGGTGAACTTATTTTCTGGCCAATACCTGTCCCAAAATAATCTCCTCAGAAGGGTTATCTGTATTATTGATACAGAGATGGGCAATCGGAAGCGATTACATATTATCACTTGTGTTTACGTACATCTCCCAGACGGATTTCTTAGACAGATAATCTCACTTTTTCTCCGTCGATCGGGCGACACCACCTTGTGTCAACAATGACCGTCTCTATCAAAGGTGGCAAGACGACTTAAGTGATAGAAGTATTATTCGCTGACCTGTCTAATTAGCATTGTTGTACTACGATTCACATGGTGAAACATAAACAAGTTTGGTAGTAACTAGGCAAGAATGTAGGTGCATAAAATATGCCAAATAATAGGACGATGAGTGTAAAAAAAGAAGAAATAAATCGGTAATGCAGGAGAGAACGAAGAATGTAGAAGGACGTACACTAATATCGTCACAGGGGACACAGTAAGTGCCATATTTCTGGTAAAGCACCTTTTCCCAACTAACAGCGACTATGAGGGGGGCCACAGAGGTAAATAAGACTCAGAAGGGGGTCATGCGTAAAAAAGGTTGAAAACCCCTGATATAGCTGATGTTATGAACATAAAAAGTTGAGAAAAAAAATATGTAAAATATACTTGAAAGAAAGAAACGCCTTCCCTATAAAAGTTTAATGTAAATCTCTACTTCAAATACTATGCGTGGTGGCTCTGGTGATCATGTTTCTTCACAACTTCCTGTCTCCAGTAGTGTTCATTAATTATAATGTTGACTTCTGTCCATGCCATGATGTCAAACTGTCTAGTATTTTCTCTCTTTGTCGCCCTCAAGCAATGGTTTCTTTCAGGACATTGTTGCGTGATAAATTCTCGCAACATCGTTTTATTTCAATATCTGTTTTATAACGCAAGGGCAACAACTGCTTGTAATTTATAGTCACTTTTCTCGGTAAGCATTTGTCTTCTCGCGTTGGTATCGAATGCAGTTAACTTTTGAGCTGTGGTCATTTTTGCGCTGGACTGCGCATGACTTGTCTTGTTGTTTGTCGATCGGTTTTCCGCCCACCACTAGTGGGAGTGAGCGATTTGGAATGGCGAAAGAGATGCCTCGTTGAAGAGGGGATCTCCGCTATTTTTGTTCTGTCAGGGATGTGTAGTCCTCTTATGGATATTTCGTTTAGTCGAGATAATACCTCTAGTGTTTTCCCACATGTCGGGAGGCGTGATATTTCTGTGTATTTCATGAAAGCAAGGTAAATTGACTTTTTCATTAACTCTATCGATTTTGGGTCGTGAGCGATTTCGATTCATAGCCTGTCTCCGAAAGTCGTCGTCACGAGATGTTCTTTCCCAGCTCACATGTCGCTGCATTGTACTGCATCGGTTGATGCATGTACCAAGGACCATTACTTGCTACTTTGTTAAATGAACTAGGTTTAGAAAACCTTTATTATCTAGAGGATATTTTTGAGGACATTATTTATACTTCGGCAGACGTGTCTGTCTTGCTGAAGTCAAACTAAGGAGAGTGAACTGATCTCATACATCTGGTTATCTCCTGGCTGTTATAGAAAAGGATGGAGTTTTCCACCTGACTACATTTACAGCACTTTGAAATATAACATGCATCTGACTCATCATTGTAATGCTGTCTACCGTTTATTGCTGTATTGAATGTTGCTGTGATAATGACTGTTTGATGTGCCTACACATTTGCGTAACCATTTTGTCACTGTGGCGTCCACAATAAATAATGAAGAAAAACGTCAACGGCTGTTTCAAGACTCATTGACTTTATACGTCGTGAGTTTACTGACGTCCTATGTGGATTGCCCCTGTTATTGTTGCATGAACATTGTTTTGACTGAACACATCTACACACTACACAAAACCAGACATGCGGATGCCATCCATCATCATATGGCATCACGCATCATTTGGTGGCCATAAGCTGGTTTGATTCTGGTACTAGCAAACACGGGGTCCCTTACCCACTTCATTTTCAACAAGAATTCATCAGCATCCTTCAAGAAATTAACATTCTTCAATACAGTCAACATCTTCAAAATTTTCAAAGTACTCGGCGTTGCCCGGTAAAAGTCAAAATTTCAATTTTTTGACGGAAACAAGAATTTGACAGTACCCGGCGTTGTTACATGTTGCCGGATAACTCGGACTGCTGTTATCTTTTACGCAAGTCAAGCAAGTTGCTGCTGTCAAGGTTCCAGTGCTGTCGTTTTTTTGAGAAGGTCAAGTGCCGGTTGAAACGGGTTGTTTTCTGAAGAAGGCCAAGTACCGATTTCCATCAACTTACTTTTGGATTAGAAGGTCAAGTGCCGAAACAACTCAACACACAGTATGTCAGAAGCTCTTGTACCATCGTGTTAGCAGTGGAAGCAGTTCAGATGTGCCATCATCGTTGGAGCTTCGCTCTTTAGGACGTTGATTGACATCCGTTTTTCTGCTGTTCGACGATTGGAAGCCTTTAAGTTAAGTGGCCTGTTTGTATGTAAACTGTGCCCTTATACTTCTGCTGAGTCTTCTGTGTATCATCTCATTCTATATGTTATATGTCTATATGTTATTTGTATATTTATATGTTTATATTTCAGCGGGTTCTCGGTTGGGTGGTGTCTCCGTTAGATTATGCCACGTCATAGAGGTCGTCTATTGTGAGCGTTTTCTGTAGGGTTTGAAAATTTCCGATACTGGAATTTGCTAAGCGACTTCTGTTGCTATTTATGTTAGCTGTGATGACATGTTTTAATATTGTTTTCGTTATTATTTCACATTCTTTAGTTTTGTTGTGATTTGTTTGTATTTGTTAGCCTACTCTTGTCTATAATTTAGTTTCATACAACATTTTTTGTTTATACACTGTGGTGTCATGTATTTTGTTTAATTCTATCGCAGATATCGTCACATTTTTTTGTGATATTTCATTAATTTCTGCTTTATTTTTAGTTGATTTCTGCGAAAGTTTTTGTATTGTTGCTGATCTTTGTTATTGTTTACATTGTTAATGTTTACATTGTTTGTATTGTTTGCATTTTCAATGTTTACATTCTGCATGTGTTTACATAGTCATTGTTTACAGTTATAGTAATTAGTTAATGGGCTATGCTAATGCACTGTTACTACTACTACACTGATGATAAATGAATGATGAATAGTGTCGTGCACTATTGAATGAGAAGTGCACTTATGATCAAGAATTGAGTGCTGATATTTCATATACAAGTTCTTTGATTGGAGACTTGTTTCCCACAGAGACTGGGATAATATAATGTGATGTGAATATACAAGTGCTTAATTAATACTTGTTACACTTAGGTTTGAAATAAATTAGTTAATTATTTCAGGTTTTGGACTCATATGTTAGACAACATGTCTACATTTGAGCACTTTATTGAGCAGGGTAAATTGCTTGGGAAGACTGGTGATAAGTTAGAAGAATTTGCAACTGCTCGATATGATAAAGCAATGGAAGCTGAACAAAAGAAACTGCATATGGAAGCTGAACAAAAGAAACTGCAGATGCAGGTGGATGAAAAGAGATTCCAAATGGAAATGGAAAAACAAAAAAGGGAATCATAAGCTGAGGAAAGAAAGCTACAGCTAGAGGCTGAGAATAAAAGACTTGAAAAAGAAGCTGAAAATAAAAGACTTGAAAAAGAAGCTGAAAATGAAAGACTTCAAATGCAGGCTCAAGCTGAAGAAAGGAAGTTACAAAGAGAGTCTGATGAGAGGAAAGCAAAAAAATGGAACATGAAGAAAAACTCTTAGCTTTAGAGTTGGAGAAATTGAAATTGACGAGCATGAGTAATGGTAATGATTCAAACAAGGGTTCATCTTCTGGGAAGGCTAATAATGATACTTTTAAGATTAAGTTACCAACATTTAGTCCTTCCAGTGATGACATAATGTTCTATCTGGACAGATTTGAACAAGCATGTACAGCTCATAACATAGACAAAGCAAAATATGTTTATCAGTTATCAGGGATACTGACAGGTAAAGCTCTAAGTGTATTAAATATGGTGGATGAACCTGACAAGAACAATTATGAGGTTGTCAGGGCCGCTTTGTTAAAGAAATATCAGCTTAACGAAGACGGCTATCGTCTACAATTTAAAAACATGTTACCTGAAAATGGAGTTGAATTCTCCGAGTTTATTGCAAGAATACGCATTACTTTCTCACGATGGGTTGAACTATCTAAGACGGAAAAAACTTATGAAGGACTTATGGACTTAATACTTAGAGACAAAGTCATGTCGTCTGTCAATGAGTCTTTCCTTGCTTTCCTTCATGAACGTAAACCTAAAACAATAAAAGAAATGGAAGATTTCTGTTGCCAATACGTAACTGCGCACCCACACATAACCATGGGTAACTCTAAGGTGAAAGAAGGTTTACCAGTTGCTTCGGCAGCTCCGTATGGTCAAAACTTTGCTCGTAGATCCCAACAAAATTTTGATAGAAAGGGCAGCGGTAATTTCTGTCAAAATCATGGAAACCAATTTCATGGTGATTCTTCTTCGAAGAATTGGAGACAACCTGATAGTACTCGTTACTATCACCCTAATAATTATAGGCATTTCAAAAGAGGATATGGTAATAGAGGTTATTCCTGCCGAAGACCTCAAAACCAAACAAATAGATGTTCGCATCAATGTGAACATGATAGTAATCGTGGAAACTGGAATTCGAACCAGTATAACAATTACAATAGAGACAATAATAACTGCAGAGATAATAATAACTCTGATAACTTCAGAGGTAATAATAGTCGGGGTAGATCTCAACACAAAAAAAAGAGATATCAGCAGGCTAATGCTGTACAACAGGAAACTGAGGGAGCCTGTAATCATGTTGTTGATAGTAAAAACTTTGACGCTGTCACTGGTTCTGCTTTTGACTTTGAGAGAGCAAACAAATGCCCCCAATGCAGTACTTTATTCGAACCGGGTACCATAACTACTTTGAGTTGTGGTCACCCACTTCCCGCTCTTCCTGCTGCTGTTGCGCATGACGGGAGGGGTTCTTTAATTCTACATAAGGGTCTTGTTAATGATACTCCGGTCTCACTACTTTTCGATTCCGGATGCACCACTATTGGTGTTAGACAACCGCTTGTAGATCCATCTTGTGCTACAGGAAGGGTTATTAAATGTGTCACATTTGGCGGCACTCTAGAAAAATATCCTACTGCTGTAATTCGCATTGCCACTCCTTTCTTTACTGGAGATGTGCATGCTTGTCTCTTACCTAATCCTATTGCGGACCTTATTATTGGTCGTATTCACGGAGTTTAGGGAGTGTACCCCACAGCAGATTGCTGCTTGGGAAGATAATAACATGCAAGCTACAAATGCAGTAGTTACAAGAGCACAAGCTCTACAAACACCCGAAACTTCACTGAATAGTGATAATGAAGTTGATAGCCAAGATAGTCACTTAGTAATTACTCGTGACTCTTTCATAAAATTGCAAGAAGAAGATCCTTCTTTAAAAAAATTCTTCGTTCTTGCGAAGAAAGGTGATCCGAATCAGGATACAAATAGAAAATCTTGGATTGCAATGAGAAACGGCGTACTTGTACGTATGGTACAAGATTCGACTACGTCGGCACATTCGCAAATTCTTGTTCCCAAGAGCATGAGAGTCCAAATATTACAACATGCTCATGACTCGCAATGTGCTGGACATATGGGTTTTGCCCGTACGAAGTCGAGAGTCCTTGCGGCTTTCTTTTGGCCTTTTGTCAATAAGGACATTCGTATTTACTGCCGATCATGCAAGGTATGTCAGGAGGTCAAATCTAGAGGACCACGACATGCTGCGCCTATCCAGGCTGCTGACATTCCTATTCGGCCGTTTCAGAAAATGGCCATAGATATTATTGGCCCTTTTAAGGTCAAGTCGGCCAGAGGACATCAGTTTATCCTTACATGTGTCGATATGTGCACACGTTGGCCAGAGGCTATTCCTCTTAAGAGCATATCTACTACAGATATCGCAGATGCTCTTTGGTTGATATTTTCTCGCTTGGGGTTCCCCAGAGAAATATTGTCAGACCATGGCACTCAACTCATATCTGACACTATGTCACAGGTAATGTCTACCTTACATATTGAACGATCTCTCATGGGTAGTCTTTCATCCTATGTCTAATGGGTTAGTTGAGCGTCTGAATAGAACGCTCAAGACTTTGCTTGGTAAGATAACTGAAGATCATCCTCAAGATTGGGACAGGGTTTTACCCGCGGCTCTCTTTGCCTATAGAGAAGTCCCTAATGAACACACAGGATTTTCTCCCTTCGAACTTGTCTTTGGCGCGCGTCCACGCGGCCCTATGTCTTTATTACACGATCTCATCACTGCCGATGATATTAGCGATGAAACTCAATCCTCATATGAGTATGTCATTGCTCTTAGACAAAAGATCATTGAGGCATGTAAGCTAGCAACTGCTTCATCAGAAATTGCTAAAGAGAAGGCAAGGCAGTTTGCTAACAAGAATAGATGTCTACGACAACTTTGTCCAGGTGACAAAGCATTCGTCCTACTCCCCAGTAGGGAAAATAGACTTCTTATTGCATGGAAAGGTCCGTATGCAATAGTCTCTCGGATTTCCGATGTTGACTATGTGGTCGATATTGATGGAAAGCATAAAACTTTCCACATAAACATGCTTCGGAATTTCACGAACGTCCGGACTATTTGCTGCCTATTTTCCAGGCAACGGATGATGCTCCTGCACCTCACGGTCATTATTCATCCCTGTCTGTCATTCAGGATGAGGAAGCTACCTTCTCTGATGTCAACCTTCCCCTTCCAGTGGTTCCATTACATTCCACGGAATCTTGGAAAAACGTTTCTGTTTCTCCTAATCTTTCTGGTGACGAACATCGACAAGTCTCGTCGATGTTACAAACATTTCAGGATGTTCTCACTGACATTCCTGGAAACACAGATGTCATAGAACATGACATAATTCTTACCGACAATAATCCAATTAGGGTTAGGCCGTATCCTATTCCTGTACACTTTCAGTCGCAAGTGGAAAAGGAATTGGATGAAATGATTCAATTAAATATAATTGAACCATCGACTTCACCATATTCTTCTTCCATGGTTATTGTCCGGAAGAAGGATAAGAACATACGAATTTGCGTTGATTATCGCAAATTGAATCAGGTCACAAAGTTCGACGCTGAACCGATGCCTTTGTTAGAAGATCTACTGATTAGACTTTCTAATTCTAGATTCTTCACTAAACTTGACTTGTCTAAAGGTTATTGGCAAGTGGCTTTAGCAGAGCATGCCAAACCTCTTACTGCTTTTTCTACACCTAGGGGTCTATTTCAATGGAATGTTATGCCTTTTGGTCTCATGAACGCCCCTGCCACTTTCGTTCGCATGATGCGTCGAATTCTGTCACATCGTTCGGATGTCATCGCATACTTAGATGACATCTGTCTCTTCAGTGATACCTGGGAAGATCACTATTTAGGGTTATATGACTTACTGTCCACTCTACGTGAGAATAATTTGACAGCAAAACCTTCTAAAGCTTTTGTTGGTTTTGGTGAAATCTCTTTCCTGGGTCATCGTGTTGGTCATGGGTCTCTTGACGACAGAAGACCACAATACTTCCAAAATACTGAACATCTCTGTTCCTAAAACGAAGAAACAAGTTAGGAGTCTCTTAGGTTTAATTCAATTTTATGGGAGATTTATTCCAAATTTATCTTCGATCAGGGCACCTCTCTCAACATTGTTGAAGAAAGGTTCGCCTAATCTGGTCCGTTGGTCTGAAGAATGCCAATCTTCACTAGACCAAATCAAGAATATATTTTCTTCTCCTCCCATCTTAAGATTACCTACTCTTGATAGGACTTTTGTTCTTCGGAGTGATGCTTCATCCACTGGGATTGGAGCAGCACTGATGCTAAAATATGCAAATACTCTGCATCCTGTTATGTACATTTCTAGAAAACTAAATGCGGCAGAGAGGAACTACTCGGTTTTAGACCGTGAGTTGTTAGCGATGGTTTGGTCAATTCTAAAGCTACAAAGATTCCTCCTGGGCGCACATTTCATTCTAGAGACTGATCAGAAAGCTCTTACAGCTATTCAGACTAAGAATTTGAAGAGTTCGAGATCCACTCGATATGCTATAGCTCTTCAACCTTTTCACTTCACGGTACGAGCTATCCGTGGTGCGGATAATGTGATGGCTGACATTTTGTCTAGATGCCCACATGACTCCAACTAATACTTCTGTCCTATATTCCTATATATTACAGAGTCATAACACACCTATATTACTACAATAGATTAGCACATCTGTACTTACTTTATATGTACACACTATCGTGCTTTGTTGTCATCTTCTTCTGTTCGTTTTTAAGATGATAGAGGAGGACTGAGTAGTTAATATAAGGGCCGTTAGTTTACTAAACAGCCACAATTATTAATAATGTATTGTACCTTATGAAGCATATTAGTTATTAATTAGCATTATATTGCTTGTACTTTCTCAGAATGTCATTGTTGAGCTGAGGACTTACCTTACGAGTTCTAGATTTTGTACTTACCCTCGGAATACCAGAGCATATGTCCTGGATCGTCATGTAGTTTAACTTTACTATGTACTTATGTCATTACATGTCAAAGAATGTACTATTTAAATTTTCCTATCAGATTTGTACATCCATTTTTAAAGACAATATTAGAGTATGCTGTTTAATGATGATTATAGTAACTTGCATACGTATATTGTGTTTACATGCTAACGTGATGTGTGTTGGTGACACCTCCCCGATGTGAATATTTTTTGAGACATATTTATTTTTCTGTTGAGGTATATCCTCACCAGACACTCTATAATTAGCCTATTGTTTGGCAATTTAGTTAATTATCAGCGCATAATTCGTGCGTTTTGAGCCGCTTATCGCTTGCTCTTTGATATTGAAAAAAAATATGTTCCACATTTTTTTTTTAATCGGGAGGAGGTGGTGATATGTTGCGTGATAAATTCTCGCAACATCGTTTTATTTCAATATCTGTTTTATAACGCAAGGGCAACAACTGCTTGTAATTTATAGTCACTTTTCTCGGTAAGCATTTGTCTTCTCGCGTTGGTATCGAATGCAGTTAACTTTTGAGCTGTGGTCATTTTTGCGCTGGACTGCGCATGACTTGTCTTGTTGTTTGTCGATCGGTTTCCGCCCACCACTAGTGCGAGTGAGCGATTTGGAATGGCGAAAGAGATGCCTCGTTGAAGAGGGGATCTCCGCTATTTTTGTTCTGTCAGGGATGTGTAGTCCTCTTATGGATATTTCGTTTAGTCGAGATAATACCTCTAGTGTTTTCCCACATGTCGGGAGGCGTGATATTTCTGTGTATTTCATGAAAGCAAGGTAAATTGACTTTTTTCATTAACTCTATCGATTTTGGGTCGTGAGCGATTTCGATTCATAGCCTGTCTCCGAAAGTCGTCGTCACGAGATGTTCTTTCCCAGCTCACATGTCGCTGCATTGTACTGCATCGGTTGATGCATGTACCAAGGACCATTACTTGCTACTTTGTTAAATGAACTAGGTTTAGAAAACCTTTATTATCTAGAGGATATTTTTGAGGACATTATTTATACTTCGGCAGACGTGTCTGTCTTGCTGAAGTCAAACTAAGGAGAGTGAACTGATCTCATACATCTGGTTATCTCCTGGCTGTTATAGAAAAGGATGGAGTTTTCCACCTGACTACATTTACAGCACTTTGAAATATAACATGCATCTGACTCATCATTGTAATGCTGTCTACCGTTTATTGCTGTATTGAATGTTGCTGTGATAATGACTGTTTGATGTGCCTACACATTTGCGTAACCATTTTGTCACTGTGGCGTCCACAATAAATAATGAAGAAAAACGTCAACGGCTGTTTCAAGACTCATTGACTTTATACGTCGTGAGTTTACTGACGTCCTATGTGGATTGCCCTGTTATTGTTGCATGAACATTGTTTTGACTGAACACATCTACACACTACACAAAACCAGACATGCGGATGCCATCCATCATCATATGGCATCACGCATCAGACATCCTCATTATTCTTGTCAGCTGTCTATGGTATTTTCAACATTCTTCTGTAAAACCATATTTCTGTGGCCTCTAGTGCTGTTCTTACATGTTGATTAATTGTTCTTGATTCACTTACGTATATCAGGATTGGTTCGATATAACAGTGAAGCATTCTGTTATTTATTTCCACTAAGAGAGAGAGAGTTGTTGCGTAGATTACATTTCATTTTATAGAATGTTGCTTTTGCATACTACCATTTTAAAAATGACTCCTGTTGCATTTTGCGCCTATCTCCTTTAATAATGCTCTATGTATATTATATACTACTATTTTTAAAATGACTCCTGTTGCTTTTTGCGCAAATCTCCTTGACTAATGTTCTAGGTATAATATATTAAAGAAAGTAGCTTCAAAAGTTCAAGTCTAAGCTTCTGTTATGACCACACTGTTACAACTAGATTAGTTCTCTCACTTTCTTTTCTCTGATGTTTTCGTTCTTTTCTCCCTTGCGAAGACCTGGTGGTCGTGAGGCAGATAATTTCTTTGTTCAATCGTCACACTTCATCTCCCCAAGGAGCATAGGCCTTCAGCAAATTTATGGCAAGTCTTCACGTCCCGGGCCATCAGCTCAAGATCTCTCCTGTCTTCCTCATCCATTGCATGTCTGTCTCCAATTCTCTTCTCAGTGTGTCCTTTGATCTTTCTCTACCTCTCTTACAAAACAAACACCACCTACTTTATTTTCAACACACAGTAAAAGGGTCTTAAGACAGTAGCATGTTGACCAAAAAAAAAAAAACGGCGACTATAAAGGCTTGTGTATAAGGTTAGTAACTTCGTTTTGTGAAGTAGTTGCTATAGAAACCACAAACGCAAAAACGCATTGTTTTGGCGCATTCCCCCTGTGTTGCCTTATAGGACGAATAAGGGGACAAGAAGTAGAAGTTGACATATGGATGCGAGTCATGGGCAATGACTACAACCCATAAAAGCCAGATCCAAACCTCAGAAAAGAGGTATCTGAGGAAGGTGGTTGAAGTAACAAGAAGAGACATGGTACGCAACCAGACGATACGTCAAGGCCTTAAATCCTACCCCCTGCAGACCCAAGTAGAACAGTCCCAATTAAGATGGTTTGGCCATGTCTGCAGAATAGGAGAAGATCGGATACCACGACAAGCATGGGAAACAAAGAGCCAAGGATCCAGACCCCGAGGACGACCCAGAGTCCGCTGGGAGGACAACATTAAACAATCTTTGAAGGACCGAGGACTAGAATGGAATCAGGCCAGGAGGAAGATAGCCGATAGGATAGTCTGGCGCTCTCTCTTCCAAACCTCTACACCTCACGGTAGAAGGGGAACGACTAAGTAAGTAAGTAAGAAGTAGAAGTTTCCTAACACATTTTGTACTTTCATGTTTACTGTTTTCTCGAAGGCAGCTGGTCACCCCTCCTAATACAAAAGCTGGACCTAGTTTGGTGAAATCTCTAACAATTCACTCACCTGCGGCAGTTTCTGCTACGGAGCTACCTTTACATTTATTTACTTCAGAAGTACTGGTAACTACTTAACATATTTAAACGTTACATTCCTGATTGACCGTCTGACCTATGATTTCGTTTTCAATACAATAGTTCTAAGAGGGTTTATTTAATAACCACACCTTTTTGTTGATGCGGAAGTTTACGTTTAGTACGTCCGATTGACAGAGTGGTTAGAGCACTGGTCTCTCAGGCAAAGGTGCTGGATTCGATTCACGGTATCGACACGCTCCAGTCTACCCAGCTGTAAATGGGTACCTGACTTTTTTCTCGGATTAGTGAAGCAGAAGGCAGCGAGAAAGGGTACTGGTCACCCCACCTCTCGATGCTGGACCTAGTAGAGCGACGTCTCTTACACTTCACATCCGTACGTCAGTATCTACTATGGTACTACCTGACCTGACCTGACCTGCTAACTTATGATTTAGTTTTCAACACAACAGTTTTAAAAGGCTTTATTTAATAACCATACTTTTTTGTTCACATGTTGATACAAAAGTTTATGTTTAGTGAAAATCAACTGAATTCAGCGTACCTAAGAACCAGCTTCTCATCCTGCAGGACATACTACCAGCTAAAACTGTATTTTCCTAAGGGAAACACGGACTCCTTCTCTCTCCCCACCCCTCTCTCTCTATCTCTCTTCCCCCCCTTTCCCGCATAATCCTTCAACAAATTGCTAAGCATTCCAGAAAAACGCAGTCGGGTATCGTTACACGAGCGCAATTGTTTCTTTATTCTGAAACAAAGAGTTACTATATACTTAATCCTCCAGAGACTTTCCCGGGCAATAACCGAGCGGCTGGTCGGGACAACAACTGTGGTGTAAGGTCGCGAGGCGGAGAACGACTGGTAAACCTAGACGACAAATTCCTGGTTTTGGCTCTCAGCTCGCGAAACCTTAGATATCTTGTGTAATAGATCTGTCCACAACACGCATCAAGTATTGTAGTGAAGCTGTTCTTATGATTTAGTATCCTTCAGGTGACTCCAACAGGTACTATGAAATCTAAGCTGTCTTAATACGCCATCTCCTCGCTTTATATATATATATATATATATATATATATATATATATATATATATATATATATATATATATATATATATATATATATATATATATATATATATATATATATATATATATATATATATATCGGAGAGAAGGAGTGTTTGTATGACATTTTTTTTTTAAAACGTGAGTGTGGCAGGATTTAAAAGATTTAATATATCTTCTCTCCTGACTATTGTACAACGCTCTCCATTCACATTTGTGAAACTATATCTGTCTACTGTCAAGCATCTCACTCGCAATTTAATTGGCCTCAGTCATATTCTTCAACTACCTTCTGTATCCTTTGCAAAGTCTTCCTCCAAATCCTTTCTCATAATATTTGATTTATTTTAGGTGCCCGTCAGTTTCTTTTACCCTAGTGATTTTCAAAACAAGACTGCCCTGTGATACCATCAGCTGTTTTCCTCATCGTGTATCATTTTCAATGGTACGGCCTTTTCTTCACCAACGCCATGTTCCACTGATGTTTGTGTGGTTCTGTTCATCATTTTCACATTGGTGATCCCGTCATACTATTCTAATCCTTCTATTCTGCTCAAGCACCCATGTACCACGAATTTTCAATTCCACTTTAGTAATGTAAAATTTAAACTACAGACAGCACAATCACACGTATTCACTATCTACAAACAGACAGCACAATCACACGTATTCACTATCTACAAACAGACAGCACAATCACACGTATTCACTATTACAAACAGACAGCACAATCACACGTATTCACTATAAGTCTTCATCGGTCAACGGGGATTACAAGAACATTTAAAAAAAAACCGACAATACTTAGTGTGAAGAAATCAAATTGGCCAAATAAAAGTTTTAAAACAAGGGACACTGTTAAAACCCCTTCTTATTAAAAACATGGCTTTATTTTAACTAAGGAAATATGTGTAGTATTTCTTTAAAAAGAACATGTTTTTATGCATGAATAGGTTTGTGGTGCTGTTAATGAGGCCTGCATCTATTTTACACAGTTATATCAAATTCTGGAACTGTGTCTACCTAGCTGAACATGGATACCTGACTCTGCTCTTGAGTTAGGGAAGGCAAAGACAGAGAGGAAGGGAATAGGTCTCCCCACCTCATAAGGTTGAACCTAGCATGGCGTAGCCTATAACACTTCACTCCCATAAGGCAGTATCTGCTATGGGACCTTTACTGGCACTGCAGGTTTTTTCCTCTTCTTCTTCTTATTGTGCGCACATTCTCAAACGTTTACTTGAATGTTTTTAAAGAAAGCAGTGGTCAGCTTGAGGCTATTTGCATCTCCGTAGAGCTTTTCCACGAATGATACTGGTGTCGGCCATATGGGCTTTCTCATTGTCCACATATGTTGGACATCTTTGAAGCAGATATTCAGCAGTCATTTTATCAGTGCCACAGTTACACTCATTAGTATTTCCTATCTTTAGCTTGTTGAATAGATGGTATACTAATCTGTTGTGGTTCCGTGCTGAGTCTGAAGATTACCACTTGTTCTCTTCTGTTGAGCTGGTAGTATGCATCATTTTATGTGAGACATGGATGCTCAGCATCCCATTTGTTTCTGTTTCTTATTCTGCAGTTTGAAAATGTGAATCCTTATTTAAAAGAAAGAAAAAAAGAAGAACAAACAAAAGATTTGTTTATGCTGTCTGCTATGTATTTATTTTTAACAATCTCCAGGAATTTACCATTTATCCATTTCTCAATGAAGTCATTATGTTTGACTACTTTCGTCTCAACAAATGAAAATATAAATGATTCACTTCAAGAAAACTGCATCGTCTATTCCCGGGAGTCTTCGAAGAGACAAAGAAAAATAGGACAACTGTAGGCCTACCCTCAGGCATGACGTACAATGAGACTAATATGTACGAGTATATTCTGGATAGGACTGGAAGTCTCATCATATAAAACATTGCCACATAAACCACCGCTGCAAACACGTGTGACTGTTTGTATTTGTCAGGTGTGTCCAGATTCTTCAGACTGATACGGCAATAAAATATTATAAGCATATCAAGTGGTTTATGGACAACTGTTGCACGCTACTTAAAGATCAAATTTCCCGTCGTCAGGACTAATTCCTTATATATCTTACATTCTAGAAGCATTCCTCAACACAAAAGAAAGCATGAAGTGCTATAAACATTATCCGGCGCACATTAAGGTCAAATTAACAAACGTCAAAACCTGCGACATCTGAAATATAGAGTCTGTATGGAGTCCATGTCATGCCGAGAGTGCTCCAGCACACTTGATACGTAGCACACGACTCGGAAACATTTCGTATAGGACAGGGTTCCTTAACTTGTATATGCCATGGACCCCTGTGATTGTCCGATTAATGCTATGGACCCCTTTGATTGTCAGATTAATGTTACGGACCCCTTTGATTGTCCGATTAAAGCTGTGGACCCCTTTTATTGTCTAATTAATGCCCCTTTGATTTCCGATTAAAGCTATGGACCCCTTTGATTGTCCGATGAAGGCTGTGGATCCTTCTTGAAAAAAAATTACATACAAGCATAATTTAAAAAAAAAAACTGTACATTCAAAATAGTAGGTTATTTACACGGACACCCTATAATCCATTTAGGGAACCCCCCCCCCCCCCCCAACCCCCCGGGTGCGTCCAGATGTTAAGAAACCCTATTATATGATATTTTCGCTGAGTCATGTTTTTCTCCAAGCCCCGGTCGTGTGCGTACGTTGCTGAGAGATTTTCCACAGGGCTATCTGTAATTGTACTTCTGCTGCGCCAGTCACTGATAGATTGTCTCCTACTTAATCTGCCTTCTGCTTTAATAGTGTAAGTCGCGTTAGAAGTAAGCAATCCACTTTTTTCGGGCATGTTACGAGAACAAGAAAGCTGGAATATATTGTGACAACTGAAAAAAAGATTAAAGGAAAAAGACACACGGGATGACAAAGAGAGAAGATACCGAATGGTTTGACACTATGGCGTAGAAAGGAGAAAGCAGCAGAATTTATAAATAGTACTGGAGACAGGAAGTCGTGAAAAGACATGATCGCCAACGCCACTAGGAATTGATGGTACTTGAAGAAGTATTACTTACTTACTTAGTCGTTCCCCTTCTACCGTGAGGTGTAGAGGTTTGGAAGAGAGAGAGAGAGCGCCAGACTATCCTATCGGCTGTCTTCCTCGTGGCCTGGTTCCATTCTAGTCCTCGGTTCTTCAAAGATTGTCTAATGTTGTCCTCCCAGCGGACTCTGGGTCGTCCTGGGGGTCTGGATACCTGGCTCTTTGTTTCCTATGCTTGTCTTGGTAGCCGATCTTCTCCCATTCTGCAGACATGGCCAAACCATCTTAGTTGGGACTGTTCTACTTGGGTCTGCAGGGGGTGAGATTTTAGGCCTTGACGTATCGTCTGGTTGCGGACCATGTCTCTTCTTGTTACTTCAACCACCTTCTGAGGTCTGGATCTGGCTTTTGTGGGTTGTAGTCATAGCACATGACTCACATCCATATGTCACGACTGGGACATAGGTGGAGCGGTATACAGCCATCTTCGTTTTCTTAACAACCTCTCTCTTGCTGAGGAATCCTCGATTTATGGCCTGAAAAAGTCTCCCAGCTGCTGCTTTTCGAGTGGCCAAATCTTCTGTGATGCCTCCCTTTTGATCTATAATAGCTCAGAGGTATTTAAAGTGGTCGACCTGCTCCAGGACCTGTTCTCCCAGCTTAATCTGATGTCTTCTTTCTCTCGTGATATTACCATGGATTTTGTTTTAGAGCTGCTTATGACCATCCCTCTCTTCTCCAGCTCTTTCTTCCAGACTTGCAGGTTGGATTGGACATGTGCCTCTGATTTAGCAATAAGGGCAACATCATCAGCAAGTGCCAGCTCTGAAATACAGACCTGTCTCATCTTCCAGTACCCCACTGAATACTTTCTTGTTCTCTCCTTACATGCCTTGATGACATCGTCCATGAGGAGTATTAAAAGATAAGGTGATAGGATATCACCTTGTCTTACACCAGAGGTGGTCCTGAACTCTTCTGACTTATGGTTTGCTTGTCCTCACATAATTTCTACTTGAAGAAGTCACTGGCACAATTCTTCCATTTCAATTTTGCGATCTGCTCTGATAGTGTCTAAGCCAATGACAGATTTTCTCTATTTCTAAATGCATTTTGCGCTTGCAGTGTAAGTCACTGACATGTTTTACTAATTCCCATCTCTATTCTTTGTAGTGTCCGTGTAGTTCCAAGGGGGGGGGGGGGGGGGGGGTGTGGGACAAGGCGACTAACATGAGGTCATACATGAGGTTGCAACCTCATTATGTTAAACAAATTGTTACAGACACCACCGCTACAAGAGCTTGTCAATGCTTGATGTCGTCTTCCTGCACGGGGGACTAGCTACAGTGGACCATGTCTCACTGCCATAAAGAAGCGTGCTAGTGACACAGGCACTATATACCTCAGCTTTGGCTTCATCGTGGGTTTGTAGTTTCCCCAAACACGCACTGTGAGGAGGGCAAAGATGGCTGTAGCTTTGCCAATGCGGTTGTCAGTTTCTGTATCCAGAGAGAGTTTATCGTTGATGGTAGACCCCAGGTATGTGAAGTGGTGCACCACTGCCAATTTATAGTTATCGATAGTTATAACTGGTGCAACATCAATATCCTGACTGTCACAGACGAACTCAGCTAGCCCTGAATCGTTGTAGCACGACCCTTTGTAGCGACCCTTTCGTTAGCATCAGTGCCCCCGAATATTTTGGTAACTCTTCATCAAACGGGAATTTATTTTCACCTGGACTCATTAGCTATGCATCCGTTCCACGCAGATGGCCAACACGTTGGCTGATTAATATGTGGACAGTTTATCTACCGTTCATTCTGGTCATCGCATTGATTTAAGGAAAGATTAAATCACGCCCACGGACATCGCCTGAGCAATGATATGAAGTTATTTTCATTAACTTGGGCAGTGGGGGCGTTGCCTACTTCAAACAGAGAGAGAGCGGAACAGGATCAAACAGACACGGAAGTGGTTTCAGGAACGTTGGGCGGCATGCTATCAAAGTAGTAGTGGTACCTGAAACGAACGGGGAAGTTTCTTGCCGGCATTTTCGCACCTCCATGTTAAGCGCTAAACCGACCGCAGACAGAGCGAACGGGGGAAGATGTCGGATGCAACGAACGGGGAAACGGGAAACCAGGGGACGGCATCTCTCTTTAGTCTGTCGGTCAGATCCCCGAAAGTCTCCTGAGATCAAAAAAGTGTCAACTTTCTCATGCCCCCCTCATCTTTAATTCCATTTTAAATATATACAGACCACTAGAAAGCCATGCTATCATTCAGGGCCAGAGATTTTAAGATTCACTAGCTATTAGTAGAAAGTTGCTAGATTCCCATCTGAAATTGGTGGCTACAAATTGGAGTGTTTCTTTTTCTGTGCACGGTATAATATATTTGTTAAAGTGATCAGTGGTCTAGTGCTTTCATTTTATTTCACTGGATTTTGTATTTATTTAATCTATTTAATTAAACTCATCCCAAAAGTTCCAGTAGTAAATTTAATGATATATCTATTATAACATTTCCAAAAATAATAGATGTTTAAATGTTAAAGTAACTTTTAAAGTCGCGAAGGAATTTATAATTAATAAATTTAGTTAAGTCCTATATATATATATATCTAGATGTGTATTTTAACCATTAGACTCGTGACGGGTTTTCTTAAATACATAATTAAATACGCGAGTGTTAGCCTTAACGGTAAATTTATCGCGCGTTAAGAATATTATTTGATTTTTGAAGTATGATTATGATTGTCATGGGTTCTCTATCTTTTTCTCCAGAATGATCACCTTTGCGATCCCAGTATTATTAATAAATCATACAGAGAGTTTCCATACTCGGTTCTTAAACTTCCAGACAGTTTGATGAGACATTTTTTTAAATTTAATCTTGTGGCGGTCCGGTGCGGCCTAGCTGTCATAATTACATGAAAGAAAGCCTACCCAAGAACATTTAAAATATTATCATCAAATTTAAATTTCAATCTGTGAGATACACTGGAAGATGAACAGTGCCAGTAGAAATAATTTATGTACGGCTCTAAATGTGAGAGAATACCGATTTACCTGACTGTGACCGAGCTTAGTTTTTCCTCACTGGATTAAAAACTTTACCGGTCAGTGGCTATCATCACGCACTGAAGGATTATACCAGCACCTCATTTTTCACCCCTATGTCGATCTGCGTCAGTGCCATCCCATAGACTCTTTTCTTTATAATAAAACACAAGAACTCTTAGAACTTCAAGTCCGGCGATAAGCGGGAATATTTGCTCTCAGTGAAACCTCGCATTATCTGGGGCGGGACATCGAAGGACTAGACAGTTTCACATGTAAAGAGTTTAATTACTGTGTATATCATGCTATGGATTGTCTGATGCTGCAATCGGTAAGTGTGTGGTGTATATGAGTGTGGATCCTCACAGAGTGTATGAATGACAGGAGATTTATTTTTGCAGAAACCATTTGTCAACTGCCTACCGGGTAATACGTTTTTCTGTATACCCGGCATTGTTCCTTTAAGTGGGATAATTTGTTAACTCTGTTTCATTCCCCCCCCGCCCCTTTTTTTTTTCTTTGCTTAGTAAAGGGAAGACACAATTGAGATAACAGTATTTTTGTCTACCACCATAACTAATATTGTAACACCTCTTTCAGAGTAATTAACTTCATTGTTAGGTTACATTACCTATGTTCCTGATAACTATTTGCGATTATCCCTTGAATTCTTTCCAATCTATCTTGGGACTGGGTTTTACCTTTGTCTAATAAGCGGGGAAGGGCTTAGTCGAATCCAACCAATCTTCTTTAACCCCATCCTCACCTTGTTAATTGTATTTTCTGTACTTATGATAATTTTTATGTAACCTGTTGGATGTTGTGATTGAGTTTAATGCTAATAAACAGCATAAACATACATAGTACTGTGTTGGACTACCAAGGCCCAAATCCCTCATATTTGTTTAAGATAGTTGTATCCACGTCGTCTGTGTGTCTGAAGCACCAAATCGGTGTGAGCGCAGATGTGTGTCTGGAAAACTGGCAAATAATTGTTTGACCAGGAGAGTGGAAGAGAAGATTGAGAGAAACGATTTGTCGTAAATAAGTCTGTCTTTACTCTCCTCCAGCACTCTGTGGAGCATCATATTTACTCGCTAACCTTTTCCTATCACTGAGCCTTTCACCATCATTCTACACTCTAAACCGGACTACTATTTCTAAGACTCTTTCTCTCAAAATAAATTTACGACACTGACCCAGCACATTTGTTTTCTGTAAGGAACGTTTATGTACGGAACGCGAAGCGATAATGACGATGATTCTTTGTAATGTAAGTTGCTGACAGGTTTTCCCTATTTCTATCTGTAAAGTGCTCCAGTAGTGGAAGTCATTAACTAATGATTGCTTTCCCATTTCTGTCTGTAAAAGTTCCCCAGTAGCGTGCCACCGACACGATTTCTTTCCCCTTTTCTATCGGTAAAGTTTTCCAATAGCGTGTCACTGACATGATTTGTTTCCCCCATCTCTATCTGTAAAGTTTTCCAGTAGCGTGTCATTGCCTGATGATTTTTACCCCATCTCTATCTATACAGTTAAACTGGCATACTATTTTTACCCTATTTCTACCAACAAAGTGTTCCAATAGCGTACGTCACCGACAAATTTTTCCCCATTATCTGTCTGCACTGTGCGAACCGGTCCTGTTCATTCAGGATTTCAACCTCTTTCGGGTTTTTAGGCCATCTCCTTTTTCTCTGTTTCTTCCTCACGTTTCATTACGTTATGTATGTAATAAATGATAAAAATACAAATTGACGATAAATTGAATGGATAGGAGAGAGAGAGAGAGAGCGGAACGGAGGGAACGAGAGATAGACAGAGAGGATGACGGCGAGTGCAATACGAGGCCATAAAATGTAATGAGTGAATTAGTTCCACTGAGGGTAACGCGAGATAAGACCAGTTTAATTCATTACACTAGATAACCTTGTAATGCACTTCTAGTCTTTCTCCTCTATCGTCACCCAATTACATTCAAACCTAACCCTTCTCATTGTTCCAAGTAGGCTTCCTCTCTTGAACATACGAGTATTTTTTGTTGCTGTGTCTTCTTTTGTGCACTCAGTAGCCTCTTCCATCCCTCCCTTTTGTTATTTCCTTAACTATTTTTTTAATGTTTATCCGGCGCGGTTTATAATTTCTGCTTGTGAAGAATATCAAAGCCAGTGGTATTACAACATCGTACCCAACAAGTAGTGATTTTGCAGGGCAGAGTTTTTATCGAAGTTGCACTAGAGTTCATAGGGTTCTCTCTTCTTTCTTTCTTTCCTTTATGCGTTTTTTTTTTTTTTTTGAATAGCAATGACGCTCTGATATAACCGAAAAAGGGCGGCCGATTTTGCCTCTTGCGGCAAAAGTTAACGGGGTCCAGGGATCGAAACCTTGGATCGTCAGGTTCCAATCTACCCAGCTGTAAACAGGTACATGACTCTTTTCTTGGGTTGGGAAGGGAAAGGCAGAGAGAAAGGGAAATGGTCACACCCATCTTATAAAGCTGAGACCAAGTATGATGAAATCTCTAACACCTCACAGACCTACGGCAGTAATTGCTACGAGTCTGGCTTGTTTTTATAAAAAAAATAACCGAAGGACTTCTGTCTTGGTTAATAGATGCGTACCTCACCGCATGAAGGCGAACACCTCATGGGTTTAAAAAATGACACGCCGAGGAAGAAATTTTTGAGAGCACCACAAAGCAATCCTTCCGCGAATGCTGCAGTAGTTGAAAAGTAGAAAAAAAAAACCTGAAAGCACATTGAGAAATGAAGGGGCGATAGAAATAAGCAGAGTAATGAAAACGTAGAACATTGAGATACATCCAGAATCAACCATAGCTAACAGAGGCGACACAAACAAGATCTACTTAAACAACATCCGCATTAAAACAAACATAAAACAGCCAAACAACTTACCCGATTGATGAGCCGTCCATTGCGACTAAAGCAGAGAAACTTCTTGACCGTGTCACCCCTGATCCAGATTCTTCCAGAACCGGACGAGTCTGACACGAAATTAAAAAGTGCTGAGAAATAAATAGAAAAAAGCTAATGTATCAATCAGTTGCCATTACAATCGTAGAAGTTATTTTATGTATGTATTTTGTTTTAGGTGCATTTATTTTCTACATTGAATCTGAAACATTCTAATCCTATATATTTAAAATCCCAGCTTTTTCTGTCAGTGCGTAACGCTAAGGGATGCAACGGTGGTTGAAAGTTAGACATTAATTGCATTGTTTCCCTTATATGTACACTCCCGAAAATAGTAACACTCGACAAAGAAAAGTGCTCAAGTGTTGGTGTGCATGCGCCAATAAAATCTAACAGTGAACGGTTTGCGATAACCATCAACAAATCTGAGTGGCAAACATTTGAACATGTTGGAATCTTTGAACGAGCCAGTCTTCTCTCATGGACAGCTGTACGTCGTACTCTCTCGATCGAGAAATCCCAAAAATGTAACAGTACAAATTAAAACAACAGAAAATCAAGGTGCTCTTTTGATGGGCAATCGAGTGTTCACAACTAACATTGTTTTTCCAAAAGTATCTGAATAATTAAAATTGCAGTTAGGTATTGGTGCTTTTGAATTTAATTCCCGTCTTATGACGGGCTTTTACACTAGTTGTTTTGTATTGAAATTATTTAAAAAAACCAAAAAAAAAAAAAAAACATGGAAAACCGGATGCCTGTTAACAGTAAATAAACAATACACGTAATTGGGTTTGTCCAGGCACTCGTAAGAAAATAATACTGAATAGTTACATGGAGCGGTCGTGTTAATGACCATTGTCCACGTAGCACTATTTTTGATATTACAGTTAGAGCGCATCTTACGCCTTCATTCTGTTTGTTGCCAGCCAACACTTACGCCTTCATTCTGTTTCTTGTCAGCCAACAGTGTTATTCTTGGTACACTTTTTGACAAATGTTTTATGCAACATCTCTTTGTAGTGACAGTGAATGTAACAAAGAGAGATCTTCATTTTTATATAGAGCAAATCCTGACATATGAAAAATACATGAGCACCCACACCACCAGGGACGGTAGTAGAAGAATAAAACAGAGATAGCCGCCATATCATGTTCAGTTTCCAGTTTGAACAAGACTTGCCGTTCTGTCTCCAATCCACACATTTTTCACTAACGCTACCACTTTCTGAATAAGTCAATAGGATAATATAGCTATTTACCAAATATTCGCCGTAAACCCCACCCCCCTCACCTCTCGTACCTCCTAGGGATATATTTATCACGGGTTGGGGAGCCCTGTTCTGTCACTGTAAGCCACTTTTGCAAAACGAGAGCCATTTCATGACGTTCTATATTCATCAGTATCTATTTCGAGTTTTTCTAAGGAACTAAAAAATCAAATCTTTCATTTATTCACCAGACCACAAGGTCTTTAATATTTGGACATGAGCCGTAATATAACCGACGGACCTTGTGACTAAGTCGAACGGGAAACACCCCCCCCCCCCCTCCCCCCCAACAAAAAGTAATAATAATCTCAGAAATAATAAACATTATGTTTGAGAGCTAACCCAGTTTATTTCATATTATGTCCTCTCTCAGTTTTCTGAGCATTTAAGATTGTTCTTGTTTTATAATTCGGCCACTTCCTCTTTCTTTGGGTTTCCATCTCAAGGCCATGTTTAGCTATATGTAGGATTATATATGGATGCATTCAAGGCTATTAGTGGATACGTTCAATACTATTTGTGAGTGTATACAGGACCATCACCATATGTTGCGGATATATCCAGGGTCACGTGTTAAGGATAAGTCCTGGATCGACCATGTATTGTGGATAACTATGTCCGTGCTCTGTGGACACATCCAGACAACAAGCTGCCGATATAAACACAGAAACATTTGTGGATATACCATGATAGTATGTGGATATATCTAGGACATGTCTTTATCCATGTTTGTGGATATATCCATGACCCTTTGTTGTTGATATACCCAGAACCAATTGATCTGTATATATCCAAAAACATGTGCTGCGGATATATTCAAAATTATGTGGCGGTATCTATTCTCATACGTTTAAATGGTTAACCTTTTTCATTATCTTTATTTATAACGTCAGTGACATTTTAGCATCGTCATCACTACCCTTCAACTCCCTGCTGAGCTCAGGCTGTCAACTATTTTACCGCAAACCATCATGACATGTGCCATCCATTGAAACCGTTCCCGACACGTTGTTACTAGTGAACGTTTAATAATTCCTGTATTGGAGTTTTTTCTTCTGTTTTTATTTCTATAGAATTCGAATGATTCCTCCTAAGCATCGTCTGTTATATTTCCTTATGAGGCTATCAGTTCGTAGACTATCATGACCCTACAGTAAATACATTTTTTAATGTGTGTTTTGTTATTTACATTACAAGAGTCAGGCTGTGAAATCAATACCCCGGATCTGCACTTTAAGTCAACTGTGAAATAATATTTGTGTTTTTCTACGGGCATTACGTATGGTTTCTGGCGCGTGTTCCATAGCAATAACCACGATCTTCGAACGATTGACTGATCGGCACGTACGTATACCTACCTACATGTACAAACTTGCATACACCGTGTAGATGTCGGGGGAGGGGAACGAGAGTGTCTCAAGAAACAAAGAAAACATAGAACTATTGCACACTCCGTCATGCCGTACAAGAGAACTAATGAACGATTGTAGGTGGGGGCCTGCCGCCTTATCATGTCAAACAAATTGCCACACAAACAACCACTACAAGAGCATGTGACTGTTTCTTACAGTGCTTCCTGCAGGATCGGCTGCAATGGGGGCTCCATGCTCCACAAGGAGTGCTAAGGAAAAGGCTAGCATACTTGCAGGTAATTGTGGTGAAGTGGGATGTTATAAATATTTATAGGGGACTTAGTGTACTGACTGAGATCAGCTGTGAAGGTATATATATCTAATAAGAGTAGTGTAATATATATATAACCTTACTTGCTACCACATATCTATATATCTCAGTCAGAATTATTCTGGAATAGTGTGATGCTACGTTATGTGTCTAGGGTATGAGTATGGTGAAGTGTAAGTCACAACAACAGACAGATAAACAATTTAATTTAATCCACTACTCTTAACAACACTGTGACACTCACATACATATAACCCTCTATGAGAATATCTTAAAGAAGTCACTCGTAACTTTTCAAATAACAATATGTATTCATTACTGGCATGAATGAATATGTGTCCTGATTCAACTACAAGGGAACCAGGAATCACAATCAATTTAAATTACAAGTTATGTACAGAATGTATTTAATATGAATATTGTAGTGACATATATTATTACAAATGTTCTATGTGTGTCAGTTGTGTAGTAGTAAAATGAGGTAATACTGGTTTTGTTTTGTTCAAGCTCTGTTGGTATTTGTCATCATGACTTCAATAGTTTGTCTTTAGGAACTAGTATTGGAGATGTTCACAGTTCCTGATTTTAAGACAAGTAAATTCCCCTCTAAATGTTATTTTTATAAAGTCATTTCAAGATGAGGGGACATAATGTTGAGCTCAGCTGGCCAAGTTAGCTTATCTGGCGTGATGGCGGCAGGAAAGGACTCCTCTGCTCGAATTCTCCTCTGGGCTCTGGAGACACCTCACTGATAGCTAAAAAGACCAAGGAGTATGCTGTCCGACACTGGATTCAGCAAAGCTCTGACTAGGTGCTGCTCAGTACCATCAAGACCACTGTCCCTGAAATCAAGAAGGATGTACCTTCTACTTCATAACTAACTTAAACTCTCTTGTTACACTGATCACAACACAGCACAAACATTGAGTTCAGAGCATTAGGCCAACTGTCAGCTTCATTTGAAATACTTTATTCCAGTATTACCCTTCTTAATGGTTACTACGCCTCTGCAATTCCAGCATTATTTCTTTCTATTCAATCATCCAGGTGTCAGTGTACTGTTTGGCCATTCCATGCCGTTTTACTTCTCTCCGACACCCTCTGTTCAGGCTGGAGCATTACAGGCTTTACCTCACGTTGGCCACTGAACTACACATATATATATACAGGCATAAATCAACAATTCACATTCAATTTTCATTAAAAGATATTGAATGGTTCAAGCTTACCACAATTCATACGAATAAACACAGATACGTTGATTAGCAATGAATTCTGGCACAAACTGGCACAAATTCCCATCTGCTTATCTTCCAGGCTTTTATTTAGCCAAATATAAGCTGGCTTCAACGCACTGATGCTTTATCAATCTTATTTAAACAAGTGGTTTCGAACTAACGCTCCCAAGTGTGTATATCAGCGAGTCTGACCAATGATCCCCGTTTCGACAAGTGTTTGAAAAAATGTTACCTTTCCCCGTTTCCCCTAACAACCAAGATAGTATTTATAGCCCGACCAATCGTGGTTAGGCTTTCATTTGTTGCGCTCCAATCAATTTGGAGTTTACATGGTAGGCTATTTCTGTAACGTAAATTTTTTTCAAACACGTTATAAAAAAAATCTTATGAGCAGAAATGATTTTAGGCTGTCAGGCACCCCCAATATTTTATTCTGGGTATAATTTATTAATTCCTGGACTATTTGCGTAACGTTTTACATATTATTTGTCAGCAAGCCCTAAGGAACCCAAAAATACAAATTTAAAGGAGCTACGTGGCTGCATTCAAAATATGCAATTTCTTCTACCTCCTGTTTCGAAGATGTGCTGTCTGGGTACTGTTATGTTTTCAACCGTAAACCCATCTAATGTTATCTTTTCTAATAAGAGTTTTTTATGATTTATAAACCTAACTCTGGGAAAGGGTAGTGTATTTTATCACTGTCCGTCTGAAAAAAAGTTAGTGCTTGTAGTCTTACACGCGTGATGGCAGCATTTGTGTATCGCGCGAAGCGTGTTGCATGCGTTCCTGATTTTCAGCCCTCCCCTCTCTCTTTATCCTTTTGTCCATCTGTTCGTT
>JAMPIV010016025.1:5000-342250 GCA_024509875.1 Oreohelix idahoensis
TTTGGGGGGTTGGTGGGGGGGGGGGGGGGGGTTTTTTTGGTTTTGGGGGGGGGGGTTGGGGGGTTTGTGGGGTTTTTTTTGTGGGGGTTTGGGGGGGGGGGGGGGGTGGGGGGGGGGGGGGGGGGGTTTCGTTTTGGTGTGGTGGGGGGGGGGGTGGTGGTGGCGGGGGGGGCGGGGGAGGGGGGGGGTTGGGGGGGGGGGTGGGTGGTTTTTTTGGGGGGTTTTGGTGGGGGGGTGGGGGGTTTTTTGGGGGGGGTTTTTTTTGGGGGTTTTGGGTTGGGTTTTTTGGGGTTTTGGGGTGTTTTTGGTTTTGTTTGGGGGGTGTGGTTGGTTTTTGGGGGTGGGGGTTTGGGGGGGGGGGGGGGGTTGTTTTGGTGGGGGGGGGTGTTTTGGGGGGTTTGGGGGGGTTTGGGGGGGGTGTTTTTGGGTGGGTTGGGGGGGTTTTTTTTGTTGGGGGGGGGGTTGTGGGGGGGGGGTGTGGGGGGGGTTGGGTTTGTTTTTTGGTTTGTTTGGGGGGTTTTTTTTTTTTTTTTTGTGGGGGGGTGGGGGGGGGGGGGGGGGGGGGGGGGGGGTTGGGGGGGGGTTTTGTGGGGGGGGTTTGGTTTTGGGGGGGGGGGTGGGGGTGGGTTGTTGGGGGGGGTTGGGGGTTGGGGGGGGGGTGGGGGGTTGGGGGGGGGGTTTTTTGGGGGGGGGTTGGGGGGGGGGGGGGGGGGGGTGGGGGGGGTTTGGTTGGGGGGGGGGGGTTGTGGGGTTGGGGTTTGGGGGGGGTTGGTTTGGGGGTTGTTGGGTTTGGTTTTGGTTTTTTTTGGGTTTGGGGGGGGGTGGGGGGGGGGTTGGGGTTTTTGGGGGTTGGGGGGGGGGTTTTGGGGTTGGTTTGGGTTGGGTTTGGGTGGGTTTTGGGGGTTGTTGTTGTTTGGGTGGGTGGGTGGGTGGGTTGTGGGGGGGGGGGTGGTGGGGGTTTGGGGGGGGGGTTTGGTGTTGGGGGGGGGGGTGGGTGGGTGGTGGTGGGTTTTTTGTTTTTTTTTTTTTTGGGGGGGGTTGTTTGGGGGGGTTGGGTGGGGGGGTTTTTGGGGTTTTTTTTTTTGGGGGGGGTTTTGTTGGTTTTGGTGGGTTTTTGGGGGTTTTGTTTTTTTTTTGTTTTTTGGGGGGTGGGGGGGGGGGGGGGGGGGGGGTTGTGTGGGGTGGGGGGGGGGGGGGTTGGGGGGTGGTTTTGGGGTGGGTTGGGGGGGTGGGGGGGGTTTTGGTTGTTTTTGGGTTTTTTGTTTTTGGGGTGTGGGTGGGTGGGGGGGGGTGGGTGTGTGGGTTGTTGGTTGTTTGGGTTGTTTTGTTTTGGGGGGGGGTTGGTTTGGGGGGGGGTGGGGGGGGGGTTGGGGGGGGGGTGGGGGGTTTTTTGGGTTGGGGGGTTTTGGGTGGTTTTGGGTTGGGGGGGTGGGTTTTGGGGGGGTGGTTTGTTGGGGGGTTGTATGGGGTGGTGGGGTTTGGGGGGGTGTTTGGGTTGGGGGTGTTTTGGTTTGTTTTTTTTGGGGGGGGGGGGGGGGGGGGGTGGTGGTGGGGGGGGGGGGTGGGGGGGGGTGGGGGGTTGGGGGGGGGGGGGGGGGGGGTGGTGGGGGGGGGGGGTTGGGGGGGGGGGGTGGGGTTGGGGTTTTTGGGTGTGGGGGGTTGGTGGGTTTTGGGGGGTTGGGGGTTGGGGGGTGGGTTTTGGGTTGGGGGGGGGGGGGGGGGGTTTTTTTGTGATTGTTTTTGGGTGGGGGTGGGGGTGGGGGGGGGGGGGGGTGTTTTTTTTGGGTGTGTGTGGTGGTGTGTTTTTTTTTGGGGTTTTTTTTTGTTTTTTTTTTGGGGGTTTGTTTGGGGGGTTTTTGGGGGTTTTTTTTTTGTGTGTTTTTTTGGGGTTGGGTTGGGTTTGGGGGGTTTGGGGGGGGGGGGTTTGGGGGGTTGGGTTTGGTTTGGTTTGGGTTTGGGGGGGGTTTTTGGGGGGGGTGGTGTGGGGGGGGGTTTTTTTTTTTTTTTTTGGGGGGGTTTTTTGGGGGTTTTTTTTTTTGGGGTTTTTTTTTTGTGGGGGGGGGGGGGGTGGGTGGTTTGGGGGGGGTTTTTGGGGGTTTTTGGGGGGGGGGGGGTTTGGGGGGGGGTTGTTTTTGTTTTTTTTTTTTTTTGGTTGGGGGGGTGGGTGGGGTTGGTTTGTTGGGTTTGGGTTTTTGGTTTGGTTGGTTTGGGGGGTTTTTGGTTGTTTTGGGGTTTTGGGTTTTTTTTTTGGTGTGGGGGGGGGGGGGGTGGTTTGGGGGGGTTTTGGGGGGGGGGGGGTGTTGTGGGGGGGTTGGGGGGGTTGGGTTGGGTGTGTTTTGGGTGGGGGGGGTTTTTTGTGGTTTGGGGTTTTTTGTGGTTGTTGTTGGTGGTTTTTTTTGGGGGGGGGGGGGGGTTTTTGGGTTTTTTGTTGGTTTTGGTTGTGGTGTTGGTTTTTTTGGGGTTGGGGGGTTTGGTTTGGTGGTGTTGGTGTTTTTTTTTTGGGTTTGTTTTTTTTTTGTGTTTGGTTTGTTTTGTTTTTTTTTTTTTTTTTTTTTTTTTGGGGGGGGTGGGGGTTTGGGGGGGGGGTTTTTTTGGGTTTTGTTTTTTTTTTTTGGGGTGGGGGGGTTGTGGGGTTTGGGGGGTGGGTGTGGGGTTTGGGGTGGTGGGGTGGGGGGGGGGGGGTTGGGGTTGGTTTGGGTGGTTTTGTGGTTTGGGTTTTTTGGGGGTTTTTTGGGGGGGGTTTGGGTGTTGTTGGGGTTTTGGGTTTGGGTGGGTTTTTGGGGTTGGGGGGGGTGTTTTGGTGTGGGGGGTTTGGGGGGGGGGGTTGTTTTTTTTTGTTTTGGGGGGGGGTTTTGTTTTTGGGGGTGGGTTTGGTGGTTGGGTTTTTTGGGTTGGGGTTGTGGTTTGGTTTGGGGGGGGGGGGGGGTGGGGTTTGGGGTGTGGGTTTTTTTAAGGGGGGGGGGTGTTTTTTTTTGGGGTTTGGTTTTTTTTTGGGGGTTTTTTTTTTGGGGGGGGGGGGGGGGGGGGGGGGGGGGGGGGTTTTTTGGGGGGGTTGGGGTTTTTTTGGTTTTTTGTTTTTGGGGGTATTTTTTTTTTGTTTGTGTTTTTGTTGGGGGGTTTTGTTGGGGGGGGGGGGGGGTGTTTTGGGGTTTTTTGGTTTTTGGGTTTTTTTTTGTTTTTTGGTTGGGGGGGGGGGGGGGGGTGGGGGGGGTTTGGTTGGGGGGTGGTTGTTTGGGGGGGGGTTTTGGGGGGGTTTGGGTTGGGGGGGTTTGGTGGTTTTTTTTGGGTGGTGTTTGGGGTGTTTTTTGGGGGTTTTTGTTTTGGGGGGGGTTTGTTGTGGTTTTGTTTTGTTGGGGGTTTTTGGGTGGTAAGTGGGGGGGGGGTGTTGGGGGTATTTTGTGTTTTTTGGGGGGGTTGGTTGGGGGGTTTTTTGGGGGTTTTTTGTGTTGGTTGTTTGGTTTGTTGGTGGGGGGGGGGTTGGGGGGGTTGGGGGGGTTGTTTTGGGGTTTTGTGGGTTGGGTGGGGGTTGGGGGGGGGGGGGGTTTTTTTTTTTTGGGGTTTTTGGGGGGGGGGGTTTTTTGGTTTTGTTTTGGGGGGTTTTTTTTTTTTTTTTTTTTTTGGTTTTTTTTGTTTTGGTTTTTTTTGTTTTTTTTTTTTTTTGGTGGGGGTTGTGGGTTTGGTGTTGTGGGTTTTGGGTTTGGGGGGGGGGGGGGGGGGGTTTTTTTGGGTTTTTTGTTGGTGTTTGGGTTTGTGGGGGTTTTTTTGGGGATGGGGTTTTTTTTTTTTTGTTTTTTTTTTGGGGGGGGGTTTGGGGGGGGATTTTTGGGGGGGGGGGGGGGGTTTTTTTTTTTTGTGGTTGGGGTGTGTGGGGGGGTGTTTTTGGGGGGGGGGTTTTGTTTTTTGGGTTTTGGTTGTTGGGGGTTTTTGGGGGTTTTGGGTTGGTTTTTTTTGTTTAGGGGGTTTTTTTTGGGTTTTGTATATGGTTGGGGGGTGTGGGGTTTTGGGGGGGTGGGGTTTTGTTTGGTTTTTTTGGGGTTTTTTTAAAGTTTTTGGGGGGGGGTTTGGTTTTTTTTTTGGGGTTTTGTTTTTTTTTTTTGGGGGGGGGGGGGGGGGGGGGGGGGTTTTGTTTTGTTTTTTGTTTTGGGGGTTTTTTTGGGTTTTGGGGTTTTTTGGTTTTGGTTGGGGGGTTTTGGTTTTTTTGGGGGTTGGGGTGTTGTGGTTTTTTTTTTTGGGGTTTTGGGTTTTTTTGGTGGTTTGTGGTTGGGGTTGGGGTGGGGGGTGGTTGGGGGTGGGTTTTGGTTTGTTTTTTTTGGGTTTTGGTTGGGTGGGGTTTTGGGGTTTTGTTTTTTTTGGGTTTTTTTTGGGTTTGTTTTTTTTTGGGTTTGTGTGTTTTTTTTGTTTTTGTGGGTTGGGTGGGGTGGGGGGGTTTTTGGTTGGGGGGGGTTTGTTTTGGGTTTTTGGGTTGTTGTTATTTGTTTTGGGGTTGTTTTGTTGTTTTTGTGTTTGTTGGGTTTTTTGGTGGGTGGTTTTGGGGTTTTGGGGGGGTGGGGGGGGGGGGTTTTTTTTTTTTTTTTTTGGTGTTTGTTTGTTTTTTTGGGGGTTTGTTTGGTGGGTTTGTTGGGGGGGGTTTTTTTTTTGGGTGGGGGGGGTTTGTTGTTGGGGGGGTTTTGGGGGGGGTTTTTTTTTTTATTTGGTTGGTTGGGTTTGTGGGGGGGGGGGGTTTGGTTTTTTTGGGGGTGTTTTTGTTGTGTGGGTTTTTTGGGTTTTTTTTTTTGGGTTGTTTTTTTTTGTTTTTTTGGTTTTTGTTTTTGGGGGGGGGGGGGGGTTTTTGGTGGGTTGGGTTTTTTTTGGGGTTTTTTTTTGGGGGGTTATTTTGGGTGGGGTTTTTTTAATTGTGGGTGTTTGTGTTTTTTTTTTGGGTTTTTGGGTTTGGTGGGTTTGGGGTGGGGGTTGGGGGGTGTTGTGGTTTTGGTATTTGGGGGGGGGGTTTTTGTTGGTTTTTGGGGATTTTTGGTTTTTTGGGGATTTTGGGGGTTTTGTGGGGGGGGGGGGGTTGGGGGGGGGGGGGGTGGGTTTTTTTTTTTTTTTTTTTTTTTTTTTTTTTTTTTTTTTGGGGTTGGTATTTTTTTTTTTTTTTGTTTTGGGTTTTTTGGGTTTGTTTTTTTGGTTGTTGGGGGTTTGGTTGGGGGGGTTTTTTTTTTTTTTTTTTTTTTTTTGGTTTTGTTTTTTTTTTTTGGGGATTTTTTTTTTGTTTTTTTTTTTGGTGGGTTGGGGGGGGGGGTTTGTGGGTTTTTTTTTTTTTTTTTTTTTTGGGTTTTTTTTTTTGGTTTTTTTGGGTTGGGTTTTTTGGGGGGGGGGGGTTGTGGGTTTTTTTGGGTTTTTTTTGTGGGGGGGTTTTTTGGGGTTTGGGGTTTTTTGTTTTGGTTTTTTTTGGTGGGGGGTTGTTGGTTTTTGTTGGTGGTTTGGTTTTTGTTGTTTTTTTTTGGGGGTGGGGTTTTTGTTTTTTGTGTTTTTTGTGTTGGGTTTGTGGGTTTTGGGGTTTTGGGTTTGGTTGTAATGGGGTTGGTTTTGGTGGGTTTTTTTTTTTTTTTTGGTTGTTGGGGGTTTGGGGGGGGGGTGTTTTAGTTTTTGGGTGGTTTGGTTGTGTGGTTTGGTTTGTTTGTTTGTTGGGGGGGTTTTTGGGTTTGTTTGGTGTGGGTTGGGGTTTTTTGGTGTGGTTGGGGGTTTGGTTTTTTGGGGGGATTGGGTTTTGGTTGGTTTTTTTTTTTTTTTTGGTTTGTTGGTTGGGGGTGGGGGTGTGTTTTGTTGTTGGTTTTTTTGGTGGTTTTGGGGTGGGTTTTTGGGGGGTTTGGTGTTTAGTTTGTTGTGGGTTTTTTTTTTGGGGGGTTGTTTGGGTTTTTTTTTTTTTTTGGGGGGTGGTTTTGGTGTTTTGGTTGGGGGGGGTTTTTTTGGTTGGGTTGGTTTGGGTGTTGTGGTGGGTGGGGGTGTGTGGGGTGTTTTAGTGGGGGTTTTTTTTGTTTTTTGGTTGGTTTGGTAGGGGGTGAGTTTGGGGTAGTGGTTTAGGGTTTTTTGGGGTTTTGGGGGGGGTATTTAGTGATTGATGGAGTTAAATTATTTTTTGAATTTATTTTTTGATTATTGTTGTGTGAAGGTGGGTTTGATAAGGTTTGAAATTTTGTTTTTATTTTATGGTTGAGGAATGGGTGACTGTTTTGATTTGATTTGGTGAATGGGTTGTATTTTTTATTTTGTGAATATTGAGTTGATTTATACGTGTTGGTATTGCAGGTGTGGTAGTTTACATCGATAAATAAGAACTTTTACTTTATGGAGTAATACTTTCTTTATATTACGTATATACTTTTCTTGTATTATCCCCCCACCTGTCGGTTGAGGTTCGTTTGTTTATGGTTTTAAGGTCCTGGAAGAAAAAAAATAAAATGTACTTCATTATTATCATCATTCATGGTTGTATTTTGGGTCCTGATTATTAGTTGCAAATAGTTTGAGGATTGCTAGTGTTAGAATGAAAAAAGCATTGTAGGGATTATAAAGGTCAGGTATTTTGAGGAATCAGTTTGTTTCAGCTACACATGACTTAGTTGGTGGAGGTTTTTGGATTATTATAAGTAATTGATTCTAGAGTTACTAGTTTATATTATCTTGAGAATTATTGGTGATTTGTTACCTAGGTAGAGGTATATTAATACTGATAATTTGGTATTGTAGTTGTGATGACAATTTCTTATTTTGGAATCTAGTCTGTATAATCTATAGTCATGGCAGATTGTTCAGGAACAATTAGAAACAGACAGAAAGAAAAGAATAGCCTTAAGAGACTTAATTTTGGCTATCAGAAATTGTGAGGCTTATGAATTTTTTAACACTATGGTAAAAGTTGATGATAAATACAAGCCACATAGAGCTAAGGTATATCTGATAGAGATTAAGGAAATAAGAGAATTTACAACTGGAAATACATTACCAGCAGTTGAAGAAAGCAAGAGACCAAAACTTAATCTAAAGAGGAAAGCTAATGTAGCAGACGACATAGTGAAAAGTGAAACTAGGAATGTTTCTGTCCAAACTGAGAGGAAAAAGATCACTGTACAAACAGATAACTGTTGTGAAGACTGTTCAGTCTCAGTTGGGAAAATGTCCAAACTGAATGTGGATGAACCACAAAAGAAGACTATCATCAGGGGTGAGTCAGTTAGGAGTAAAACTAACTTATATTCAATAGAAGGAAGATCAATAAGTGTTAGTGAGAAGGCACAAATTTCTACAAATGTCTATGCTACAACAAAGGGAGTGTCTAGGCCTGTGCATGATGGAAAATACCATGCAACCCAAGAAGTGTTTTTTTTTAAACCAAAAATGGGTTTTTGGTGTGACAGAGATCAGTTAAAGATAGGCAGTTTGATGCAGGAAAAGTGTATAATATTAGAAGGAACATTTAAGACTGTTGAGCAGTTATTAGAAAAGGAATACACAGATGGTATTCAAAGATTAGATGATGAATTCAAGGTGGATAGGGATAGAATATTAACTGAGTGTAAGGGTAATACTCAAGCTAAAGAGCAAAATTGCACGGTCCTGTCAGCTTGTTGGAAGGAGAAACGTAATGCTGTAAACAAGAGTTACTTTGTTAAAGTTCAAGCACTAGAAGAGCAATTTAAGGCTGCTAAACAAAGATTAGAGCAGCAAGCCGAAGCATTGAAAAATCAAGCTAAGTCTACGGAGGAGCGACAAGAAGCTGCACTTGATACAGATTCATCAGATTGGGAGATGGAACCCTTAGATGATCACATGCAGTATAGGAGGGCGAAGATGAAGGATGCTACATCTGTTGCCAAGAAAGCAGTACTGGAAGAGACTGAAGCTTCAAGGAAGGAAGTGTGGAAGACTGTGATGGATGGTCTGAAAGGGAATTGTGCTGGAGTTACAGACCAGTTTGAGTTAATATTATCTTTCAATTTCAAAAACAGATACATGGATAAAGGTAAAGAACCACTGACGTTGTTAATGTTCAACGCCATCAAAAAGTAACCACCAGATAAGTGGGACAAAAGTGATCTGTTTCCTCTACTAAAGATACTGTGCTATTTGGAAATACTTTTGTAATCGTGGTAGTGATGATGATGGATTCTAGATTGAAAATAGTTTTGATGTTAGTTGGAAGAGATTGGTACTTGTTATGACTCAGCATGAGAGGTTAATTGTTACTGTGCATAAAACAAGGCTGAAAGCTATAACTTTCCAAGAGACTGTTGTCTAGAGAGACTTAATATTTTTCAAGAATGGAAATTAGACATAGTGTATATAAACAACAAATAGTGAACAGGTGTACAGTACAAGTCAGTATAACTAGGTGTTTTAGATTGACTTATTTCATTAACTAAAGTAGTAAAGCTTAATGGAGAGGTACAGGGTGTAGTATCTAAGGCCGCTGATCACGAAGACATGTGAAATGGGTATATCATCCCTTAATTTATTATTTTGTCACCCCACTGAGAATATTTAGTGGAATGGGGTGGACAGAGAAGGGTATGGTTTAATATGATACAAATTGTCTAAGGCAAATGATTTTATTCTAGCCTAATTTTGTTTATCCATAGGAAAGTATGCTATGCCATGAGATACCAGTGTTGTTGATGAAATTGCCTATCATTACAGCACCAGACGGGTGGTCATCAGCAGGCTTTCTCTCCGATACCTCTTCTTAGTGAGACATCAGTCCTTTACTCTAGTTTAGGAGCAATTGAGACATAATTTACAGATGAAATTCAGCATTTAGTATAGATTGTTTTATATTTATGAATCACATTTGTGTTAGTTTGATAAGTTGCAAGTGTTAACTTATAATGTAATTATGTTACTTAATGAACAGTGCTGATGTACCTTTTGGTTCACCAATGTATTTTTGTATGGGGAATCCATTTATGATTTGGTTAATATGCTTATGTATTGCCTTTTTGTTCCATCCCTCTTTTGTTGATTGATATCATCGACCCCACATTTTTGTCCCATGTAATGTTTAAAAAAAAAAGATATAATTTCCTCAGGGGTCGGCGTGATCTGTTAAGTCATATTCTAAGTTGAAGTTAGGTGTTAAGGATTTTTGTTTACAGTGCTGGTGTTTGTTAGTAAGTAGGTTAATGTCAGGAGATACATGTGTGTGGGGAGAGAATGGTGTAACTCTGTTTAGAGTGTTATTATTGAAGTATGCAAGCTTGGAATGTTACATTTAAAAATTCTCTGTTTAGAAGCACTTAGCGTGAGTGAAGATTACTCAGGGGTGTTCATGTGTGAATCGAGATAGCGGGCACATGACAAAAGCGTGCGAAGTGAATGTCGTCATAGAAGTATACTGAGAAGTTAAGGGAGTCTGTGGCCATCCGTCGTGGGAGACGGTCGGTGTTTTCTAGAGTATGTGAATAGTGTCTGTGATTGTGATATGACATATTGAATTTGACGCGATGATGTTCTGCGTAAGGTGTATTAATAAGACCTTCATATATTGTTATTTACCAGCGCGTTGTGTTCTGTCCCGCGCTTGGAAGTGGATGGATTAAAGGACACGTCGTTTTCCCGTGTCAGAAGAAGGTCTATGCTAAGATCATTATATGTTACTGTTTGAATGCGCGTTGTGTGTTTTCCCGCGCCAATAGGAGGTTTACGTTATAAGACCCTTGCTGTTCCAGTTTTTGAAAGCCTAATAGGAGCTTTGATAGAAAGCTTGTGTGTATCGAAACTATAAGCGCGTTGTGGTTTTTTGGCGCTGTGAAGTTCTGGAGGAACTTGTATGCCTGGTGATTAGACCAGAGATAGAGATATATGTGCGAGGAGTTAATGCCGCACTTACATTGAATACAGACCATAGAGATATATGTGCGAGGAGTGAATTCCGCACTTATATTGAATACAGACTATAGATATATATGTGCGAGGAGTGAATGCCGCACTTACATTGAATACATACCATAAAGATATATGTGCGAGGAGTGAATGCCGCACTTACATTGAATGCAGTTGATACCAGTACGTTAGGATGACTGTACTATATATTCTAATGATGCAAGTATTTTGTACTATTGTTACTGATGTCTAGGACTAAGCTGTCAATATTATATTATGGAACTGTGTCCCAGACTTCTGTCAAGTTATTCATTTGCGTGCGTACTGTCTTGAGTGTCAGTCCAATTTATACACCAAATATTATACAGTAAGATGCTTATGAAATCTATCCCATGACATCTATTTGGGAGTTCATTATACTACGAAACAAATCCCGTAACATTTGGGCCTGATGATGCTGTTAAAGTAAACATAAATTACCCACTTAACAGAAGTGGTCGCCAATGACATAAGTGAACTACAACGAAACACACGTTAACAGTGCCGGCAATAACTTTTATAATAAGAGCAACCAATAAAAAAATTCGTTCACACTATCCTCAGTATCTGGTATGTCCACCGTGTGCTTGCAAACAAGCTTGGCAGCGGCTTGGCATGGAACGCACACGTCTCTGAAGGAAATTATGGGGAATCAAGTCCCATTCACGTGTAAGAGCAGCTTCGAGCTGTTGCAGATTAACTGGAGAACCTTGACTGTAGACTCTGCGTCCAAGCTCGTCCCACAGATGTTCTATAGGGGACATGTCTGGTGATAGGGCATTCCAATCAATCGTCACAATGTTCTGCTGCTGTAGAAATTGCTGCGTAATGCATGCGGTGTGCGCACGTGCGTTATCCTGCTGGAGAAGCTGCAAGTCTGGATAATTTGTGAACGCAGGAGCAACCAATACATCCAGAACCTCATCTCGATATGTCACAGCATTAACATTTCAATGGAAGGCGTGAAGAGGCAAGCGTTGGTGAAAACTGAATATTCCCCAAATGTAAATACTGCCACCTCCAAATCGGTTGTGCTGACGAACATAGCAATCTGCAAAGCGCTCTCCACACCGTCGCCAAATCCGCATACGTCCATCAGCAAAGGATATGTTTAATCTGCTCTCGTCTGTGAATAGGACAGCATTCCACTGCAGTCTAGTCCATCTGACATGTTGCTCTGCCCATTGCAGGTGCTGCTGACGATGTCTGTGAGTCAAGTTTGGCCCAACATAAGGTTGTAATGCAGTAAGGCCTATATCTCTGAGTCGTCGTATGACTGTCATTCGATAGACTTTCAAACGTCTACCCACTATTGCTCTTGCTGTATGACTTGCCTTAAGAGAAAGATTCCTTATGTGACTCAGCACAATATGACGATCTTCCGCAGGGGTAGTAACTCGTTGTTGGCCACTCCGAAGTCTATCCCGGGCACTGTCGGTAGTTCCGTAACCTTCATTGAGACGTACAATAGCGCTGTGATGGCAATTCATCCTTCTGGCAATGGCCCACGAGTTTATTCCGGTCTTCAACATACCAATGGCTCGTTGGCGGTCGTTTTCAGATAGTCGTGGTATTTCAAGCACATGTACTGGGCGTTTTGTCTCAACGGCCTCTTTATACCGAGTATACTGCCACAACGCGTACACATTTTCAGGGTCATAGCTGTTGTGAATCGTGTTGCACGTGTAACTTTCATTGTTTTCATGTAGTCTGTACACAAACCCGTGGGTTGAATCATGCACTTTCCATTCCAGCAGCCATTCGCTCTCTACTTCATGACAAATACGGGGAAAATCCAGTCCCACACTTTTTTTCTAGCTTCTCGGCATCAGTTTATATAATAGTGGTGCGTTTTTAATGTGCTTCAGTATATATATATATATGGGAGCCGTGCTGGTGTAATGGCTTCGGCGTTGTACTGGCGACCAGGTGTTCATGGTTCAAACCCGGGCGTCAGCGTTTGAAGAAATGTTTACGGCCGGAAATTTGACTGAATAGCCAAAACGGCTCCTGTGATAAACCCTCTGTGGATGGGAAGGAGCGAAGCTCCTGACCGGGTTGGAAGGAAAGTCCTCAGGTTCCCCAGCCTCGCAATGACATGTCATTGGGCCGAAGGGCTGAAAGCCCAAGTGCCGCTGGTTAAAAAAAAAATATATAAATATATATAAATATATATAAATATATAAATATATAAATATATATATATATATATATATATATATATATATATATATATATATATATATATATATATATATATATATATATATATATATATATATATATATATATATATATATATATATATATATATATATATATATATATATATATATATATATATATATATATTATATATATATATATATATATATATATATATATATATATATATATATATATATATATATATATATATATATATATATATATATATATATATATATATATATATATATATATATATATATATATATATATATATATATATATATATATATATATATAAGGTTCACTCTTTCTATGCAAGTCTACTTTTTTACCATTAAATATTATTAAGTCAAGGTACCGCTAATCTCAGTCTATCGAACTCTGGGACGCATTTATGCGAATGGCCATTGTCACAGAATGGTTTACAACTGTGACTCACCTGCGCCTCAAAGGCAGCATGTATAGATATCAGGGGGTTAGTGATTGTCATTGTTGATAGTGACATGTGTATGATACTAAGTCTGGGAGCTTAACTAAGGATAACCAGTCATGTGACTGGGGGCTGCGCAATAGGATTGCGTCAAGGTACTTCAACCGGCAGTGTTCTGGGAGCAGCGTTGCCACTCCTAGGATAATTCACATGGATTTTGGTATTTTAGTCCCGTCTATGTGTCATTTTCCTTCATTAATTGAAGACCTAGATTTCGAGTTTTCCCTGTACAAAATCACTAAAGTAACCCCCAAAAAATCGCCCAAAAGTAGCCCAAACATCGCCCACAATACCTCATGTAGCCCAAAAGTAGCCCAATGTACGTGTATGTATTTGTTTTTTACTCACTGCAGAGTAAAGAGAGAATCTTCCGTCCCATGTACGCCAGACCAAGGCACACTTTATCATATTAGGATTTACTTTTACGTTTTTCATTTTACAGTAAGGCTGAATTCACTGATTCGCCTGAACATTAATCTAAAGAAGACAGAGGTCATGACGCTCAATATGAGCAACCCTGAGCCCATATCAGTAAAGAATCAGCAACTGGAACAGACAGATGCCCTCATATACCTTGGATGCATAGTAACACCAGACGGCGGAGCAAGCAAAGACACCAACAACTGAATAAACATTGCAAGAACAGCCGTTTTTATTCTAAACAACATCTGGAAGTCTTCTCAGTACAGAACGAATACAAAATTAAGACTATATGAGAGCTGTGTACATTTTGTGCTTCACTATGATGCAGAACGCCGGAGATTAACAGAAAGGGAAATGTCAAAATTGACCTCTTTCCACACAATCTGCCTAAGAAAAATTTTCCGAATCTTCTGGACGAATATCATCACAAACCAAAACTGCTTTCTCGGAGCAAAAAAGAGGACAAGCACACCATCATAGCTGGCAGACGCTTGAATTGGGTTGGTCATGTCCTCAGACGAGACCCCGATGCCATCAGAAGAACAGCTATGCTATGTACACCGGAAGGAAAACAAAAAAGAGGCCGACGGAAAATAATTTGGCGGAGGACTGTGGAGGCTGAGATGCAAAGAATGAACTAGAAATGGGTCACTGTATGAAGGATGGCCACAGACTGAGCAAAGTGAAATCAATTTGTTGCTACCCTACAAGGCGCTATCCAGGCGTAATGGCCTCTGACTGCTTTGACGTTCGACGGTTAAGGATAAAAGAAGAAGAAGGTTTTATATTTAAGGTTTCAGCCTAGCCTACAACTTATATTGATTAAGTTGGGTGCGTTACAGCGTATGTACATAATAAAGTACCCATTAGGTTAGATAACTGAGAACTGGAAGTAAGTGGTTGGGGTATCATTTATTTTGCTATACTTATCCGTAAGGGAGGAGTATATATTGTGTCGCTCTCTCTTCGTGGGCTTCCAGAAATACATCATCTATCATGGCTGAGTTGGTAAAGTTGCGCGCGATGCTGAGGGAAGAGGCGAGAGAAATATGATTCGAGGGCGCCGAGTTTCACGCGTTTGTAAACGCTGAAGGGGAGGTTTCACCTAAAATTTTTTTTTTTTTTTTTTGTCTTTACAAGCTCCAATTTTTTTTTTTTTGCCCTTTTAAATCATCAAAGCATCTAATAAAAAATGCTGAATCATTGGAAAATAATTATATTTGGTCCTAATTTCCATATTGTTACTAAAAATAGAAACTTTTTTGTGTCAAGATGCACACTTTATTTGCAAAGATAGGACATTGGAATTTGGCTTGCACATAGATCACAGCATTCTCAAGACTCCCTTCTAGTTTTATTTTCATAAACTGTCCGAGTGATTTTTTATGAAATTTCAAAAATTAGACCCATTTTTCTTGATAAAAATACAGGGTAGAGATACTTTAAAAATTCACTGATCAAAAAGTTACAGGTTTATACTTTTAAAATTAGAAAGGGACAAGCAGTACAGTATGAGATCATAGTATACAAAGTTTAAAGCCTTTAGCTTTAAAACTTTTTGAGTAATCCTGACATGATGTCATCAAAATTGCTGAAAAACAATATCGTAGAAATATGCAAAATACAGGGAAAACATGCCTTAAAATAGTCATACTCACATTAGAATCCACCAACTGCATATCCATTCTTTTTGTTGGTACTCTTATAATTTAGGAAAGATTTTCTGTGCCTGTATTCTGCTTTTTTCATATCATATGATCTTAGGGAAGCACAGACCCATGCTGCGTCAAAACCAGAAAATCCTTTGAAGCAGTATTTCCCAAAAGATAGACCAAGATTTTCAAAAATTCCTCTTCTCCCAAGTTATCCATCATTGAAAACTATCAAAGCATCATAAACTGAAAGTTCTAATCTGTCTTTTCCTACAAATGCTGCTTTGGGACATCTGTTGCAGATCAGATTGTGGAAAGACTCATTAGAGTTCTGTGTTCCTCCATGAAGACATTTTGACAACAAGAAGTCTTAAGACAATTCATCAAAGACAGGCTGAATTTCTTTAATGACAAATTTAGGCAGCCTGTTTTTGTTAGCCTTGTTTATATCCTTTGGGCACCAATCTCCACAATCTTCATGATCTCCAGCACGGTGCTTGAGAATGGCCATTATGCATTTTTTCATATTGGAAATTGAACCAATATTTCCTCTTATTGCGGCACCGTAATGACCTTGTATTCTCATAATAGCACTCTTTGTTAATCTTCCAAAATTTCCAATACCCTTATACTTTTTCCCATCTTCTTCATACTGCTTGCCTTTACATTCTGCAACTTTATCAAGGAGACGTCGTCCCATTCGTTTCTGAACATGGCCGCAGCATTCTAATTTTTCGATTTGAAGTCCCGGATACATTTGTGGCTTTGCCTCGGCAACAGATTTAAAACTTTTTGAATCCCCATCTCCAAGATATTTTACATACTTCAAACCATGTTTTTCCTCAGATCTTCTAAAAATATTAATCATTCCATATGATTTCATCAGACCAGAGGCAACCTCATGATTTTTTTGGCATGATTTGTGACCTTCATCCACACTGCAAATTCTTCATCTGTTTTGTATTTCTTTCTAGCCTTACTGCAAGCATTACAGTAATTGGACAAAATTTCTACATCAACAACTTTTGCTGCTCTCACTGGGTTCAGACAGAACTGTTGCTATGCCATTTTTAAAAACACTTTGGACATGAGAACTGTTTAACAAACTGCAAGTCACTTTCAATGCTGATAATTCTGTATCCTTCGATAGTTTCAGGACCAGTGTTTTTCACAGCAGTAGAAGTAACACTATTTAATTTCCAGAATGATGCATATGTGTTTAGAGTTTTACTTTCAGCTGGCTGAGAATGACAGTTTGACGATATTTCATTTGTCTGACGTGTAGGCCTAGCTGTGAATTTCGGTTGTTTCAGAGAACCAGATTTTCAAAAATTCTGTTACCTCTAAACGTCCTCTTAATGGGCCTATCTTTCCTTCTTTTACCTGATGCTGTTGATTTATTAACACAATCCATTTTATTAAATAAGAAATCACTATAAATCTAACCGTTAATATCGCAAATTCTACATCCCAATGGACAGGAAGCGTGATTCAGATCAAAACATTGAAGCAAGCCTAGTCCAATGTAAGCTTGATTCTGATTGGTTGAAGCTGGCGATCTTTTGACCCTCATGAGAAGTTTCAGCCAATGAAATTTTATTTTATGTTAAGATTCATAACTGTTAAAAATTTTAATCTAATTCTTTGGCTGGACTAAATACCGAAAAAATATTAAAATATGTTAATAAATAAAAAAGTTATAACAAAATAATTTTTTTGCATATATAATTAGCTGATTTGTGGCTGAACATACGTATTTGAAAAATTAATTTAAAATATTTTTAAGCTGAAAACTGCAATAAAAAACATAGCGTTAGGTAGAAAAATGGTGACACTAAACTGTAGCATCAATATTGTAAAAATGATAATTTTTAAACAAAATGCCAAAATATGGGTGAAACCTCCCCTTTCGTGACCAAATATGAGGACAGGGAAAGGAAGAAAGAAGCGAGAGCAGAAAGAGAGAAGAAAGAGGAGAAGAAAAGGGAAATGGAGGACAAAGATCGCAGGCCACATTGGAGACGGATAAACTCGAGGCAGAAATGGAACGTCACAGAGGGGAAGCAGAGAGAGAGAGAGAGAGAGAGAGAGAGAGAGAGAGAGAGAGAGAGGTAGAGACAACATGAGTTAGCTTTCAAAGCTTTCGAGGCCCAGAACCGGAGGACGGAATCTTTCTCTGACAATGGAGAGTTCTCTCCTTGGTCGCCAGCCGAAGACTCCTCGATTAGTCTTTCGTCACCGCTAGCCACCATGTACTCGTACTTTCCCCTTGAGTCTGTCCCCAATTGTAACGAAAAAATAGATAGAATGGCAACCTTGTAAAGTTTAGACATTTCTAAGTGGACCGTTCAACTGTCACAGGCCTTAAAAGGTTCTGATTATGACGTCTATGCGAAATTAATTGGGATTGATCAAAATATACTACTCGTCAAAAGTCAAGGGCCACTTAGAAAATCTTTGGTTGAAACCATAAAACAAATCTGATATAAACGTAATTGGTATCAGTCAAAACGGAATTTATTGAATATCAAATTGACATGTCACGTAAAGAAATGGAAACACACATTCAAACGCAATGAAGCTGCGAAGTGTTTTAGCACCTTTTCAAAAGTCACACAATAGATATTGGACAAATAGACATTTCAAAATCGGGTATGACCCCCGTTTGCAGCAAGGTATCAAGACAGCGTAGACGCATCGAGTCCAAAAGGGTCCGAAGAGTATCCTGAGGAACAGCTTGCCATTCCTGAAGCTGAAATGCAGTCAGCTGTGCAACATCCATTGGCAGGGGGTGATTTGTTGACAATCTTCGACCAAGGACATCCAAGAGGTGCTCAATCGGAGAAAGGTCAGGTCAATGAGCTGGCAACGCCATCCTGATGATCCCATGTTGCTGAATAAACTCATTCACCACACAAGCTCGATGGAGTCGAGCGTTATGATCTTGGAGGATGGCATTACCACATATGGCCTCCAGAGCAGGCTGAACAATTGATCTCAAGATTTTGTTCCGTTATCTTGGGCCGGTCAGGTTGCCTCGGATGATGTAGAGTGGGGTCTTGCCGTGTGTGTAGAAGCTTCCCCAGACCATGACAGAACCCCCACCATAACGATCCACCTCTCGAATTGTGTCATCAGTAAATCGCTCTCCTGTTCGTCTCCAAACTCAAATCCTGCCATCATTGAATGAGACAGTCAAGAGAGATTCATCAGTGAAGAGAACTTGACTCCATTGTTGCCTTGTCCATCGGATGTGCTCGCGACACCAAGCAACACGGACTCTGCGATGAGCAGGAGTAAGAGGTATTCTGACTGCAGGACGTCGAGCAGCCAGTCCAAATTCATGTAAACGTCTGCGAATGGTGCTTTGACTGACATTAACGTTTACAGTTTGTCTCAGCTGACATCTTAGAGTGGAACAAGTCACTGTTCGATGGCGCAGGGCTGAAAACAAGAGGTATCGGTCACCATGTCTACTGGTGCATCTAGGGCGATGTGGCCGGTGGCGATCCTCCACACTTCCTGTGGCCTGAAATCTCTCCAAATGTCTTTGGATAGTAGAGTGTGACACTGCAAACCGTCTAGCAACCTCACGGACAGATAAACCCCTTTCAACCCACGCTATAGCCCTTATTCTTTGTAACGTGTCAAGACTTTTTCTCGGTGGCATGGTTTTTGCAAGTGATGAAACTACCCTAAGTCTGCTGATTGTAAAACAAATTAAGAGTGAACTCTGTTCCCGAAAAGTCGCCATTGCACGGGGAATGTCAATCAGCACGATTACTTCACCTGTTTGGTTGTACGAAAGTTTGGAAAAACAGATTAAAAATGTGAATTTATGGTCAGCAAACCAAATTGCACGTGATCACCATGGTTGTTGGTGAGTTGTTTTTATGCTTAACGTGCATATAGGATTGTCAGAGGAAGATATTGCACCCATTTTTACTAAAAACTTCTTTCATTTAATCATTCTATGCGCTTATATAAAAGTGTATTGAAAATAATAAGGTGACCTTGACTTTTGACGAGTAGTATAATTACAACACGCTGAAAAAAAGCGTTTTTTGAAAGATTTGAAATGAACGCGAGAAAATTTCAAAGTCTTTTCCGTGATAGTAGGAAAGATAAAAATGAAACATTTTCGAAGTTCTGCGCAAGGATGGAAAATTATCTTACTAAGTGGCGCGAGCTTTCAAATCTTCCTAACACTTATGAAAGCCTCCAAGAATTAATGTTGGTTGAACAGATAAAGGCAACAATGACGCCTTATATGCTTAAGTTCTTATCTGAACAAGGAGCGGAAAGGCTAGACGATATTTTGATTCAGACCGAGCGATATACGAAAGCGCTGGCTGACATCTAGGTCCCAAAATGAAAATATACGGAGGGGCCATCTCAAAATAATAAAATAGAATCTTCTCTCAAGTAACCCTCTAGCCAGACCCCTAGAGAATCTTTACCCCCAAACCCACCCCGCAATAAACCTAGTTTCCAACACAGTAACAACCCCACTGTGACTCGATATGACCCTGCGCTCAACCACCGCAAAAGGAACAAATATTGCAAATGTTGTAGGGTTATACACACACGTCATCAGAACGAAGTGCCAGGGGCGTCATTTCAAAACTGCGAGGTGGTGGAAATAAACGAACGTACTGGAATATGTTTATATGATTCCGGTCTAAATTATTGGGCTTCGTGTTGCTGAAAACCTCGTCGGGCCTGACCACTGGACCACTAAGTAAGTGGGCCTATGTGGGATTTTGCCTAGTGATGTCCCTTCACATCATAGAGTTGCATTGATTAGCGTTCAATCTCCTTTCATAAGAGGGACCATAAGGGCGGCATTGGTAAAACATCTGTATAATGATCTGGTTCTGGGGAGTCCGTATGTGGCCCCGGAAAAGCCCAAAACCCCTACCATTGTTAACGCCAGGCAAAATCTGACAGAGAATAAAGGAACTGGGTTCAAGTTCCTGCCTTACTAATCTGCGGCGGAAAAGGCATCAAGCTCCGGATTAAATTCCCCCTTGATAATTCTACTGCCATTCTTGCAAGAAACTCATCAAGCGATAGGTTTGAATCCTTCTTTATTAATTCTACTGCTACGTTGGCGAGAAACTCATCAAGCGATAGGTGAGAATACTTACTTGATAATTCTACTGCCACTCCGACAAGAAATTTGATGAACTATGGGGTAAATTCCTAAGTTAACACTCCTTCTGTCGTTCCGGCAGACAACTGGCTGTGTTCTGGGTTCGAGTCCCAGTCAGCCAACAAAAACAACTGTGCAGAGGCGTACCCGTACCACTCAGCGATCGGAGAGGGTAGGCATCCCTCACAGAACCCTGATCGGCACTGGTGCACAAAATAGGTGCAAGCAGCTGGTAAAATACATTCCAATAGCTTCCGGGGAACTTTGGAAAACAGCACCGAGAGCTTCTTCTCGGTGGCCTCAGTTCCACCCCATGGAACTGGCTACACTCCGTCTGATTTGCAGACGGAACCCCGTTTACAACGGCAATAGCGCTGACATTGCAGGAGGGTGGCAAATGTTCGCCTTTGTCTCCCACATGCGAGGTCGCTTGTAATAAGAGGGAAACCAGGACCCCTACTTTTGGAGGGGGACCCACTAGCAGACCCCTTGATTCTCACTTGTTTCATTGGGAAGAAAACTCCCTGCCCAACTTCTATCCCCCATGTCATATGCGCAGTGAAACAGCGAGGGAAGAAGAAGATGAAGCAATACAGACATATAGACCTTACCTTCAGTCAGAGGTAGAGGCTACAGATGTCAGTAGTGATTCTGTAGAAAACCATATTGCAGTAGGAGGAAAATTTGAACCCTCCATCCGACTCTCTGGTGCCACTGAGATACCTCATCTTTAAAACCAAAGTAATGCACTTCAGATCAGTTATGACACTGCTGTCGCCCTCGCCTCAAGCGTTTGTGAAAAGGTTGGAGAAGTTTTAGATCCACCTTGGGATGCTAATGATCTGAATACGACTTTTCGAGTGATCCACGATTTTTATGTATCCCTGTAGCCGTCAAACATTGTGAACGCATACAGGTGGGATTTTCTTTTGTTCATGCTGTGGTGTCGTTTTTTGTGTGTTATTTAATAAACATAAAAACCTTTCCTGTGGTCAGGATCTCTTTTTTTATAACGGTCACTGTATGTCATAACGTTGTCCCTTACTGCCATTTAAAAGCATGGGAGGGAGAGAAGCAGATTGTCCCACATGATGATTGCTACTATATGACAAGGTTCCAATCAGACATGTTGCATTTTTATATTTCAGATGCCAAGCCAATAGCATGCAAGTGGCATATGTCCCTGTTGCAGACTTTTGTCTTTGATAGTTGGGCTAATATTATGTTTTAACTTCATGCATTATAAGTTCATCTGATCTGTTTATCACGGAGTATCTTTCTGCTGCAACATTGGGTTTATTTTTGTATATTTTTATAGTTTAGTATCAGCGTTTCTTTCATTAAACGTTTTATATACATAATGACTGTCAGTGTTTTATTCTTACAATTATTAGTAGCTTGACAGAGTGTTGTATTCTTGAACCAACCTTGACGGTTAACGGTCAATAGTCATGGAACATAACTGAAACGTGCAGAACATTTCAGTGAACAAGTCTCGTTCTGACGACTACATATTTTAATGATCATTCATCGTTCATGATGTATTCTCAACAATAATATATTACACATGCAAGACACTTGATTATTGCGTTTAATAATAATACAGACTTACATAACTCCGGACTCAATGGTCCTTACACATTATTACTTTATTGCTTTCCAAGCATTATATTAACGGTTAGACACAATCATTAGTGGTTATACCACACAGCTATAAAATGATGTTCTCTGCCCGAAGGCTACACACAAGACTACTGTTACTAGCCTAACGCGTCATACAGCGCCACACGCGAACGATATCATTTTATTTAGTAAAGGAGTTTACATGGTGCGACCATCCGAATCAAGTTCAAACCAAAATGCTCGCTGACCATGCAACAATCCTCAACAGTCCCCTTCTATTACGAACAATACCTTCGTCACAAACGTACAAACAAATATATTGTTTACAATTACCATAAATAATATGCTTGCTTCCGTCTATTTTCGATCATGTTTACACTCACGACTTCAAAATTGAACACCGGTAATCTCTTTTAAGATGGATATTTATTCTTCCTAAAGTCTTGTCTTTTCCGGTACACTACTATCTCTTTTACCCGGCCTAGTCAACATTCACAGCCTTGTCTGACAAGACTAATAATTTAGATCAGATAATCGACTGCGGTCATCCCAAAGTTGTTTACTTATTAATAGGCCGTAGGAAAATGTGTTACACATTAGTAAACCACACTTCTCTCTGCCGATCCCAGGTGACAATATGGGTTCAAACGAAAGGGATTGATTATCCTAATCATCACAAGATGTCGCTGAAGTCTCACATACGAATAATTAAAGGAATTGAAAATAGCAAATAATGCCAGAGGTGGGAAAAGCTAAAGTGAAGAGCACATAATTAATTATGGAATGGCACATGCAAATGTTGCGTGCGAGGTTATTATGTCACAGTATACAACATATAGCAGTAACTAAACACATAAACCAGATGTTCAAATAAATGATTTTAACCTGAATTTTCATTAAGACAGAGGTTAGAACAATTGAAAATGTGATTTTCACTGTGTTTTCCCCAGTCCATATGTAAAACTGGACAACGATGCTAGATTGGCGGGCCAGAACTCACAGTGTTTTTGTGCAGATGTGGTTACATATGTGATGCTCCAGACCCCAGGGACGTTCCTATATGCATATAAGTGAAACAGATAAATCGTTGTTACACCTAAGTAGACATGATAATCAGTTTTGTTACACTAGACTGTAGGCATGATAATTATTTTCTTTTGTTACACTTGGCTGAAGACATGGTAATCAGTTTTTGTTAAACTTGACTGTAGACATAATAAAAAGGTGTTTTTATACTTGAACGTAGATAAGAGAAAGTTTTTGTTACATTTGACTGTCGACATGATTGTTACGGCGTTTCCCCCATATTTGTGGGCATTATATTATATGGAATGTTTCTGGTTAGTTAAATACTTCTGCTTAGTGAAGATTTCTGGCTTTGACTATCGATATAACAATGTATCGCAAACCTATATGTTTGTCTTCTAATCTCTTCATATTATCTTTTTGCGTATTAAAGTTTTATTCCTATATTTAAACGCTTGACATTGTTGCGTATTTCATTTTGACATTCATTTCAGGTTGATATTCTTGTTGATGTGTTTGCGTGTTAATCTTGAACCAAAATCGAACAGTAATTCATTGATTGTGCAGTCAACCTAACTTTGTAACTCCGTGCATACAACTTTATAATAACTTGTCATGAAACATCGTAGTTGACGACCTTACATCTTTTATTCATCTTTTTCATACATCACAATATGATCACGTGAGTTGCAATTGATTCCCATCAAAGGATACGATACGATACACTTCACAGTAATTTCACATATCAACTACTTGACCAATAGCGGTCATTCTAACCGTCAACATCATCTTCGTCGGATGTATTCATACTATACCAATTAAATAATGATTTATAGAATTGTGTACGCACGTCAGGCATATATACTGAAGCACATTAAAAACACACCACTTTTATATATACTGATGCCGAGAAGCTGGAAAAAAAAAAGTGTGGGAATGGATTTTCCCCGTGTTTGTCATGAGGTAGAGAGCGAATGGCTGCTGGAATGGAAAGTGCATGATTCAACCCACGGGTTTGTGTACAGACTACATGATGTAGCGAGAGGTTTGGATGTTACGAATTACAGATATCCTGGACAAATAGGTGTATCAGAGGATACCAGGATAGTGCCAGATAAGAGACTGGTCTTATAAGTAATACCCGCTTCTCTGAAAAGAGCATGGGTGTATAGACATCAAAGTGGTTCAAGCTATGTAAGTTCCCAGAGAAGATGATGATAATCTGTACTCTTAGTCCCTAACTGCTACCTCTCCAGATCCCCCAAAGATTAATGATTAATGTTTAGTTTGACTTGTTTACTAGGGGTAATTTTAATGAGAATATAGACTAATAATAATTTTCAAAACAGAACTTCACTTTTCTATAAAAATATCAAGTAAGTCTGAATGAAAGTTATTTACAATTTATTTGTCCTGCACCATAATATGTTTTTGTGCAGGACTACTCAACAGAAATGCAATATATATATTACAGGTCAAAATGAATAAATTGGAAGATCTCTTATATCATTGCTAATTTCCGAAGGAATAAACTAATTTCACTTGATTTTAAAACTGAATGTTATATTCACAGTATCTGGACTTCTGAGTCTTTATATTATAAGCTGTCCTTGGTTAAATCCCTAACGGAAAAGTAATCATTTATTGTGTGGATAATATTTGGATGCACCGGACAGTGGACCGTATTTGCTTCTTATCTTGTTCGATGTTGCTGATCTTCCCTCCACCATTCAAGCCTTCATAATGTGCAGCTCCTGGTTGAGAATGTCGGGCCCTGCCTCGTGTTATATGCAGAGCTCTTGTCACCCATAGACTTCTCAAGTGTGGAGGCAGCTTTAGTGTTAAATGTGAGACAAAACCTGTAACAAAGGATAATCGTACCCCATATAGGTGTCTGCATCAATACTCTCACCCACATACAACACCACAACTTACCCGTTTCATAGATTGTGCTAACAAGTTGCACAGGACAACTAACTTCTGTGACTTCCGCCAGCTCCATGTGAATATTCTTTTCTGTACCTATACCAAGATATATCCCTTAGCCCATGCTTGGCTTACATACGATGATTGGGTCAAGTACATATTCATAAGTGACAACTTGAGTTCTTCATGTCAACAATTCCTGTAAGGCTATCTTACGTACATGATCAATGTGTAACCCAAGAAGAAAATATGCAATCAAACACACTAACAGACTTACAATACTCAATTGTGCCATAATTAGCAAATATCTGAATTGTTTCCAATTTCTGGCCTGTCGTATTTTTAAACTACACACTTTTACAGCTAGGCCAATATGGCAGCGCACGTACTGCGGGTTTCACTTTCTACACATCTCCGAACACACACTCCAGAATACACAAATCATGTAATTAATATTATGTACATATCTTTCTTACCGTCAGGCAAACACTACACAAGCTGACAGGCTGTATAAGGAACTCATATACGCCGCCAGGTCAGAACGGTAAAAGACTTTGCATGAACTGAGCTCTGTCGTAGATTTCCGATAGGAGAATTAAGACTAGGTTTGGTCCCTTCTGAATAGGTTTGAATAGGTGCTAGACTCAGTGAGAGTTAGTGAAAGGTAATAGAATTTCCACACACGTGAGATGATAGATTTGATATAGTGGCTGTCTCTGAAAGCGAAAAGAATTCTTCTCTCTCTCACCTATCTTCTACAACAGTTGTTACAGCGTCAGACAGACTACACCAATATACATATTACGTATATTTCTATCACTCACAGGCACGCACATACACGTGACGACAGGTAAACACACAGACGTGGGAAAACTATAACAATGATATATATATTATCTAGAACGAGCTGACCAAACACGATTATTAAGTTCAAGAGCGATTTTATTATCAGGAAAAATCGGCTCACAACATCAAAGAAAGTACATCAAGGAAAATACATATACACATAGTCATAAAAAATCAAGGAAATGTTGCAAGGATGATAGCCCCGTTATAGTGTTAACTCTAGGTTTAGCCCGGCCCCGTTAAGAGAACAGATGATGGCGCCCGAGTCACAGATACATAGGGTTTGAGTCTAAGAGTTGTCTTTGTTTTATCTCGTAATTATATGCACAGAGTTTGAAAAAAAAATCTGATTTAACCTAAGACAAAACACAAGAACTCTAGCCTTAGCAACAAATTATGCAGATTGAAAAAAAAATTAGGACAGCAACAGGGTGTCAAAGATAAAATAGTGAAAAATATCACTCAAACCAGCGTACACTCATTCATTCCGCCATGGCTTCTCATACTTGTACTCACGACTTTGCTTGCTGCCTCTTGGAACACATTGATTTTAGATTTTCACACAGACTCAAAAAAATGCAGTCTTCTGCCAAGAAGTCCCCAGTTCCAAAAGACGTATTTAACTTGGAGTCTCCGGGAACGACTACTTGGGTATGCAAATTTGTTCAAATGTCTGATTAAGTCACCTAACAATTATTCCAGGCGCGGGAGTTAGCAGAGCACAGTGTCAATAGCGTAGGTTTCTAAAAAATGATGAATGTCAGGTCGGTGCCTTCCCTCAGTATAGGATTCACTTTAGTCACACCACAGATTTGTCCACAAGATATAATCTAGTCGGGAAATGATTGTTAATATTCACGCCACCAGGCAGCAAATTATATAGAGTTTCTAGAAGAAATTAAGTGCTGGCTCCAAGGTCCAGTATTTATCATTACAGTCTTTGAAAACCCGTTATAGGGATATTAGTATTTCTGTCTAACTTGCACCGTCAGATCAGTGTTACTTGAGAAAACCCACGTGGTTCAAAATAAGGACTGTCTATTTCTTCACAAGTATGGAAACTACTACTAGGTGCTGGTAAAGTTAGGGTCACCCCAAAACTTTCACTGTGTGGAGGAAAAATAACACATATAATATAATAAACAGAATCTGTACTGGTTAAAACTTACATTTAAACTTGCAAGCAGAGAGCTTTGCTTATCATTTAAACTTCCCGTGACGTAAGTTATATTTAAAAATCAGCAATCCTCATAAATTAAGAACACGTGCGTATTCCGTCACCATTCATGAGGCTGGATTCTAGAGTTTATACGTTAGTTTAGAAAAATACACTCGACTGAGTATTAGCAGTTAAATTAAATTTATAAATAGCTACAATTGCCGTTATAAGCTAGAAATTTTAATTTTATTCTGCTTTCCACTGAATGCTTCCCTAGAAAATATAATAGCCTACCACTTTATTTCTCTTCTGCGCTAAAGAAATAGATTAAAATGAATTAAGCGATTTAACACTTTAACACTCACAAAATCTATATATCTATCATATTAATTACCTCAACCACAGAATTACAGGTAGTCGCACAACTTAAGAATAAAAATGCTGAAAATATTTCTGGAAGTCTAGAAGTTCGACAAATTGCCGAAACAAACTGAGATCTTCGCTAACAGCTATTCTGTTTTCGAGCGACCTATCTACTGTGGAGTCTATGAGCGAGAATGAAATTAAAGTTTCAAACTTGGCCAATATCTTAAAATCAGACAAAGGGCCCAAACTTATTTCGCCAAGCGAAATTATCTCCCCTACTCCCAACATTTACGTCCGCTTAACGCGTGTCGTAACTGTCACCTACTGACCACGATGTACGCGTGTCAGTTTCAAATCCCAGACAGCCTGACTCCATTGCAGGGCAGTTTTCACACTACAGCTGACCATGGCCCAAGTGAGCGCCGTGTCAGTTTGGGATTTTCCAGACAAATGTCTGGATACTGACCGGTGCAGATGTAAAGTATCACACCTCACCGGGACTAATGCCGAGAAGAAGCTCGCGCGCTCGGTGAGAATGTAGACGATTTGCTACGTCCTATGTTCAGCGAACCGACTTATCACGCCTTCTGACGCCCTGCAGCCCTGACATCTACGTAATATCGTCCTAGCGCGATTCTCAGTTTTGAGAAAGGAAAACAGGTAAAGTTTGCGAATTATATGTAAATAATATTCGCAAAACGAATGGATGAAAAATATACGGGAAAAAAAATACAGAGATAATAAAAGAGAGAATTTATGTGAAAGAATAGGAAGAAGATGTAGGAAATTAAATGAATATAAACCCTACGTGACAGAGCCTCCCCCCTTTAAGATATGGAAGCACTCCATGTCTACGTTATGGAGTTTAATTTCCTATAACCGTAGCTTCGGGGTGTCTGTCCTCTTCCCTCTCATCTTCCCCCTCCATCTCTGTCCAATTCCTACTCAAGTCCACTCCTCAAAGTTTCCTTCCCCTGGAATGTCTCATATGCGCGCTTGAAAGAGCGTCGCCGCTTCTGACATTTTTGAAAGATTTCCTGTGATAGCGGTGGAATATCCCTGCCACTATCATCATCTTCGTCAGTTTTGGCGATCGTCAGGAGATGGTCGGAGGTTGGCACTGGTTTTTCCAAGTATCTCTTTAAGAGATTTAAATGGAAAACCTTCTCCTTTCCTTCAATAGAGATCTGGTAGTTAGCCTTAGAAATCTTTTTCAGGACGGTAAACGGCCCTTGCCATCCGATCTTCAGTTGGTTGTTCTCAGTAGGGAGTAACACCAAAACTTTCTCTCCTGCTTCCAGTTCTCTCTCTTCCGCGACTTTCCTGTATCGGTTAGCGTGCTTTGTGCGAGCTCGCTTAAAGTTAGTCGTTGCTAGGTCCCACCCTAGTTTCAACCTTTCCTTTAAAACCGACACATATTTACTTGCTGAGACGACTGTCTCATCCGCCTTCTCGTCTGTCAGAGACTGAAGTAAGGCTTCAAGCGGGCCCTTAATGGGTCTGCCGAATAAGAGTGTAGCTGGCGGAAATCCTGTGGAAGTATGAGGAGATTCTCTGTAGCCAAATAATGCTGCAGGAATACAGAGATCCCAATCTTCAGGTTTCACTTGTGCCAGCTTACTTAGCATCATGGTGAGGTTTCCATTAGCACGTTCCACGAGCCCATTTCCGGCCGGAGTATATGGCTTAGTGTGGATGTGCTGGGTCCTCAAGATCTTAACGATCTCATCCATCAACAGGTTTCGGTATGGAGATCCATTATCCGTCAACACTTGCTGAGGGAATCCCAACCGAGTGAAAATCTGCACGAGGGCTTCTGCGACATGCTTGGCATCTGCGCATGTTAGCGGGATAGCTTCTGCCCATAAAGTGCATGTATCGACTAAGGTCAGGATGAACCTGTTCCTTCTTTTAGTCCTTTCGAAAGGCCCTAAAATGTCGATCACAACCCGTTCGAATGGTGTTCCCATTATTGGCATTTCACCCATGTGGACTGGGGGTGTCCGTTGCTTGGGTGGCACACGTTGGCACTGGGCACAGGATTTGACATATCTGATAATATCAGTATTTACTCCTGGCCACCAATAATGAGTGGTTATACGTTGGTTTGTGGCGTTCTGTCCCATATGTCCGCTAAAGGGAAGAGAGTGCCCCATTTCTAGGATTTGGCTTCTGTACTGTTTCGGTACTAGGAGCTGGTTGTAACCTTGGTCAGGCTTGCCCGTTCTCCGATAAAGTACGCCATCCTCAGAAAAAATGTCCCCGTGCTGTTTGGGTTCCTTAGCCATGGGCAGTTTCCTAAAGCAGGGTGCCAAAGTAGGGTCCTTGTATTGCGCTTCTTTAAGTTCCATAGGTAACAAATTAGGCGCAGGCTCCCGTTCCTTCTTGGTTTGCCCTCTTGTAGTTACTGCTGCCACAATCGGCTCTTCCGGTTTCCCAATACACACGTATCTCCCGCCAAGTATGACTGGGTAGATGGGATCATCCATAACAGCCGCTTTGATCACACCTCTGACAAAGTCAGAGTGTATCTCCACCAATGCGATGGGAAGCGCTGTAGGTGCATCACTCTTACGAACTCCACAAAGTTTGACGGTCTCTCCTGTCTCTTGACCGGGTTTAACCAGGTTTCTGGCAACAATGCAATCGTAAGAAAGCCCCGTGTCAAATAAGCAAGAAGTTTGAGAACCGTTCAAAGTAACAGTACCTCGCGTTGAGGGTCTATCCCCAACAGGTTGGGAATCACTGTCAATAATTCCGCCTTGCGAGACTGTCAATAAGCATCCGATGCGTTTAGGCTCGGTGTGCTCGGTCTGATCATATGTCCCGTGCTCAGGGGTTCTCCCTTTGCCACCTTGTCCTTTCTGGCTACGCTGCCATGTAGGGCGGTCGGGTTGATCAGACTGTTTGGGGTGGTTGGGGTACTTGTTCTTGTAGAACTTGGATTTTTCAGGAGGGGGGTTTTGAGGTCCAGTTTCTCTGTGGTTATTTTGGTTAGAAGCCTGAGAAGATTGCTCTAGGTTATGTTTTCGAAAATGCTCCTCTGTCGGTTTCCGCTTTGTGGCCGGTAGTTCAGCCAGCGCATTGTGATAACGCTCAGACTTTTCCAAAATGTCTTCAAGTTTTTCTGCCCCCTGCTCAGCGAGAAATCTCCGGGTATCAGCAGACAAAGTGTTCTTTATTTGTTCAGTTAGAACAAGTTCCTCAAGACCTTCATAGGTAGAGGGGAGCTGCGAAAGCTCAAGGCACTTTGTTAGATATCCCTTAAGACGAGATGAGAACTGGTGAAAAGTTTCAGAATTCTCTTTCCGGCTGTTGCGAAACAGTTGCAAAAACTTGCGAGCGTTCATTTCAAAGCGCTCCAGTAACGCTTTCTTCAACACATCGTAGTCGTCTTGTTGGCTACTTTCCAGCTTAGAATAAACATCATAAGCAGAACCTTTTAGGGCCTGGGAAAGTTTCATATTCCAACGCGACCTCTCTAACCCGTACAGAGTTGCAATTTTCTCAAATTTTTCTAACCATGTGTCAATCTTCTCATTTGGACAAGGAAAAGATTCAAGAGTGAAAGACATAGCATTTAGTTGAAGAGATTGAGTGTTAGCAGGGTCAGTTAAGGAAGAATGAGGAGAAGACTCTCCATTGCTGGAGGTAGAGGCAGCACCACGACTTTGGAATTCTAGAGTTTTAAGAGCCAACTCGTGCTGTCTCTGTTTCTCTTTTTCCTCATGCTGTCTCTCCTCTCTCTTTCCTCATGCTGCATCCTGCGAATTTCCATTTCCTCATCCATCTTCTTCTGCTGTAAAGCTTCGGCTGCTTCTTCTTTCCTCCTAGCTTCTTCTTCTTTCCTCTCCGCGTCATATCTCTCAAGTTCGTCTCTGACAAAAGCTTTCGCTTCCTCTCCTTCCAGTCCCTCCTCTCTCGCTTCGTCCCTGAGAAGTTGTCTAAGCTTTGCCCTCTCGGCCATATTAGGTCAGTGACTGAGACTATTGGAGAAAGAAAATAGGAAAAAGGATAACCTGGTTCCTACCACTTACGAGAAAAAAAAAACCCAAAAATTCAAAAGATGATATCCTTAACCCTGGGATACCTCCTCCAAAATAAAATCTAACTATCGCTGCTATTATCGGCAATAAAGCACTCAATGCAAAACACGACTACGCCAAATAAATGGTAGTTAAGATTACAACTGAAAAATAAGTTGCTACAGTGGAAAAGCAAAAGAATATTGCAAAAATTAAAGAGAAAAATAATCCCTTAATTTTTAAAAATCCACTATAAGTTCGCCCCTGAAGTCAGATCGGGTAAGGGAGGGAATTAATCTGGACAAAAAGTCCGAAACACACTCCTTAACTTAGTTCAAACGCCGTTCTGCCTCAGTACCCAGTGAATGTTATACACTCACCACTTTACCAGCATTTAGTATTACAATCAGCAGTTAACATATATCCCGACAAAATCAACCTGTAACCAAAATGTATATTATTCAAAGATGCTGTGGAAAAAAAACTTATTAGTTTGTGTGGTCAGCACGCCCGTAAACAGATCGCTAGTCTAGGGGGTAATTATTTAAAGATATAACAACTCACAAGACATCACACTCTTACTCTATATCAGAATACAGAATCTTAAGTTCAAAATCCAGATAGACGAGTCCACGTTTGTCGTACTCGTCTTCCTATTCTAAGTTCAAAGACCGGAAACGAGCCCTCATTTGTCGTAGATTTCCGATAGGAGAATTAAGACTAGGTTTGGTCCCTTCTGAATAGGTTTGAATAGGTGATAGACTCAGTGAGAGTTAGTGAAAGGTAATAGAATTTCCACACACGTGAGATGATAGATTTGATATAGTGGCTGTCTCTGAAAGCGAAAAGAATTCTTCTCTCTCTCACCTATCTTCTACAACAGTTGTTACAGCGTCAGACAGACTACACCAATATACATATTACGTATATTTCTATCACTCACAGGCACGCACATACACGTGACGACAGGTAAACACACAGACGTGGGAAAACTATAACAATGATATATATATTATCTAGAACGAGCTGACCAAACACGATTATTAAGTTCAAGAGCGATTTTATTATCAGGAAAAATCGGCTCACAACATCAAAGAAAGTACATCAAGGAAAATACATATACACATAGTCATAAAAAATCAAGGAAATGTTGCAAGGATGATAGCCCCGTTATAGTGTTAACTCTAGGTTTAGCCCGGCCCCGTTAAGAGAACAGATGATGGCGCCCGAGTCACAGATACATAGGGTTTGAGTCTAAGAGTTTTCTTTGTTTTATCTCGTAATTATATGCACAGAGTTTGAAAAAAATCTGATTTAACCTAAGACAAAAACACAAGAACTCTAGCCTTAGCAACAAATTATGCAGATTGAAAAAAAAATTAGGACAGCAACAGGGTGTCAAAGATAAAATAGTGAAAAATATCACTCAAACCAGCGTACACTCATTCATTCCGCCATGGCTTCTCATACTTGTACTCACGACTTTGCTTGCTGCCTCTTGGAACACATTGATTTTAGATTTTCACACAGACTCAAAAAATGCAGTCTTCTGCCAAGAAGTCCCCAGTTCCAAAAGACGTATTTAACTTGGAGTCTCCGGGAACGACTACTTGGGTATGCAAATTTGTTCAAATGTCTGATTAAGTCACCTAACAATTATTCCAGGCGCGGGAGTTAGCAGAGCACAGTGTCAATAGCGTAGGTTTCTAAAAAATGATGAATGTCAGGTCGGTGCCTTCCCTCAGTATAGGATTCACTTTAGTCACACCACAGATTTGTCCACAAGATATAATCTAGTCGGGAAATGATTGTTAATATTCACGCCACCAGGCAGCAAATTATATAGAGTTTCTAGAAGAAATTAAGTGCTGGCTCCAAGGTCCAGTATTTATCATTACAGTCTTTGAAAACCCGTTATAGGGATATTAGTATTTCTGTCTAACTTGCACCGTCAGATCAGTGTTACTTGAGAAAACCCACGTGGTTCAAAATAAGGACTGTCTATTTCTTCACAAGTATGGAAACTACTACTAGGTGCTGGTAAAGTTAGGGTCACCCCAAAACTTTCACTGTGTGGAGGAAAAATAACACATATAAGATAATAAACAGAATCTGTACTGGTTAAAACTTACATTTAAACTTGCAAGCAGAGAGCTTTGCTTATCATTTAAACTTCCCGTGACGTAAGTTATATTTAAAAATCAGCAATCCTCATAAATTAAGAACACGTGCGTATTCCGTCACCATTCATGAGGCTGGATTCTAGAGTTTATACGTTAGTTTAGAAAAATACACTCGACTGAGTATTAGCAGTTAAATTAAATTTATAAATAGCTACAATTGCCGTTATAAGCTAGAAATTTTAATTTTATTCTGCTTTCCACTGAATGCTTCCCTAGAAAATATAATAGCCTACCACTTTATTTCTCTTCTGCGCTAAAAAAAAATAGATTAAAATGAATTAAGCGATTTAACACTTTAACACTCACAAAATCTATATATCTATCATATTAATTACCTCAACCACAGAATTACAGGTAGTCGCACAACTTAAGAATAAAAATGCTGAAAATATTTCTGGAAGTCTAGAAGTTCGACAAATTGCCGAAACAAACTGAGATCTTCGCTAACAGCTATTCTGTTTTCGAGCGACCTATCTACTGTGGAGTCTATGAGCGAGAATGAAATTAAAGTTTCAAACTTGGCCAATATCTTAAAATCAGACAAAGGGCCCAAACTTATTTCGCCAAGCGAAATTATCTCCCCTACTCCCAACATTTACGTCCGCTTAACGCGTGTCGTAACTGTCACCTACTGACCACGATGTACGCGTGTCAGTTTCAAATCCCAGACAGCCTGACTCCATTGCAGGGCAGTTTTCACACTACAGCTGACCATGGCCCAAGTGAGCGCCGTGTCAGTTTGGGATTTTCCAGACAAATGTCTGGATACTGACCGGTGCAGATGTAAAGTATCACACCTCACCGGGACTAATGCCGAGAAGAAGCTCGCGCGCTCGGTGAGAATGTAGACGATTTGCTACGTCCTATGTTCAGCGAACCGACTTATCACGCCTTCTGACGCCCTGCAGCCCTGACATCTACGTAATATCGTCCTAGCGCGATTCTCAGTTTAAGAGAAAGGAAAACAGGTAAAGTTTGCGAATTATATGAAAATAATATTCGCAAAACGAATGGATGAAAAATACACAGGAAAAAAAAATACAGAGATAATAAAAGAGAGAATTTATGTGAAAGAATAGGAAGAAGATGTAGGAAATTAAATGAATATAAACCCTACGTGACAGAGCCTCCCCCCTTTAAGATATGGAAGCACTCCATGTCTACGTTATGGAGTTTAATTTCCTATAACCGTAGCTTCGGGGTGTCTGTCTTCTTCCCTCTCATCTTCCCCCTCCATCTCTGTCCAATTCCTACTCAAGTCCACTCCTCAAAGTTTCCTTCCCCTGGAATGTCTCCCATGCGCGCTTGAAAGAGCGTCGCCGCTTCTGACATTTTTGAAAGATTTCCTGTGATAGCGGTGGAATATCCCTGCCACTATCATCATCTTCGTCAGTTTTGGCGATCGTCAGGAGATGGTCGGAGGTTGGCACTGGTTTTTCCAAGTATCTCTTTAAGAGATTTAAATGGAAAACCTTCTCCTTTCCTTCAATAGAGATCTGGTAGTTAGCCTTAGAAATCTTTTTCAGGACGGTAAACGGCCCTTGCCATCCGATCTTCAGTTGGTTGTTCTCGGTAGGGAGTAACACCAAAACTTTCTCTCCTGCTTCCAGTTCTCTCTCTTCCGCGACTTTCCTGTATCGGTTAGCGTGCTTTGTGCGAGCTCGCTTAAAGTTAGTCGTTGCTAGGTCCCACCCTAGTTTCAACCTTTCCTTTAAAACCGACACATATTTACTTGCTGAGACGACTGTCTCATCCGCCTTCTCGTCTGTCAGAGACTGAAGTAAGGCTTCAAGCGGGCCCTTAATGGGTCTGCCAAATAAGAGTGTAGCTGGCGGAAATCCTGTGGAAGTATGAGGAGATTCTCTGTAGCCAAATAATGCTGCAGGAATACAGAGATCCCAATCTTCAGGTTTCACTTGTGCCAGCTTACTTAGCATCATGGTGAGGTTTCCATTAGCACGTTCCACGAGCCCATTTCCGGCCGGAGTATATGGCTTAGTGTGGATGTGCTGGGTCCTCAAGATCTTAACGATCTCATCCATCAACAGGTTTCGGTATGGAGATCCATTATCCGTCAACACTTGCTGAGGGAATCCCAACCGAGTGAAAATCTGCACGAGGGCTTCTGCGACATGCTTGGCATCTGCGCATGTTAGCGGGATAGCTTCTGCCCATAAAGTGCATGTATCGACTAAGGTCAGGATGAACCTGTTCCTTCTTTTAGTCCTTTCGAAAGGCCCTAAAATGTCGATCACAACCCGTTCGAATGGTGTTCCCATTATTGGCATTTCACCCATGTGGACTGGGGGTGTCCGTTGCTTGGGTGGCACACGTTGGCACTGGGCACAGGATTTGACATATCTGATAATATCAGTATTTACTCCTGGCCACCAATAATGAGTGGTTATACGTTGGTTTGTGGCGTTCTGTCCCATATGTCCGCTAAAGGGAAGAGAGTGCCCCATTTCTAGGATTTGGCTTCTGTACTGTTTCGGTACTAGGAGCTGGTTGTAACCTTGGTCAGGCTTGCCCGTTCTCCGATAAAGTACGCCATCCTCAGAAAAAATGTCCCCGTGCTGTTTGGGTTCCTTAGCCATGGGCAGTTTCCTAAAGCAGGGTGCCAAAGTAGGGTCCTTGTATTGCGCTTCTTTAAGTTCCATAGGTAACAAATTAGGCGCAGGCTCCCGTTCCTTCTTGGTTTGCCCTCTTGTAGTTACTGCTGCCACAATCGGCTCTTCCGGTTTCCCAATACACACGTATCTCCCGCCAAGTATGACTGGGTAGATGGGATCATCCATAACAGCCGCTTTGATCACACCTCTGACAAAGTCAGAGTGTATCTCCACCAATGCGATGGGAAGCGCTGTAGGTGCATTACTCTTACGAACTCCACAAAGTTTGACGGTCTCTCCTGTCTCTTGACCGGGTTTAACCAGGTTTCTGGCAACAATGCAATCGTAAGAAAGCCCCGTGTCAAATAAGCAAGAAGTTTGAGAACCGTTCAAAGTAACAGTACCTCGCGTTGAGGGTCTATCCCCAACAGGTTGGGAATCACTGTCAATAATTCCGCCTTGCGAGACTGTTAATAAGCATCCGATGCGTTTAGGCTCGGTGTGCTCGGTCTGATCATATGTCCCGTGCTCAGGGGTTCTCCCTTTGCCACCTTGTCCTTTCTGGCTACGCTGCCATGTAGGGCGGTCGGGTTGATCAGACTGTTTGGGGTGGTTGGGGTACTTGTTCTTGTAGAACTTGGATTTTTCAGGAGGGGGGTTTTGAGGTCCAGTTTCTCTGTGGTTATTTTGGTTAGAAGCCTGAGAAGATTGCTCTAGGTTATGTTTTCGAAAATGCTCCTCTGTCGGTTTCCGCTTTGTGGCCGGTAGTTCAGCCAGCGCATTGTGATAACGCTCAGACTTTTCCAAAATGTCTTCAAGTTTTTCTGCCCCCTGCTCAGCGAGAAATCTCCGGGTATCAGCAGACAAAGTGTTCTTTATTTGTTCAGTTAGAACAAGTTCCTCAAGACCTTCATAGGTAGAGGGGAGCTGCGAAAGCTCAAGGCACTTTGTTAGATATCCCTTAAGACGAGATGAGAACTGGTGAAAAGTTTCAGAATTCTCTTTCCGGCTGTTGCGAAACAGTTGCAAAAACTTGCGAGCGTTCATTTCAAAGCGCTCCAGTAACGCTTTCTTCAACACATCGTAGTCGTCTTGTTGGCTACTTTCCAGCTTAGAATAAACATCATAAGCAGAACCTTTTAGGGCCTGGGAAAGTTTCATATTCCAACGCGACCTCTCTAACCCGTACAGAGTTGCAATTTTCTCAAATTTTTCTAACCATGTGTCAATCTTCTCATTTGGACAAGGAAAAGATTCAAGAGTGAAAGACATAGCATTTAGTTGAAGAGATTGAGTGTTAGCAGGGTCAGTTAAGGAAGAATGAGGAGAAGACTCTCCATTGCTGGAGGTAGAGGCAGCCCCACGCCTTTGGAATTCCAGAGTTTTAAGAGCTAACTCATGCTGTCTCTCTTTCTCTTTTTCCTCAAGCTGTCTCTCCTTCTCTCTTTCCTCATGCTGCATCCTGCGGATTTCCATTTCCTCGTCCATCTTCTTCTGCTGTAAAGCTTCGGCTGCTTCTTCTTTCCTCCTAGCTTCTTCTTCTTTCCTCTCCGCGTCATATCTCTCAAGTTCGTCTCTGACAAAAGCTTTCGCTTCCTCTCCTTCCAGTCCCTCCTCTCTCGCTTCGTCCCTGAGAAGTTGTCTAAGCTTTGCCCTCTCGGCCATATTAGGTCAGTGACTGAGACTAGTGGAGAAAGAAAATGGGAAAAAGGATACCCTAGTTCCTACCACTTACGAGAAAAAAAAATGTACCAAAAAATTTCAAAAGATGATATCCTTAACCCTGGGATACCTCCTCCAAAGTAAAATCTAACTATCGCTGCTATTATCGGCAATAAAGCACTTAATGCAAAACACGACTACGCCAAATAAATGGTAGTTAAGATTACAACTGAAAAATAAGTTGCTACAGTGGAAAAGCAAAAGAATATTGCAAAAATTAAAGAGAAAAATAATCCCTTAATTTTTAAAAATCCACTATAAGTTCGCCCCTGAAGTCAGATCGGGTAAGGGAGGGAATTAATCTGGACAAAAAGTCCGAAACACACTCCTTAACTTAGTTCAAACGCCGTTCTGCCTCAGTACCCAGTGAATGTTATACACTCACCACTTTACCAGCATTTAGTATTACAATCAGCAGTTAACATATATCCCGACAAATCAACCTGTAACCAAAATGTATATTATTCAAAGATGCTGTGGAAAAAAAACTTATTAGTTTGTGTGGTCAGCACGCCCGTAAACAGATCGCTAGTCTAGGGGGTAATTATTTAAAGATATAACAACTCACAAGACATCACACTCTTACTCTATATCAGAATACAGAATCTTAAGTTCAAAATCCAGATAGACGAGTCCACGTTTGTCGTACTCGTCTTCCTATTCTAAGTTCAAAGACCGGAAACGAGCCCTCATTTGTCGTAGATTTCCGATAGGAGAATTAAGACTAGGTTTGGTCCCTTCTGAATAGGTTTGAATAGGTGATAGACTCAGTGAGAGTTAGTGAAAGGTAATAGAATTTCCACACACGTGAGATGATAGATTTGATATAGTGGCTGTCTCTGAAAGCGAAAAGAATTCTTCTCTCTCTCACCTATCTTCTACAACAGTTGTTACAGCGTCAGACAGACTACACCAATATACATATTACGTATATTTCTATCACTCACAGGCACGCACATACACGTGACGACAGGTAAACACACAGACGTGGGAAAACTATAACAATGATATATATATTATCTAGAACGAGCTGACCAAACACGATTATTAAGTTCAAGAGCGATTTTATTATCAGGAAAAATCGGCTCACAACATCAAAGAAAGTACATCAAGGAAAATACATATACACATAGTCATAAAAAATCAAGGAAATGTTGCAAGGATGATAGCCCCGTTATAGTGTTAACTCTAGGTTTAGCCCGGCCCCGTTAAGAGAACAGATGATGGCGCCCGAGTCACAGATACATAGGGTTTGAGTCTAAGAGTTTTCTTTGTTTTATCTCGTAATTATATGCACAGAGTTTGAAAAAAAATCTGATTTAACCTAAGACAAAACACAAGAACTCTAGCCTTAGCAACAAATTATGCAGATTGAAAAAAAAATTAGGACAGCAACAGGGTGTCAAAGATAAAATAGTGAAAAATATCACTCAAACCAGCGTACACTCATTCATTCCGCCATGGCTTCTCATACTTGTACTCACGACTTTGCTTGCTGCCTCTTGGAACACATTGATTTTAGATTTTCACACAGACTCAAAAAAATGCAGTCTTCTGCCAAGAAGTCCCCAGTTCCAAAAGACGTATTTAACTTGGAGTCTCCGGGAACGACTACTTGGGTATGCAAATTTGTTCAAATGTCTGATTAAGTCACCTAACAATTATTCCAGGCGCGGGAGTTAGCAGAGCACAGTGTCAATAGCGTAGGTTTCTAAAAAAATGATGAATGTCAGGTCGGTGCCTTCCCTCAGTATAGGATTCACTTTAGTCACACCACAGATTTGTCCACAAGATATAATCTAGTCGGGAAATGATTGTTAATATTCACGCCACCAGGCAGCAAATTATATAGAGTTTCTAGAAGAAATTAAGTGCTGGCTCCAAGGTCCAGTATTTATCATTACAGTCTTTGAAAACCCGTTATAGGGATATTAGTATTTCTGTCTAACTTGCACCGTCAGATCAGTGTTACTTGAGAAAACCCACGTGGTTCAAAATAAGGACTGTCTATTTCTTCACAAGTATGGAAACTACTACTAGGTGCTGGTAAAGTTAGGGTCACCCCAAAACTTTCACTGTGTGGAGGAAAAATAACACATATAATATAATAAACAGAATCTGTACTGGTTAAAACTTACATTTAAACTTGCAAGCAGAGAGCTTTGCTTATCATTTAAACTTCCCGTGACGTAAGTTATATTTAAAAATCAGCAATCCTCATAAATTAAGAACACGTGCGTATTCCGTCACCATTCATGAGGCTGGATTCTAGAGTTTATACGTTAGTTTAGAAAAATACACTCGACTGAGTATTAGCAGTTAAATTAAATTTATAAATAGCTACAATTGCCGTTATAAGCTAGAAATTTTAATTTTATTCTGCTTTCCACTGAATGCTTCCCTAGAAAATATAATAGCCTACCACTTTATTTCTCTTCTGCGCTAAAGAAATAGATTAAAATGAATTAAGCGATTTAACACTTTAACACTCACAAAATCTATATATCTATCATATTAATTACCTCAACCACAGAATTACAGGTAGTCGCACAACTTAAGAATAAAAATGCTGAAAATATTTCTGGAAGTCTAGAAGTTCGACAAATTGCCGAAACAAACTGAGATCTTCGCTAACAGCTATTCTGTTTTCGAGCGACCTATCTACTGTGGAGTCTATGAGCGAGAATGAAATTAAAGTTTCAAACTTGGCCAATATCTTAAAATCAGACAAAGGGCCCAAACTTATTTCGCCAAGCGAAATTATCTCCCCTACTCCCAACATTTACGTCCGCTTAACGCGTGTCGTAACTGTCACCTACTGACCACGATGTACGCGTGTCAGTTTCAAATCCCAGACAGCCTGACTCCATTGCAGGGCAGTTTTCACACTACAGCTGACCATGGCCCAAGTGAGCGCCGTGTCAGTTTGGGATTTTCCAGACAAATGTCTGGATACTGACCGGTGCAGATGTAAAGTATCACACCTCACCGGGACTAATGCCGAGAAGAAGCTCGCGCGCTCGGTGAGAATGTAGACGATTTGCTACGTCCTATGTTCAGCGAACCGACTTATCACGCCTTCTGACGCCCTGCAGCCCTGACATCTACGTAATATCGTCCTAGCGCGATTCTCAGTTTAAGAGGAAGGAAAACAGGTAAAGTTTGCGAATTATATGAAAATAATATTCGCAAAACGAATGGATGAAAAATACACAGGAAAAAAAAATTACAGAGATAATAAAAGAGAGAATTTATGTGAAAGAATAGGAAGAAGATGTAGGAAATTAAATGACTATAAACCCTACGTGACAAGCTCTAGATTCAAACCTGCTTGGTACTGCTGTGTTTATGAAAGTGTGGCAAGGTTTCTAGGCCTACGGGCTATTCATAGCGATACGACTAGCAATCAGAGCAGAGTAAAAAAAAATTGTAAAAAAATCTTACCTACACGGTTTTATAACTTGCCTGTACAAAGTGAATAAACTTATTAAATTTATATTATAGTTATTATTGGACCGATTTTAATTATTTAAAATGATAATAAAACGGCCAATTTACCTTTATCTTCCTATATATTTATTATTGCGCTATTTCCTTGCATGTTAATATAATTAATTTTTAAGTAATTAAATTGGGTGTTACCCTGATGTACAAATATTACTAAAATAATTTTTTCTCTTAATCTCTTAATTGACTTGCTTTTATGAGGCTGGCGTTATACCTATTTATAAAGTAATATATCCGATGTTATACCAACTATGTATTTATTTTTATTTATCGCTAGTATTAGAGAAATAAAATAACTCCCTTCTTTCAAAAACACAGATTAGGCCCTTTTTGCTTATAATGAAAGGTATCTTTATAGACACTAGAAAAGGAGCTTTCTGATTGGTTCTTAATTTTTGGACTTTTTACTATAGATTTTGAGCGCGGAAAATATGATCCTTTTGTTAATTCAAATTCAAATTATGACACATGAAAACAATGAAATTTACACGTGCAACACGATTCCCAACAGCTATGTCCCTGAAAATGTGTACGCATTGTGGAAGTATTCATTCATTCATTCATAACCCTCCACTCCCAAAGGAGCATAGGCCTTCAACAAACACATGCCAAGTCCTCCTGTCCCGTGTCATCATCTCAAGTTCTTTCCATGTTCTCCTCATCATTTTCTCCTCTGTTTCCAACTCTCTTCTCCATGTACTTCTTGGTCTTCCTCTGCCTCTCTTGGACTGGGGGTTCCAGAACAAGGACTGCCTTGTAATGCTGTCAACAGGTTTCCTCAGTGTGTGTTCTATCCATCGCCATCGTCTTCTTCTCATCTCTTGTTCCACTGGCACTTATCTAGTTCTTGTCATCAGTTCCACGTTGGTAACCTTGTCATACCATTTTAATCCCTCTATTCTACGCAAGCACCCATTTATGAAAGTCTGTAGCTTTTTGGTAGTTGTCTTTGTTGTTCTCCATGTCTCCGAGCCATACAATAGGACTGACTTCACATTTGAGTTGAAGATTCTTATTTTCGTGTTGGATCCGATTTCTCTTGATCTCCATATATTTCCCAATGCAATGAAAGCTCCTCTTGCCTTTTGTATTCTCAGTTTGATATCACTGTCTGTCCCTCCAACTTTGTCTATATTACTGCCAAGATATGTGTATGATTCTACATCTTGAATTGGTGTTTCTTCAAGTTCAACCCTGTTATCATTACCTGCATTTATTCTCATTATTTTTGTCTTTTCCCTGTGTATTTTCAGACCCAATTGCTGTGACCTCTCATCGAGTGTTTTCAATTTGTCCTGCATCTGATTACGGTTATGGGACAGAAGAGCCAAGTCATCAGCAAAATCCAGATCATCCAAATGCTTAGTCAGAGTCCACTGGATTCCATTTCTGTTGTGTGTTGTCGATGATCTCATAACCCAATCTATTGCCAGCAGAAAAAGAAATGGAGACAAGAGGCATCCCTGTCGCACTCCTGTTCTTATCCCAAACGGTTCTGTTAAGCTGTCCTTCGTGAAGAACTCTGCATGTCATGTCTTCATATGTTTTCTTTATTAAATTAATGATCTTCAGGGGAACTAAATAATGCCTCATCAATTTCCAAAGTGATTCTCTGTCTACACTGTCAAATGCCTTTTCGTAGTCCACAAATCTGATATTGTGGAAGTATACTCGGTATAAAAAGGCCGTTGAGACAAAACACCAAATTAATAATCTTCTGCAGTATTAACAACCTGGTCATTGGAGGAACACTTTTTCCACATAAGGAAGTGCACAAGTTAACATGGGAATCACCAAACGGACGAGACAGAAACCAGATAGATCACATAATGATCAATGGCAGATGGAGACATGCACTACAAGACGTGAAAATAAGAAGAGGCGCAGATGTGGAAGTGATAATCACCTAGTAGTAGCAAGACTGAAAGTGTAACTCAAACTGCTGGACCAGTTGCAAAAAAACAGAAAAGATACAAAATCACGAAACTGAAGGATCCCATCACCAGACCAAGCTTTCGTGGTCGACGTAAAGAGAAGATATAAGATTATCAAAAGCCAGGAAAGAACAGAGACCGATGATGTTGACCAGAGATTCAACACCATCTCGACAATATACAAGGAAAGCAGCAAGTCATGCTTGGGATTCCAGGAAAGAAAGAACCAAGACTGGTTAACACCAGATACGCTAAAAACCATAGCAAAGAGAAAGGAGATGAAAAGAAAGAAAACAGAAGCTAAGTCTCCCATGTTAAATGCAATATATAGTGAACAGTACAGTCAGCTGGACAAGGAAGTTAAATGTCAAACTCGTGCTAACAAAAGCACATTTCTGGATGACCTTGCAAGGCAGGCAGAAGAGGCAGCACTGAAAAATGAACAAAGCACAGTATACAAAATAACTAAAATCATCAGTGGAAAACGAGGTGCAAACAATATTACATTAGTAAGAGATAAGCACGGAAATCTCATTACGACAGTAGAGGGACAGGAAACAAGATGGGTAGAGCATTTCAGAGAAACTCTGAATAAGAAACTGCCAGAGACACAAATGAATGTTCATGAGGCTGAAAACGATCTAGATGTTAATACAGACATTCCACAAAAAGAAGAAATCATCACAGCAATCAAAGGGTTAAAGAATGGAAAAGCTCCTGATCATGACAACTTAAATGCAGAGCTATTTAAGACAGACCCTGAGCTAGCAGCAGAACTATTAGAACCACCGTTTGCACAAGTCTGGAAAACAGGGACAACACCAATAGAGTGGAGAAAAGGAATAATCTTCAAATTGCCCAAGAATGGAGATCTTGCAGACTGCAATAATTGGAGAGGAATCACTCTTCTCTCAGTTCCCAGCAAAATAGTAGTCAGGATAATTATACAGAGAATCTCAAAAGCAGTAGACCAAAAACTGAGGAAAGAACAAACAAGATTTAAAAAGAACAGAAGATGTGTAGATCATATATTTACTCTCAGGAAAATTATAGAGCAGTGCTCAGAATGGCAAAGACAGTTGTACATTAATTTCGTTGATTTTGAAAAGGCTTTTGACAGTATACATAGGGACAGTTCATGGAAAATACTGAGGGCTTATGGAATTCCAAGCTGCATAGTGTCAATCATAAAAAGCATTTATGCCAACTTTACGTGTAGCGTCGGGCAGAGCAACCTAACCTTTGAAATGAAGACAGGAGTACGACCGGGATGCCCCTTATCAACCACTCTATTTTTAACAGTCATAGACTGGGTGATGCGCCAGACAACAGAGGGCAATCCAAGAGGAACAAGATGGACTACATTTTCTACATTGGAAGATCTGGAATATGCAGATGACATTGCACTGCTAGCACATTCACATCAACACATCCAGGAAAAAACGGATAGACTTAATAAGTATAGCCAGCAGGTGGGCTTGAACATCAACCTAAAGAAGACAGAGGTCATGACGCTCAATGTGAGCAACTCTGAGCCCATATCAGTAAGGAATCAGCAACTGGAACAGACAGATGCCTTCACATACCTAGGATGCATAGTAACACCAGATGGCGGAGCAAGCAAAAACATCAACAACAGAATGAACAAAGCAAGAACAGCCTTTTTTAGTTTAAACAACATCTGGAAGTCCTCTCAGTACAGCACAAGAAAATAATTAGGATTATATCAGAGCTGTGTGCTTTCTGTGCTTCTCCATGGCGCGGAGAGCTGGAGAGTCACAGAGAAGGAAATGTCAAAATTGTCCTCTTTTCACACAACATGCCTAAGAAAAATTCTCCGAATCTTTTGGCCGAATACCATCACCAACCAAGATCTGCTTACTCGGAGCAAGCAAGAGGACATGCACACCATAATAGCTGGCAGAGGCTGGAGCTGGGTTGGCTGTGTCCTCAGAAGAGACCCCGATGCAATCACAAGAACAGCTATGCTATGGACCCCTGAAGGAAAACGAAAGAGAGGCCGACCAAAAACGACTTGGCGGAGGACTCTGGAGGCTGAGATGCAAAAAATGAACCAGTGCTGGGGCACTGTACGAAGGATGGCCGCTGACCGAGCAATGTGGAATCAATTTGTTGTTGCCCTACAAGACGCCACCAGGCATAATGGCCACTGACTGCTTTGACGGTCGGTGGCTAAGGATCAAAGAAGAAGAAGAAGAGACAAAACACCCAGTCCATGTGCTTGAAATGCCACGACTATCTGAAAACGACCGCCAACGAGCCATTGGTATGTTGGAGGCCGGAATGAGCTCGCGGGCCATTGCCAGAAGGATGAATTGCCACCACAGCAATATTGTACGTCTCAATGAAAGTTACGGAACCACTGGCAGTGCCCGGGATAGACTTCGGAGTGCCCAAACACGAGTTACTACCCCTGCGCAAGATCGTCATATTATGCTGAGTCACCTAAGGAATCGTTCTCTCCCGGCAAGTCAAACAAGAGCAATAGTGGGTAGACGTGGGCAAGTCTCTCGAATAACAGTCACACGACGACTCACAGATACAGGCCTTATTGCAAGACGACCTTATGTTTGGCCAAACTTGACTCACAGACATCGTCAGCAGCGCCTGCAATGGACAGAGCAACATGTCAGATGGACTAGACTGCAGTGGAATGCTGTCCTATTCACAGGCGAGAGCAGATTCAACATATCCTTTGCTGATGGACGTATGCGGATTTGGCGACGGTGTGGACAGCGCTTTGCAGATTGCTGTGTTCGTCAGCACAACCGATTTGAAGGTGGCAGTATTCACATTTGGGGAGGATTCAGTTTTCACCATCGCTTGCCTCTTCACGTCTTCCATGGAAATGTTAATGCTGTGACATATCGAGATGAGGTTCTGGGGGCATTGGTTGCTCCTGCGTTCACAAATTATCCAGACTTGCAGCTTCTCCAGCAGTATAACGCACGTGCGTACACCGCATGTATTACGTAGCAATATCTACAGCAGCAGAACATTGTGAAGATTGATTGGCCTTATCTATCACCAGACATGTCCCCTATAGAACATCTGTGGGACGAGCTTGGACGCAGGGTCTACAGACAAGGTTCTCCGGCTAATCTGCAACAGCTCGAAGCTGCTCTTACACGTGAATGGGACTTGATTCCCCGGAATTTCCTTCAGAGACTTGTGCGTTCCATGCGGAGCCGCTGCCAAGCTTGTTGTGGACATACCAGATACTGAGGATAGTGTGAATGAATTTTTTTATTGGTTGCATTTTTGGTTTTCTTCCTTGCCTGCACAGAATGCAATGAATTTCATAACAATCAAATGTACAAATTAATGACCAGCATGGATTCATAGGAAAATGAATAAAGATTCCAAATATGTAAACTTGTAAACACTTATATCTACATTTCACACTTTGTTTTTGTATTATACAGGTGGTGCGTTTTTAATGTGCTTCAGTATATATATAATAATAATAATAATAATAATAATAGCCCCTTCAGTCATAACTGACTTTGGGAATACGCCCCTGAGGTGACAGCTCTCAGCTGCTAATTTTCCTGATGTTTCGACGTTTTCTCTTCTCATCGGCTTGTTGTGTGAGCTTCTTTTTGCCCAATCTGAGGTAGCGCTGTAGAGAACATCGCCATATGGTACAGTCGGCAGCTACATCCTCCCAGGTTGCTGGATTTATGTCTAGTGCACTCATGTCTCTTACACACATCTTTGAACCTCAGCTGCAGTCGCCAAACTGTTCTTTTGCCATCTGTCAGTTGTCCGTTAAGGATATCTTTCGGGAAGCATGCATCGCCTATGCAGCGGGCATGACCAAGCCAGCGCATTCTGCGCTGTCTAAGCAGTGTATGCATGCTTTGACGGCCAACACGCGACAACACTTCGACCTTTACTTACTCATTCCGCGAAATACCGCTGATGTGGCGTAGACACCGTAAATGGAAGAGTTTAGGCTCTATATATATATATATATATATATATATATATATATATATATATATATATATATATATATATATATATATATATATATATATATATATATATATATATATATATATATACTTAATGCAATTTACTAGAGTGCTTGTAAAATAATTATGAACATTATGATATCTTCATCCACTCCATGTTCTCTATGGAGCCTGGGGAAATCTCTGCTGTCTGCTTCGTGTGATGGACCCCGAACGAAGCAGTCACACAGCTCTTACTGTGATGGTTCATGTGTGTAGTTATTTGCAGTGATGAGGTTGCCAGCTTCATGTGCTTCTCTACATCCACAAACAATTTATACATGTCAAAATGCTAATATAAAATGACAAAATGTACATATTACACCTTACCCAAAGTTTGTATCACGCGAGCACAGACTTTCTTTACAGGACACGTTCGAACATGTAGGGCAACTGATTTAAAACGCTTTTATTTCAGGTGTGTTAGGTGTCTAACTGTGTGCCCTTGAAAAAGGATAACTTAAGGCGCAAAGTGATATCTCTGGGGTGTCTGAATTTAGTAGGATCTCTACACTTCCCTAATGCAGATCATTATTGCATGACAACATAATATATTGCCATGTACAATGGGATTTTCAAACTCCATAATCGTATAAGTTCTTGCTTCTTCCGGTTTGTCTGTTATGTTTAAAAAAAACTGACTACTTCACAGATATATCACTGATAATAACTTCCAAATGATTACTTTCTCGTAGATAATTATTACGACAAATTCAGTCTACGGGAAGAATTACATTACTGTCCATGTCTTAATCTTTACCAAGATTGTTATCCTTTTATATATCAATGAAGTCAGCCGTATATCTGAGTACGTCATGTTTGCAAAATAGCACATAATCATGTGACAATTTGGTTTTGTGTAACTTCCGAGACAACAAGTTGGGTTAACAATTATTGTACACTGTCTGGAGCTGGCGTTAAACGAAAAATCAAAGTGGCAAGTTTGCTCTTCGCTAACAGTTTGGGTTGGGGGGGGGGGGGGGGGGGGACAACCCTTTACCTCATTACCATTTAGCTCCCCTAGGAGCATATGACGTCAACAACGTAATGTTAAATCTTCCTGCTCGAGCAATTCATTTAAGGTAATTCCATGTCCTTTTTACTCCCTTCATATCTGTCTATTGCTAGCTGTTCCATGTGTTATTCATTTTACTCCCACCACTGTTACTCTGCAATGCTGCAATAATGTCTCTCTTTTGTTATCTTCTTCACATGTTATTACATCTACTCCCACCACCGTTACCCTGGAATTCTAGAATAATGACTACCTTGTAATACTATCAAAAGACTTTCTCAAACTGTGCCCCATCCAACACAGTGTCTATTCACCTTTGATTGTACTGACAGTTGTCTCTTTCTTGCCATCGGTTCTCGTACATTACGGATCTTGTCATTTTATTAATATCTTTTGTTCCACGCAAGCACACATTTAATTAAGTTGGTAACTTTATAAATATTTTGTTTGTCTCAGGGTTTCAGAACTATACAGTAGGACCGTAGTTACACCTTTTTTGAAGATTCGTATTTTTATGTTCGAAGCGATTTCTGTTGATTGACCTAAGAAATGAAAGCCGCTCTTGCCTGTTGTGTTCTTATTTTGATACCACTGTCTGTCCGTCCTAATGTGTCTATATCGCTGCTTAGATAATGTGAGCTCACCCTCATGTAGAAATGTCTGCAGGAGGGGATTTGAGGTCATGTGACAAAAGAGAATATATCCACCACTTTAGTTTCGGCAGCACGTAATGCCGGACAAAAATAGGGTTATGTTGGTTTATACGCTTCCGTTAAGAGAATTTTGGTCTTATAAATATCTATTGCCCAGTAACCAGAGTTTACGAAATTCGACTGTATTTAAAGAAAGATATATTTTCAAATTTATAAGAAGACATATAAATATTGTACAAATATTCTTCATTTAATATTTAACTAATTTGTTTTTACCGTTTTGCAAAAATTATTTTTTATTTGTTAAAGACCAAAATAATGTATGCGATAAATGTTATGATTAAGTTTTAAAAAGTATTGTTACCCCTCATAAAAAAAATTACTTCTCCTGAAATATTCATATATATTTGACGCCGCAATATGGAGAAAAAGAGGAAAAGATTTTGGTAGGTAATCGACAACTTTCAGTGACGTCACAGTTCTGACGTGTAACAAACACAGCAAGGGAATTTAATATCAGTGAGTTTACAAGCTTTTTTTTTCATTTGTTAAATGAGAAAGCGCTAAATGATACTTATTTTGAACTGCAGAAAACTTAATGCAATTAATAAAATAAATGTGTGCAAGCCTTCGATGTGTAAACTTGCAGAAGATTCCTTCAGTCATCGTCATCATCTGCCATCTGCACACAGAAGGTCGGCTGCATTAGGTTTCAAAAGTCTTCTGTCTCTTGCCTTCATGGTTGGCTTTGTTAGACTCTTTACTGCCCATCACGTGATATTATCTTCTCACATCCAGCGTTGTCATCCTCTTGCACGTTTGTAATCCACTCTTCCTTCTATTATGATCTTTAACATGGTGTTATGTCTTTTTATGTGACCAAACTAATTGAGCTGTCTAATTTTAACCTCCTTCATTAATTATCTTTGTAGTCCATGGTTATCTAGCGTCTCATTCTTCAATAACTCAACATCTGAAGGTCCTCAATTATTTCTTACAATGGTTTGTTCATTGTCCCTTAGTTAGCCAGTGGCGAAGCAGATAATCTTATCTTCTTCAAACAACAATAATGAGTTATAAAGGTTAAAACAAAAACAGCGCAGTCTAAAATGAATAATACAACTTTGTTTCTACTACAGCTTCTGTTACTGATATTATTGTTATCATTACCGTACATCACGACCCTAGTCCACACGTGACAATCAAGTTTAGAAGCTTCTGTTACTGATATTATTGTTATCATTATCGTATATCACGACCCTAGTCCACACGTGACAATCAAGTTTAGAAGCTTCTGTTTCTGATATTATTGTTATCATTACCGTATATCACGACCCTAGTCCACACGTGACAATCAAGTTTAGAAGCTTCTGTTACTGATATTATTGTTATCATTACCGTATATCACGACCCTAGTCCACACGTGACAATCAAGTTTAGAAGCTTCACCATGAAATATCCAGCTTTTACAAGGTTAGGTGACCAGTTCTCTTTCTCGCTGCCTTTTCCTTCCCTACCTCAGGAGCACAGCTGAGTGTACATTTACATCTGGTAAACTGGAGTGTGCCACTGCCAGCTTTCGGTCCCAAAACCAATATGGTTGTGCTACAGATGTATGCGCTCTGACCGCTTGGCCAGTCGGTCACTCACTGTATCTATTGGTGTAACATAAATGTATTATATTTTATTGCTATGCATCATTGTGTGAAGGAACGCATAATCATTGTAGAACACAGTTCGTGAGAAAAGAGACTGGCTAAATTAATTAACTCCTGAAGTTACAAAGGTCTAAGTTTTTCTATCATGTCTAGACTATGAGATGAAGTCAGATGACAATACGTTGATATCTGTTCTCTGTACTTTTCTGATGAAATGTTAAATGCTGAATACAATGATGTATTGTAGATAATCTACCTCTTAGTCGCTGCTCTGTGTTAATGTCTGGTACTGTGTGAATGTAGTCGATCCGACCTGGGCGAAATAGCGTTAAGCTTAATTAGCTCACCAGGCGTGGAGGCGCTAACAGGAAGTCGTGTTGACATGTAAACATTATGTAGCTCTCAAGATATGTAGTACTCGACAGTTTATTTAGGTTGCTTGAGGTGTGGATGGGAAGTAACGCGAATGCTTGATGACTCTTAAAAGGTAGATAATGCACCCACTCGCTCTCATGCAGTAGTCAATAAATTCTGGAACTGCAGTTTCTTTGCAACCATTTATTCACGTTACACACACAGTGACATCGACAACAGTCAAATAAACGAGGATCAGGAATATCACATCAATTGGAAGAATGACTGGCAAATACATCTAACTTCATATAGCTCGAACCATACATCTATTCGGACGTTATCGGCAACAGTCAGTCCTTTCAATAATAATTCATACTGTAATACAGGTACCACTGACTCAGCGCGTCAGGTACTCTAAACAACCCCTTTTTACAACAGGCGAGTTTCCACTTGCATAAGTAACAATAATAATGCTGTAATTCATCTGGTAAAGCACTCTAGATGCATCTTCTTCTGCACGAAGATATCGGCCGTAATATCGGGCCTCTATATGTAAACAAAGGTATGTCTCTCATGAGCATGTATCATCATCCATGCCAAGGTTACCGCCAACATGCGGGTTTCACAATAATATATCTTTATCTTGCTGGGCTCCTGTAATAATAAGACGAATAGACTTAGATGGCTGCATCGAGCATAACAAATAAATTCTGCATCTCAACGATCTGTGAGATCTCTTCACGGATAGGTTGAGTCAAAAATGTTCTGCATACAATGCGGAAACAAAGTGTAACGATAAGGTTACTTTTACCTTAGACAGAATCCTTATAATACATTACACAACTGTCGTCATCCTGATGAACAAAATAACACTGGGGAGAATCATAAACGACATACAGCAAGCTTTCCTTCCCCAAGGTAATGCAGAGAGAACAATGGACATCTTGTCCAAACAGAACCCAGGCCGTCTCTCCTCACGGAAGTCCCGCACTTCGCCCCCAGAGACCTGCGCATGCCTAGACAACATACCTCAGCACCGCTGACCCCTGACCTAAGACAGGTCAACACAAATAAATGAAAGAAAAGGAATATAACCCTTAAACAACCTGTCACAGAAGTTATTAAACAGTTCCCTAACTTTAGAACATACAAAAAAGTTTTAAATAGGTTTCCATCTTACGAACCCGTCAGAAATGACAGCAACAGTTTACCGCACGCTCTGGATTTAAAAAAATGAAACTTTTCTTTAAAAATACATCAATGAGCAAAATGTAACAAGCTCATAACGCATGAATGATGCGCCGATGAAAGCATCAACATAAAATAATGCCTTAATGTCAGACTCAATTGACACACGATAGAGCGACTAGTGAGAACCAAAAAATTATCTCACCATAAAAACGAAAACATATCCGGAAGGTACTATCGCAAACCCCTTAGTTGCTGGCAATGCTAACAAATATCACATACATATCAAAATGCAATATTATAGCAATGGCGAATGACAACATCTAGAGACGTCATATCCACATACCAATTTCGACGTATAAATGCCATCTAAATATTATTATCTAATGGATGGACATAACCAATTAATTTACCATTCTAATGTGAAAACAAACATGCCAATATATTATGATATTAAGGGGAGGTTAAACACCCAAAATGACAAACACAGAATTATAAGTTAATATCTATATCTGGTCATTTATACAAGCAAAATGACTGGAAAAAAAAACAAAGCATTGAGGTATATACTAAAAACTTGCAATCTATGGCGAAAAAACAGTGAAAAAAGGCAAATTTTAGCTTTTTGGGGTATTTTGTTGCCCAAGATATCTCAAATGTGAGTACAACTTGAGTTATTAAATTTGGCCGTTTCATTTGTTAATATATGATAATGATTGTATACTAAAATAATTTTGATTGGTTTGATATCTGAGTTTTTTTGGATTTTATCATACCAATCGAAAAAAAGTTGAAATTTTTATGGAGGTATCTTAGCTATTTCTAAACAATTTTGTAGTTTTTTAACATATATCTTTTATTTTAGTTTATTTTAATGAGCACTATGTGTACAGCAAGTGGCCCAAAATTTACTGCTGTATCACTAATAGTTTTTGAAAAATCATGGGCAACGTGCCCACATTTGTGTGAAAAATGAAGTTTTGAGAAAATTAATAAAAAAGGGAAGAATTACACTTTTACACAAAATTTACTCACCTCAGTATCCCCCTGCTATGTAGGAATCACATCTAGTATTTTCCTTTATTGATTCCATGTTCTGTGTCATACTTTGCAGCTTACTTTTCATTAAATTCTTCATTTCAGCAGGCTGTATGCGCTTTTCGTCAGTTTCCGAAAAAATGCATCATTTCTCTGGTAGACATGTACTATGTGGGGGGAAGCGATTGCTCTACCCTCGGCAGGCTCAGTACATGTAGGAGAGGCTTTGCTCTCAATATTCACAAGATTAGGATACCCTCATCAGATATTAACTGACAATGGTTCACAGTTCAGAGGGAAACGATGGAGGAAGTTTTTAGGATTTTTCAAAATATTCTCGTCTGCACATTTTATCATCCACAATCGATTGGATAAGTGGAAAGATATAACGGGACTCTACTTACAAATTTATGTAAGCTTGCACAGGAGAAACCAGAATCCTGTGATTCGTTCTTACCTGCAGCTTTATTTGCGTATAAGGAGGTACCCTACCACTCTACTGGAATACCTCCAGCCACGTTATTATTTCGATGACCCATCAAAGGACCCCATGGTTAATAAAAATTAGCCAGTCAAAATAATTTTACACATGAAACTATGTTTAAAAAACTTGAATTCTGTTTGCTTCAGGGAAATGAATACGGTACCGAAAACTAGAATCCATGCATTAGAAGCAATATAGCATCACAAATATACCAATTTGTATATTTTACATATATAATTAGGTAAAAATACACGTACTTGACATACTTTAAAAATTTATATAAAATCATCCACAAAGAGTTTAGTGAAAATAAACAAACAGAAATGTGGGCAAATGAATGTTCTTTCCAGTGCAATATTTATCTAAAATTTAATATTTTCAATGAAATTATTCATGTTTGGGGGTTAAACCTCCCTTAAAGAAATGTCATAAGTCTAAAAGTGTATCCGGCAATGTAGGACACAAGACTTAAGTGGACTCATGTGGGCATCTAGACAATATGTCTGCCATCACATTATCTGAACCACGGAAATCTCGAACCAAGAAATGAAACGGTTGAAGAGCAATAGCATATCGAGTAGATCTCGAGCTCTTCAAATCCTTATTCTGAATAGCTGTAAGAGCTTTTTGGTAGGTTTCCACAATGAAATGCGCGCCAAGAAGGAATCTTTGCAGTTTAAGAATGGACCAAACCATAGCTAACAATTCACGGTCTAGAACCGAATAGTTCTTTTCTGCCGCATTCAATTTCCAAGAGATATACATCACAGGATGCAGAGTTCCTGAATACTCCTGCATAAGTGCCGCCCCGATCCCAGTGGAAGAGGTATCACTACGAAGAACAAAAGTCTTATCAGTCATAGGTAGCTTTAATATAGGAGGGGATGAGAACAAATTCTTAATCTGATTGAATGAAGATTGGCATTCTTGGGACCATCGCACCATATAAGAAGACCCTTTTTTCAATAGGGTTGAAAGAGGTGCCATAATAGAGGATAGATTCTGTATGAATCTTCCATAAAATTGTATTAACCCCAAAAGACTAAGTACTTGCTTTTTTGTCTTAGGAACAGAGATATTTAATATCTTAGAAACGTTTTGATCCTCTGTCTTCAAGAGACCTTGACCAACACGATGACCTAGGAAAGAAATTTCCTTAAACCCAACAAAGGCTTTAGAGGGTTTTGCAGTCAAATTATACTCACGTAGAGTAGACAGTAATTCGTGTAAACCCAAATAGTGATCTTTCCACGTATTACTGAAGAGACAAATGTCGTCTAAGTAATCGATGACATCTGAACGATCTAAAAGAATTCGACGCATCATGCGTACGAAAGTAGCTGGAGCGTTCATAAGTCAGAAAGGCATAAAATTCCACTGAAACAAACCCCTAGGTGTTGAGAAAGCAGTGAGAGGTTTGGCGCGTTCAGTTAACGGAACTTGCCAATAACCTTTTGACAAGTCGAGTTTAGTAAAAAATCGATAGTTAGAAAGTCTACTAAGTAGATCTTCTAATAAAGGCATAGGTTCAGCATCGAACTTCGTAACTTGGTTCAATTTGCGATAATCGACGCAAAGACGTATGTTATTGTCTTTCTTTCGAACAATAACCATCGACGAAGAGTATGCTGAAGTGGATGGTTCAATTATTTTCAATTGAATCATTTCATCCAACTCTTTCTCGACCTGTGTTTGAAAATGAATAGGTATAGGGTATGGTCTTACTCTGATCGGATTATGATCAGTCAGTATGATGTCATGTTTAATGACATGTGTGTCCAGGAAGGTCGGTAAGGACATCCTGAAATGATTGTAGCAAAGAAGATACTTGTTGCTGTTCATCCATAGACAAATTAGGAGAAACAGTAACGTTTTCCCATGATTCCATAGAATGAAGTGGAATCAGTGGAAGTGGAAGATTAACATCCGAACAAGTAGTTTCCTCATCCTGTATAACTAACAAGGATGAGTAATGTCCCTGTGGGACTGGAGAATCGTCCGTTGCCTGGAAAATAGGCTGCAAATAGTCTGGTCGCTCATGGAATTCCGTAAGCATATTTATATGGAAGGTTTTATGCCTTCCATCAATATCGACAATATAGTCGACATCGGAAATTTTCGAGACTATTGCATATGGACCTTTCCATGCAATGAGAAGTCTGTTCTCCCTAGAAGGAAGTAACACAAAAGCTTTGTCTCCCGGACAAAGTTGACGTAAGCGTCTCTTCTTATTAGCGAATTGCCTTGCCTTTTCTTTGGCAAATTCGGAAGATGAAGTTGCTAGCTTGCATGCTTCGATAATCTTATGCCTGAGAGCAATGACATACTCATATGAAGATTGTGTGTCATTGTCAATATTATCGGCAGTTATCAAATCGTGTAGCAAGGACATAGGGACGCGCGGTTGCGCGCCAAAGACAAGTTCAAACGGAGAAAAGCCTGTATGTTCGTTGGGGACCTCTCTATAGGCAAAAAGAGCCGCGGGTAAAACCTTGTCCCAATCCTGAGGATGATCCTCAGTAATCTTACCAAATAAGTTCTTAAGTGTTCTATTAAGACGTTCAACTAACCCATTAGACATTGGGTGATAAATACTATTGAGAGACCTTTTAATATCTAAGATAGACATCACCTGCGACATAGTGTCTGATATCAATTGGGTACGATGGTCTGATAATATTTCTCTGGGAAAACCTAAACGAGAAATTATAAGCCAAAGAGCGTCTGCAATATCGGCAGTAGATATGCTCTTTAGAGGTATAGCCTCTGGCCAACGAGTGCACATGTCAACGCATGTTAGGATGAATTGATGTCCTCTGGCTGACTTAATCTTAATAGGGCCAATAATATCTATTGCCATCTTTTGAAACGGCCGAATAGGAATGTCTGCAGCCTGAATAGGTGCAGCATGTCGTGGACCTCTAGACTTGACTTCTTGACAAATCTTGCAAGATCAGCAATAAATTCGTATGTCTTTGTTTACGAATACCCAAAAGAAAGCCGCAAGAACTCTCGACTTCGTGCGAGAAAAACCCATGTGTCCAGTACACTGAGAAACCTTGTGCATGTTGAAGAATTAAGGCTCTCATACTTTTGGGCACGAGAATCTGAGAATGCATAGACGTGTCTGAGTGTTGTACCATACGCACTAGTATACAATTCTTCATAGTGATATACGATTTGCGATTTGTATTCTTATTAAGATCACCGTTTTTAGCGAGTAGAAAGTATTTATTTAAAGAAGGATCTTATCCTTGCAGTTTCACAAATGAGTCATGTGAAATCACCAAGTGATCATCTTGGCTACAAACGTTCTTACCATCAGTAGATGAAGTTGAAGGAATAAGAGTTTGTGCTCTTGTTACAACTGCATTGGCTGTTCGGATATTATTTTCTTCCCAAGCAGCAATTTGCTGCGGGGTGCATTCCTCAACCCCGTGAATACGACCGATTATAAGATACGCAATAGGATTAGGTAAAAGACACGCGTGAACATCTCCCGTAAAGAAGGGAGTAGCCATGTGAATAATAGCAGTAGGATACTTCTCCAAAGGGCCACCAAATGTCACACATTTGACCACTTTTCCTGTGGCACAGCAAGGATCTATCAGAGACTTCATAACACCGATAGTGGTGCACCCAGAATCAAAAAGTACTGAGACTGGATTATCATTCACCAGACCTTTATGTAAGATGAGAGATCCTCTCCCGTCGTGCGCCGCTGTAGCAGGAAGTGCGGGAAGAGGATGACCACAAATTAAGGTCGATACAGTAGAAGACTCGAACAATGTTGAGCATTGGGGGCATTCTGATCCTCTCCCAAAATCGAAAGCAGAACCAGTAATAGCATTAGAGCTCCTACTATCGTTTACTTGACCACAGGCTTCCTGAGACTCATGTTGTGTAGAGTTTGCCTGTTGATAATATTTTCTTTTGTTATGTCTAGGTCTGCCGCGATTATCATTTCTCCTGTTATTGTCATTATATTGCCTACTGTAATCATTATTCTGGTTTAAATCACCGTTTCCTTAACCACCATCGTAATATTCATGACGGCGAGGATCATTATCTCGAGAAGAAAAGCTCGGATAGTTTTTATTGTGATAACTTTTGCGAAAGTGTCTATAATTATTAGCCCCAAAATTACGAGGACTATCAGCTCGCCTCCAGTTCTTTGAAGAAGGACCATTATATGATGGATTACTGTGATTCTGAGTGTAATTCTGATTACTTCTCTTATTGAAATGTTGTTGATCACCTTTAAATTTACGATTGAAATTAGGGCCATATGGCGTTGCTGAAGCAACTGGCAACCCTTCTTTCACTTTAGAATTACTGACCGTAGCGTGGGGATGCGCAGTGACGTACTGGCAACAGTATTCCTCCATGTCTTTTATGTTTTTAGGTTTACGCTTATGAAGAAAAGCAAGAAAAGATTGGTTGACAGATGACATAACTTTGTCTCGAAGTGATAAGTCAATTAGGCCTTCATATGTTTTCTCAGCTTTAGACAGCTCAATCCAAAACGTTAATGTAAGACGTATCTTCGTAATAAAGTCAGAAAAACTTACTCCATTTTCTGGCAACATTGTCTTAAAACGAAGACGATAATCTTCTTCTTTTAGTTGATATCGTTTAATCAATGCTGCTCTGACAACATCATAGTTAGTCCTGTCATGTTCCTCTATTGCCAGAAGAGTAGTTACTGGTTCACCTGTTAAAAATTGCATCAGTTCTTTGGCATAATGCTTCTCTTTTATCTTATGCGTATCGCATAAAAATTGAAATCTATCCAGGTAATCCGTTATGTCGTCCTTTAGAGGATTGAAATGAGGTAATTTAAGCTTATTAGCAATCTCCTTTGTCGTTCTCGAAGTTGCTTGAGAAGCACCCATATTCGTCAATTTTAATTTCTCTAACTCCAAAGTTAAGAGTTTCTCATAATGTTCCATTCTCTGTTTCTCTCTTCTTTCCTCGGCTTCTCTGTCTAATCTTTTATTTTCAGCCTCCATTTGTAGCTGGATTTTTCTCTCTTCGGCTTGCTGTTTTCTCTCCTGAGCTTCTGCTTCCCTTTTTCGGTTTTTCCATTTCCATTTTGAATTTTCTTTCATCTGCCTGCATCTGCAATCTTAAGTTCTCAGCATCTATCTTCTTTTGTTCAGCTTCTCTGTCCAATCTTTTATTTTCCTCTTTTTGTCTCTTTTCTTCAGACTTCAGTGCTTTGGTAAAGAGAGCAGTCGAGTATTCTTCTAATTCTTTACCAGCCTTACCAAGGGATTTCCCTTGATCAATAAAGAAGTCTAGTTTAGACATTCAGTCTAATGAGATCAATAATCAGTAAGCTGAAATAATAAAGTATATGATCCCAACCTCAATGGGAGACAATTCTGAAATACTTGACTTGTATAATCACCTCACTATATTTTAATCTCTGTGAGAGACAAGTCTTAGTCAAAGACCTTGTATATATATACCTTGTTTCTGTATAATAATATCACCAAATACAATAATCCCTGACCAAGTATATAAGTATAGACTGTGTATGACAACAATATATATAATATCAGTTAACAAAGACAAGCATATAAACAAACAAAAACATTCGCAGAAGTCAAAAAATTATAAGGCGAAACTAAGGAAAAAATAATCACAAAGCATGTGATGATAACTGCGATACGTAAACAAAACAAATGACACCACAGTGTATAAACATAAGGGTGTATAGAAATAAACAATAGAAAAGAGTAGGCAGACAAATACAAACAAATCAAATCAAAACCAAAGAACAGAGAAAATATGACAACAACGAAAAGGTACACTTCGTCACTACTAAACGTAAATAGCAACAAATGACGCTTGCAAGTTCCACAAAGGGAAATTTGCACGGTCCCTAAAGAACACTGTTATAGGACCTCTGTCATGTTGTATACCCTTTAACAGACACCGCCCAACCAAGAAACCCGCATAAACACACACCAAAGAACATGTAACATAAAGCAAAATTAGTCAACAATGTTGTATAATCTTTTTTTTTTTTTCGTACGCCCGCTAATACTCGAGGCGAAATCTCAGGTTATTATTAAATTCTAACCTGACATTGATTTTACGTGAGTATCCCTTTTTCCTTGTACAGAGACAGGTGTCCCTCGTCATTCAAGCAGATACTCGCCGATTTCAGAGGTACCCATTAGAGCTGGGTCGGCTCAGGAGCCGCCAATCCCTGGTCGACGACGCTTCTTTAAATGTTCTCGCCAGGTCTCGAGTTAATACAGTCAAAATCCCGGTCGACGAAAAATCCTCAGATGCCGTCGCCCGGGTTTGATCCTGCATCACCCGGTCGCCAGAGCGGTGTTATAACCAATACGCTAGCGCGGCTCTGTTGTATAATAATTAACAGCAATGGGATGAAGCTCCACCGTTGAAAGTACAGTGATGACTTGTCAACAACAGCTGAACTGGATGTAAACTTTGAGTCGTAATCGTTCACCATGAATTAAATCGTCTAGTATCAAACTGTTGAAGGTGTGTTGTACAGTAACAATCTTGTCCAGTTTCCAATGTGTGTAATCATCTAATGTCAATTCCTCGATAGTCCATTGTGCAGCTTAGACCCACAGATCTGGCCTACCAGAAATGTTACCTGGACTTTTCTGATGAAATGTTAAATGCTGAATACAATGATGTATTGTAGATAATCTACCTCTTAGTCGCTGCTCTGTGGTAATGTCTGGTACTATGTGAATGTAGTCGATCCGACCTGGGCCAAATAGCGTTGAAGCTAAATTAGCTCACCAGGCGTGGAGGCGCAAACAGGAAGTCGTGTTGACATGTAAACATTATGTAGCTCTCAAGATATGTAGTACTCGACAGTTTATGTTGGTTGCTTGAGGTGTGGATGGGAAGTAACGCGAATGCTTGATGACTCTTTAAAGGTAGATAATGCACCCACTCGCTCTCATGCAGTAGTCAATAAATTCTGGAACTGCAGTTTCTTTGCAACCATTTATTCACGATACACACACAGTGACATCGACAACAGTCAAATAAACGAGGATCAGGAATATCACATCAATTGGAAGAATGACTGGCAAATACATCTAACTTCATATAGCTTGAACCATACATCTATTCGGACGTTATCGACAACAGTCAGTCCTTTCAATAATAGTTCATACTGTAATACAGGTACCACTGACTCAGCGCGTCAGGTACTCTAAACAACCCCCTTTTACAACAGGCGAGTTTCCACTTGCATAAGTAACAATAATAATGCTGTAATTCATCTGGTAAAGCACTCCAGATGCATCTTCTTCTGCACGAAGATATCGGCCGTAATATCGGGCCTCTATATGTAAACAAAGGTATGTCTCTCATGAGCATGTATCATCATACATGCCAAGGTTACCGCCAACATGCGGGTTTCACAATAATATATCTTTATCCATCTGGGCTCCTGTAATAATAAGACGAATAGTCTTAGATGGCTCCATCGAGCATAACAAATAAATTCTGCATCTCAACGATCTGTGAGATCTCTTCACGGATAGGTTGAGTCAAAAATGTTCTGCATACAATGCGGAAACAAAGTGTAACGATAAGGTTACTTTTACCTTAGACAGAATCCTTATAATACATTACACAACTGTCGTCATCCTGACGAACAAAATAACACTGGGGAGAATCATAAACGACATACAGCAAGCTTTCCTTTCCCAGGGTAATGCAGAGAGAACAATGGACATCTTGTCCAAACAGAACCCAAGCCGTCTCTCCTCACGGAAGTCCCGCACTTCGCCCCAGAGACCTGCGCATGCCTAGACATCATACCTCAGCACCGCTGACCCCTGACAGGTCAACACAAATAAATGAAAGAAAAGGAAGATAACCCTTAAACAACCTGTCACAGAAGTTATTAAATAGTTCCCTAACTTCGAACATAAAAAAAAGTATTAAATAGGTTTCCATCTTACGAACCCGTCAGAAATGACAGCAACAATATCCTTCAGGCATGACTGTGTAATAGTGAAGTATTGTACACAGTCGCTTGAGACATACTGGCCCTTCATTTTTTGGTACTTAACCGTGCCAACGCCGTATATGTAAGAGCTGTCCGTTTGTACTCCAAACTCAGACAGCCACTTTTCCGAAAGGAAAATTTGTCATTAGAGAGTCGTTCACGTGTGAATCTAGAAACCTGATTTATGCTATCATATGCAAGAGGTGGGGCATTACCTATATTGGTGAAACTGGCAGACGTTTGGCAGACAGGTTTCGTGAGCACTTAAATGACATCTATCACGACAAACATTTACCGCTGGCCCTTCATTTCAATAGGCCGGACCATTCAGGTAACTCCGATATTCATGTCACTACCCTCCTTTCATGTGATGGTGATGACCGGACTCGCTTTTCGTTGGAAAATTTTCTTATTTTTCAAATGGGCTGTTTAACTCCAAAAGGGCTTAATATCGAACATCATTTTGCATAAATTCTTGTGGTTTTCTCTCTTTTTCATTCTTCGTTATTCGTTGTTTTTTCGACCTGTCTTCTTATGTTTTTGTTTTGGTTCGTTTCGTATCTTATTGTCGTGATCTTATACGTCATTTCCTTTGATACGAGATTTCTTTGACAAAGTGCCTCAGAGTTTTATTCCAAGCATTTTCCGATCTATCTAAGTTACCTTTTGCGTGTTCGATAGTTTTGTTCATTCTTTTTTTTCGTTTCGTTGATTATTTATGTGGTAGGGTGGGCGAGATGGTGATGATGATTATATTGTGATGTGTGATCACTCTCTTGTCACACTCGCACCGACCCGAACAACAATAAAACTATTGATTCTAGAGGCAGGGGCTATATTTATTTTTACAACCCATTCAGTGACAAAGCAAACATTAAACAAACTAGCGAACATAACAAAACGAAACTAAACAAAACAAAACAAAACACCCAACAGTGCCCGATGCTAATGTGCTCTAGTTCATCTGCTACCTACACTGGTCACCTCGTCGTTTGCTCTCTCGTGTGGGCTGAATCTTCAAATCGGCCTTTTGCCGATCACTATTTCTTTTTATAGGCACTAGGCTAATCACTCACTTTACTGCGCGCTAGGCGTATTAATCTTAGCTACTTAAATATCACACGCGATTATCGCTTTAGGAATAGCGAAAACACAAATAAAACCTACAGCTATTTAATATAACACACGAATATCAAATATGACTCACAACTATACACCACAATTAATTCTCAGGCTTTATTATGGCCTTTTCATCAATCTTCTACTTCAGACTTTTCACAACCCAGGCTGCTTCGCGCACATCGAAAATAATCTGCCTAGAAACAGGTAGGGGGCGGGCGTCTCCTTTTCGGCCCCATCACACATCTCCCTCCTGATTTTGTTGTTGTCCCGACAACATCACTACCTCCGGCGCTTCACTTGTATCCTCTCAGATCGTTGATGCTGCGCAGGACTCTTTCTGAGCGGCGATGCTTTGGGCTCAGATTCTGTATTCGGTACAACTCGGCTGGAGACACTCTTGTTCGTCATGTCTCCAGTTGTACTTTGTCGGGCTGTCAGCCGCTGTGGTCTTGAAGACTCGCTCACCGGTGCCGCGTCGCTGTCTGCCCGTGACATCTGCCTGTCAGCGCTTGCAGCTGTCGACTTTGAAGGGAGATCGCTCTTGCTGTGTTTTCCACTCATTTTGTGTGGACCGTGGCTTACGTTCCCCACAATCTGCCTTTGATGAGTCTCCTCTGCTGAACCTTGATTTGCACTCCCTCCTATCTGCTTAGGACGGGTTTCCTCCCCTAGACGACGGCCAATTTTCTCGGCGCCCTTAGTGTGACAGTTGTCGTGGCCATCTCTTGGCTTGCGCCCTAAAGGCAACCTGGTTGTGACAGTACGCTTCGGGAAAGAGCTCCTTGAGGGACAGGTAGATATCAAGTGTTCAGTGGACTTGCATCGAAAACATCTCTTCGGAAGCGGGCCTTGAGGGCACTTGGCTGCCATGTGGTATGACAGGTCTCCACAATTGTAGCATCTTATCTTTCTGGGCTTCCTCTGTGCCATGGGTCGCTTCCTGCTGCCCTTACACTCTTGCCCGCCAATGCCGCATACAATGACTGCTTCCATGCCCTGGACCGATGGTTTGCTGTCAAATTCTACTCGTTCATTCTTCGCCAGACTCCGGAATCCCTTTCTGTAGATCTTGGTCTGATGTACAAATACATCAATACCTCCATCATCTGGCGTGATGAACCCCCATTCCCTGTGGACACTATACCACTTGCACATCCCTTTTCGCCTCGTCGGTGCCACTGCGTTTATTGGTGCTGTCAGCTCACAGCTTTCCTTGACGACAGCCTGACTCTCACATACAAGAAGGGCCAGTTGCGGTTCCTGCGGACACACCTCCTCGTCTTGCGTTGGCTGTTCCCGCGGACACACCTCCTCGTCTTGCGTTGGCTGTTCCCGCAGCTGGCATGGTGCTCTCTTTCTCTGCACCTCCTCTTGTGCTGGCGAACTGGCCTCTGACATCTGTGCTATCTGGGACTTTAGGAAGGATAATTCTGCTCTGAGTGCCTCCTTCTCCGTCTGAACTTCTGCACTTGCTATCTGGACCAGTGTCTCTGGCTTTTTACTTTCACCATAAACAGCATATCCCCAAGGGAAATTCCTGGTCATCTCACTGACTGGTGGTTGCTCGCTGTAGGCTCTTTCTATTATCTTGAGTAACTGCTCAGGGCTGGCCTTGGCTCCGCCATGTATCCGTAATTCTCTAGATACCCATGGTGTCACGTTGTTCCAGATCATGTCTAACTTGTCTTCTGCACAAAAAGGCGCCATCTTCCACGCGGCTTCCACATCTTCCACAAACTCTTGCCAAGTGGGACTCCCCTCTCCACTAAACAACCTTATCTCTGGCTCCTTCACGTACAATATCTTCACAGGCGCATTAGCCATCTTGCTGCAGGAATGCACTGCTGGGTGTTTACAATATTTGTTCGTTTGCTATTTGCCCAGTGTCACTGTCTGCCTTATCCTGCCGACGACGACAATTGTGGTAGGGTGGGCGAGATGGTGATGATGATTATATTGTGATGTGTGATCACTCTCTTGTCACACTCGCACCGACCCGAACAACAATAAAACTCTTGATTCTAGAGGCAGGGGCTATATTTATTTTTACAACCGATTCAGTGACAAAGCAAACATTAAACAAACAAACTAGCGAACATAACAAAACGAAACAAAACAAAACAAAACACCCAACAGTGCCCGATGCTAATGTGCTCTAGTCCATCTGCTACCTACACTGGTCACCTCGTCGTTTGCTCTCTCGTGTGGGCTGAATCTTCAAATCGGCCTTTTGCCGATCGCTATTTCTTTTTATAGGCACTAGGCTAATCACTCACTTTACTGCGCGCTAGGCGTATTAATCTTGGCTACTTAAATATCACACGCGATTATCGCTTCAGGAATAGCGAAAACACAAATAAAACCTACAGCTATTTAATATAACACACGAATATAAAATATGACTCACAATTATATACCACAATTAATTCTCAGGCTTTATTATGGCCTTTTCATCAATCTTCTACTTCAGATTTTTCACAACCCAGGCTGCTTCCCGCACATCGAAAATAATCTGCCTAGAAACAGGTAGGGGGCGGGCGTGTCCTTTTCGGCCCCATCACATTTACTTTCTTGTTTCGGTATTTCTTTAAGGTATTACGATTTTCTTGTATTATTATTGTTCATTTTTCGTTCATCACTGTGGTTGTTTTTTTTCCATCTGCTTGTATCGCTCATTTTCAGTATGTTTCTCATCATCGTATGTTTTTGTAGTATCTACATGTAATTCTTGTCCTTGTCACCTGTTTGTAACTGTGGGTGATAAAGGGTTAAACCCGAAACTTCCCTTGTTTCACGTGAACCGTTAATTTGTAGAACTGATTCAATACTGTTTTATTGGTTTATATACTTATAATAGTGAAGTATGCATATCATACATAACAGGCAAGTTTGACTGTAAACTCTAGACGCTGTGACACAATAGCAATCTCAAGAAAAGAAGTCAGACGAAAATAGCATTGATTTGCCTGATGTGTGACTTTATGAAAGTGAAGTATAAATATCTTATATACAATGGAAAGTTTGTCTGTAATCTCTCGACTGTGTGATATAATAGACCTCTTATTGAATGACAGAGGATAATTCTGATATGCCTTGTGTATGCGGTTTGAATGGAAATGATAGCTGTTCACATATGACAGGAAAACTCATGAAGCCACATTTGTGTCTTCAGACTTTTAGGTTTCTGAGCGGACAACATTCGCAGTTGCAGAATTCAGTGTCCGGCACCTGACGGTAACAAACAGTCAGTATTTTGACCGATCAGCAGAAACTAAAGGCAGAGATCTCGTCAACTCCTAATTATAAAGGAGCATAGATCATCGCTCGCACATGAAACATCATATTGTTGCTGGATGACAACACCTAACAACCTGCGCCAGGGTTGACAACACAGGATTACAGATAAGTCCAAAAGCACAAGGATGATTGTTGCGAGTTGATCCTATGAAAGGGCAGTAATTCTGAATATGTTTTTTGAACCAGGTAGATTTTGAGTTACGTTGCTTGAGTCCTTGTTTAGCTATGAGGCTTAATTAGATTTATGATAGAATGTTTAATATCTAGAACAGAGCGTATGACCGTTTCTCACAGCGTTGAGCCACGCTTGTGAGGAATTTATCCCTGAGTTGTGTGAGCGGTGTTTAGCTCGCAGCTATGCTGCATGTATTAAGAGCGGTGTTCAAAAAACAGCAGAGCCGGTGACTGTTTGGGGGGGGGGGGGGGGATGTGTGATCCAAAAAAGAAAAAGGAGTGTTTTTTGGGCGTAGACCGAGGTGGTCGCAAGCCCTGTGTTTTTCCTAAGTGTATGCCGGCGTTTTTCTAAGGGGATGCCTGATCAGGGCTAGTGAGAAGTGTAGAGATTTGTAAGGCCATTAATATAACTGCCGTAGTTGCAGTCTTGAGTATTTAAGAAGTGTGGAGATTTGTAAGGCCATTAATATAACTGCCGTAGTTGCAGTCTTGAGTATTTAAGAAGTGGATGGTTTTGGGATGTCAGGTATTGGTAGTACCTCTGGTTAAGGAGCTGTCATGCCCTTTTCAGGGCAGCTCAGCCACCTTTGGTCCAAACCTGGCATTCAGCTCTCACCTGTGGCTCCTCGTAGCTGTCAGCATGCGACCGCGGCCACCCCCTTGGAAACGGCTTTGACAGGCCTGGCTAAACTAGGTGTGGGTAGCCGACTGGTTATAAACCTTCGGTGAGTTACGGTCTGCCTACCCATGCATGCAAAGACTGGATTCGGTAGACTGCGCGGAAGAAACTACCTGTTGTTTCAACGGGCATGACGGCGATTACCAGCAACGCGCTGTGGAGCGTAAGGAGCATGGCGAGGCACGTAGAAAGCCATGGTCATCCACTGCACCTGACTTCATCTCCAGTCGTCTTGACTTGTCTTGCCACTGGATTAAGATGGACCAAGGCGAGAAAGTGAGGTCGACGAATTGCGCAACTCTTCCTCACTTTAAACCAAATCACTGCGCAAGTCACTCTTTCATCCACTCATCCACTCATCCATCCAATCACAACAAGTCCTGTGGAAATGGGCGAGCGGCGAAGCGGCAGGCGTGGGTGCGCTGGCAGTCGTAGTCGCAGACCTACACACAGGCGGCTCAGGCCATATGTTCGTCTTCCTCTGATCGGAGCAGCAGTGGGATTCGGCAGCCCCCTGAGTGACTGATCAGCCCTCTTTAGGAAAGCACTGCTCACCTCCATGGCATGAGGAAGGGGCTAGAAAAGGTTCCCTAAACATTTCCTGCTCCACCATTACCTAACCAGCTTACCGCGGTTGGTGGGTACCCTACTTCAGCGGGCGACACATAAGAAAAAGAAAGGACAGATTTTCCCCCTCATTCTAGGCGCATGGAATGTGCGCACTCTACTCGACAAAGACTTTAACACAAACAGACCCGAGAGGCGAACTGCCCTGATTGGGAGAGAACTGGCCAGATACAACATTGACATAGCAGCACTGAGTGAAACTCGACTTGCAGGCGAGGGCCAACTTTGCGAAAAGGGTGCAGGTTATACATTCTATTGGAGCGGAAGAGGAACTGAAGAAAGACGAGAAGCAGGGGTTGGATTTGCAATCAAAACAGTAATTATTGGCAAGCTAGCGGAGCCCCCAAAGGGAATAAATGACCGACTCATGACGGTCAAGATCCCGCTGCTTTATGGAAGGAAACATGCCACCATCATTAGCGCGTATGCACCAACTATGACAAACCAGGATGATGTCAAGAATAAGTTTTACGAAGAACTACACGCAGTCATTGCATCAGTTCCCAAAGCAGATAAGCTTATTATTCTTGGTGACTTTAATGCAAGAGTAGGCTCAGATAACATCTCCTAGAATGGCACTATCGGAAAGTACGGCGTGGGTCGCTGTAACAGCAATGGACTTCTTCTCCTCCAGACTTGCGCAGAACATAACCTCCTTGTCACCAACACCATTTTTCGACTTCCTATCCGCAACAGGACCTCCTGGATGCACCCTTGCTCGAAGCATTGCCACCTAATTGACTATGTAATTGTTAGGAAGAAGGACAGGCAAGATGTGCGGGTGACCAAGTCCATGTGTGGTGCCGAATGCTGGACTGATCATCGCCTCATTGTGTCTAAACTTAAAATTCGTATCCAACCTGCCAGGCACCCTCAGGGAAAGAAAACTCAGAAAAGGCTGGATATTACCAAACTAAAGAAGACACACATTAAACAGTCATTCACTGACACCCTAGAAGGCCGTCTCAAATCTATCTCGTTAGACGGCCAAAGTGCGGAAACAAATTGGACAGCCCTAAGCGAGCAGATCTACAACACTGCTACAGAGGTCCTGGGTCCCGCCATCAAGAAACAAAATGACTGGTTTGATGAGAACTCAGATGATATAAAGAAGATGTTGGCTGAGAAACACCATCTCCATAAAGCATATTTAAATGATCCAAAATCTACATCCAAGAAAGACGCTTTCAACAACATGCGTAGAATCGTCCAACATAAACTACGCAAGATGCGGGATTCATGGCTGAGTAATAAAGCAGATGAGCTCCAAGGCTTTGCTGACAGCCATGACTTGAAAAATTTTACCATGCACTCAAAGCGGTCTATGGTCCAACATCATCAGGATCATTTCCCCTCCTTAATGCAGATGGAAAACACTAATTACAGACAAGGAAAAAATTCTCCAACGCTGGGTCGAACACTTTAATAATATTCTGAACCAGCCATCATCTATTAACGATGAAGCCATTAACCGACTGCCCCAAATTCCTATAAATGAAGCACTAGATGATATACCGACTTTTGAGGAGACCCAAAAAGCTATTCGTCAACTTTCTAGTGGAAAGGCCCCCGGCTCCGATTCAATTCCTGTTGAGGTCTATAAAGATGGCGGTACATTTCTGATAGAGAAACTTCACATGATCTTCAAGCAAATGTGGCAGAGTGAAACCATCCCACACAATCTCAAGGATGCGTCAATTATACATCTTTATAAACGTAAAGGTAATCGCCAAGACTGTAACAATCATCGAGGCATCTCACTACTATCAATCGCTGGGAAGATATTTGCCAGAATCCTTCTTAATCGCCTTACGGCTCATCTTGACAAAGGTCTTCTACCTGAAAGTCAGTGTGGATTCCGGAAAGAACGTGGAACCACCGATATGGTGTTCGCTGCAAGACAGCTTCAAGAAAATTGCAAAGAACAGCGCTGTGACCTGTACACAGCTTTCATCGACTTGACAAAGGCGTTCGACACGGTCAGTAGAGAGGGTCTACGGAAGATCATGGCAAAATACGGCTGCCCAAAGAAATTTATCTCAATAGTGCAGCAGCTGCATGATGGAATGCAGGCTAGAGTTTAGGAAAACGGTGAGCTATCGGAGCCTTTCCCAGTCTCAAATGGAGCTAAACAAGGGTGTGTACTTGCACCGACTCTTTTCAGTATCATGTTTTCTGCTATGCTGACTGATGCTTTCAGAGACGGGGACACAGGAATCGACATCATATATCGTATTGATGGAAAATTGTTTAACCTTAGGAGGCTTCAAGCAAAAACCAAGGTCAAATCACACACCATCAGGGATCTTCTGTTTGCTGACGATTGTGCCCTCAGTGCTGGCTCAGAGGCTGATCTGCAGCGTAGCGTTGATAGATTCTCCGAAGCCTGCTCCAACTTTGGGCTTACCATCAACACGGGGAAAACAGAAATGATGTACCAACCAGCTTCTGGCACAATTTATAATGAGCCAGTCATCAAGGTAAATGGTGAGAAACTGAATGTTGTGAACAGGTTCACATACCTTGGTAGTACACTATCCCAGAACATCGTCATTGATGATGAGGTGAACACCAGGATCTCCAAAGCCAGCAGCACATTTGGCAGACTATACACCAACGTTTGGCATCGAAGTGGCATTATTCTACAGACAAAGCTGAAGGTATACAGAGCTGCGGTGCTTCCAGTGCTGCTTTATGCATGTGAAACATGGACTGTATACAGGCGCCACGTAAAAAAGCTCAACCACTTCCATACAGTCTGTCTCAGGAAGATAATGAACATCAAATGGCAAGACAAGATCCCGGATACCGCCGTTCTTGACAGAGCTGGTATCCCTAGCATCGATACTATTCTGATGCAGTCACAGATTCGCTGGGCAGGTCATGTAGTCTGCATGACAGACCATCGACTGCCAAAGATACTCTTTTATGGTGAGATGCAGAAGGGTAGACGCTCCCATGGTGGCCAGAAAAAGCGCTTCAAAGACACGCTTAAGGCTTCATTGAAAACCTTTGACATAAACCCAGACACATGGGAAGCTGCTGCGCAAGACCGAACTGCCTGGCGTCCATCTCTTCGTAAAGGTGCAGTGGCATGCGAATCTTCCAGAAGAGCAGCAGCGGAACAGCGGAGACAAGCTAGAAAAGATCGTGAAATAAAACCTTCACATGAAGCAAACATTCCCTGCCCACACTGTCCGAGATCCTTCCAGGCCCGCATCGGGCTCATCAGTCACCTTCGTACTCATAGACTATCCTAACATCCTAATAATTGGATGAACAGAGTGGTCTTCATCACCTGTGATGGACGAACAACATTTAAGAAGTGTAGAGATTTGTAAGGCCATTAATATAACTGCCGTAGTTGCAGTCTTGAGTATTTAAGAAGTGTGGAGATTTCTAAGGCCATTAATATAACTGCCGTAGTTGCAGTCTTAAGTATTTAAAGGAGTGAGAGATTTGAAGGCCATGATTATGATCATAACTGCCGAGTGTGCAGTTCAGTATTGCTAGCGCTGAGATATTTCATGCTTTTGCTGTCACCGTATTTTCGTCTTTCCGTTGTGTCTGTGTTGTAACGGAATAAACAGTATCGAACTGTTCCCAGTCGTTTACAACCCTTTTTTGACTTCTCAATGTACTCTTACGTACGTACTGTGGGGTGTAACTGAATCTACATACACCCATGTCAACATTGCAGACACAGGGACAGGACAGCAGCATACAAATATATAGAATTAGCCTGTGTGGCGGATGTAATTAAGAATCTGTTACCTCTACGGAGGTGTGTTACTTCAACAGTAGAGTGTACTTGAAAGAATATTCAACAGGTGGAAGAATACCCGATGATTAATATTATCCCTACCTATCCCCGAAAGCTAACAGTGGTGGCCAAGACTGGTTTTATCTTCTATACCAGTCTTACGGGGTGTAACTGACACCTATGTCATTTGCGTTATAACATTATTACTATGGGATCTCGATGTACACATAAATAGCCCTGTGTGGGCGTGGCTTGGGTCTCCTGTATTCAGAATCTTGACCTGGTATTGTAATCTGCCTGTGTAGCGCAAGTGAAAAACCACGCACGTTTTATTCGTGGTTGTATTCAACTCTACACCAGTATCTGTTTGACATTCGATTTAGTGACCATAGACCACAACAACGTCTGCAGTGGTCACGGGGATTGAAGTAGACTTTGACGGTGTTTGTACCAGCAGTTTATTCCAGTTATCCCCATTTCAAGTTCAAGAGGTTATGATACACGGTATTACGTGTACCTTTACGACTACAGAAGAGTCAAGAGTTGCTGTGTTTGCTGAGTTCCAGGCTGTGTTCCGGTTCCGGTTGTCGTGTGTGCACTGGTCAAGCACATGCTATTCTATCACAAGAACCTGAAGGGAAAAAGTCAAGTTCGAGTACCTTCCCGCAGTGGAGTGTTTTTAGCCGCATAACTTTGTGATATCCAGTGTCTTGGCGGAGAGGAACGGGATTAATGAGAGATAAGTGGTTTTGGTAGAGTTTAAATTGTGTCGCTCCATGTATGTCATCAGGCCTTCTTGAATTGTACAAACTTAATCTATTGATATCTGTTGTGGTTATTGTCGATATCTATATAGATTGATTATAGAAGTTGATGCATAAGTAACTTTTTGGCTATGACATATATATATATATATATATATATAGACTTTCCTGAATATGCCCATATAAAGGTACTATAGAAAGGAATTGCTGATACAGATTTGGGAATAAGCTCATTTTTTTAACAGGTAGTTAACTCTGTGATCTGGAAAGGTAATTGTCCAACCTCTTGGGACAATAATTTGTATAGGTGATTACATATACAGTGAACTCAATAGATAAACCACTATGAATCTTGATGTTGATACAGATCCTGATGATATGAGGCCTATTTTGGTATATTTATATGAAGAAGGGAAAGATTTTGAAAAATTGAAAGGCCCAGAGCTTGAGGCACATGTAATGGACATATTTGTGGTCAATACGTCAAAAGCCCTAAGATAATTTGCTAAGGACAATTTTCAGTCTCATCCTCATTTAAGAATGGCAGAGGATTTAGCATGGTTATTAACTTACCTTCGTTCATTTGCATACAACTATATGAATGTTAAACATGATCATATAGTAAGAAATATACACACGTTAATTTTCTACGGCTTCTCTGACAATCAGGAAAAGAAGTTAGAAGATGAGGAAGTAAGAGTCAACAGACAGGAAGGAAAAATTGCTCAAAGAGTATGGCTGAAGAGAGTAAACTTCAGAAAAAATTGTCTAAGCTCACAGGTGATTTGTATAAATCAAACTCGGAACTTGCTAGTGTGCAAGCAAGTTTGAATTCTGGATTAACCGAAATCAAAGAGTTGAAAACTCAATTGGAAGATAAAAAGGAACGTGAAAAGTCCTATAATAAAACACTTGTTGGTCTATTAAACTATAACATTGTCCTAGGTCGCCAACTTAAAGAAAAGAATGCGGTATTACCAGAAAGGGTTGTTGAGCTTACAAATAGGCAGGATAGTGAGACCGAGGCACTTCAGATAGAGTTGACACAGAGTAGAACAAATAAAGAAGTAGATGTGGAAAAGAGATTAAAAGAGGTAAAGGCTGAGAAAGAGAAGGTGACTAGGATTGAGAATTTCAATAAGAAACTTGGTGAACAGATCTCTCATAAAGATGTTGAAATTGCACAGGTAAGGAAAAGACTAGATGGTCTACTTGATATCATCTTAAACAACGACAAATGGTCTACTGTCAATGTTGACAGTGATAGACAGAAAGTTGCAAAGAGTCAGCTCTACACACTCGTTGCTAATACTTCTACTGATGGTAAGCAGCGTAGAGGTAAATCCCTACGTGGCAGATACAATTTTCCACGTGCTGATGGCGTCTCTGCTAATGATTGTGATTCGTGGCGTCAGACAAACAAAGAGAATTCTAGATTGCCATCAAGTTCTGTTAATCATAAAAAGAATGGTCATAAAGTTCAAGCCAAAACTCTTAATATAAACCATGTATCTACTGTTGTAAACTCTGATAAATTTATAGCAAGGAATAAATCTAGTACTATTATGTCCAAGAATGAGACACATTATGGACGGGATGATAAACATTCTAGCGGTCCAGTTGCTCGTCAAACTCAGCTCAGTCAGTTTGACAGAATTGGTAAGCATATTCCCATAGGCAAAGAAAGTAAAAGCTTTGGTAAGAGAAATAATTCTAAGGTTAGACAGGACCAAAGGAGTTTGTCAAGTGGTAATTCTTATTATCCAATGAACTGTAAACAATTTTACAGATTTCAACATTTTGATCCTAGAAGTATCTATATTCAAAGAGGAGATGGTAATCGCAACAAAACTAACACTGCTAACTTGATTCATAAAAATAACAATGGTCAAGATAGAGTAAAAGACGATGTTTTCTATAGACATAACAAATCTCCAAATTTTTCGTCACATAACCAGAGTGACTTTCCTCAACTAAAGCCTAAGTTTTCTTATAGGCAGGGTTATAAGAATGATAAGGGTCTATTGAATGATACTGCTTGTTCTAATTTTGATGTCGAGAAAGCATCTCGTTGTGTTAGATGTAAAAATCTATTGCAGAATACAGCAATGACGACATACAAGTGCAGTCATGTGTCTGTAGTATCTACATGTGATAGGAAAAGAGCTGATGACATCGTGAAGAGACCAGGACTTTACACGAACCACTGTGTTAGGTAATTGTTGAATTAATTATCCGTTTTTGCTACTTAAATCTTACGGCTGATTAAAGTGGAGATTTTCATTTGTATTCATTCACAGTGGTGACTGTTCGATAGAGGTCAGCGCTCCCATGTGACGTTATCTGTAAGGAATGTAGGTCAACTTTACGCACTAATATTTGTTCAGGCGGAACCAATCAACGTCTTTGTAACATCTGATGTTTACCTTTTGAGGGTCAGGACATGTTGACAAGAAAGTGGGAAATTTTGCGTTTGATTTTTTTTAACAGTAAATATTATTGTATTGTATTTGAAAACAATGTATTTTCTTTGTAATATTATAAGGATGTTGTTATGTCTTATTATAAAATTTTCTAGTGATTCATATATTGGTATATGTTGATGAATACTGTACGCATTAGGATTGAAATAATGTGTAACATAACAGTTTGTACCGACTTATTTTTTTTAATGTAAACAGTGGACGATGGTATTTTTACATTTAAGTCATAAGACTATGTCTGTTTGGTCCATATCGTTTGTCTTTGTGCTAATATGTTGTACTTGGAATTTTGCAGCTGTGTTTGTTAAGATAGTTTTTGTACATGATGTGTTTGCCAGCCCTACGCACAAACTCATTAGTTGTAATGGTGCAATAATTACTTTTAGATAATTCATGAGCACTTGATTTTTTTTTTCTCATGTGTTTTATGTGATGTATATTTTTGGGGAAGAAAAAAAAAACTTACATTTGTTAATGTGTGTCTGTTTAGAGATAGGTTTTTTATATGTCCTTCATTTTCTTAAAGTTGATTTCATTGATCAGTTTATTAATTATATCTTTGAATTGTTTGCAAATGTAATACTATTTTTTTTTCTCTCTTTGTAATTTATCGTTGTGAAACATTTTGGTATTTTATTTTTCTTGGAAAATGTATTATTTTTTTGACATTGTGATATTCTTTTTTGCACCAGCGCTAGACTTTATATTATAGTTAGTAATGTGTAGTGACATTAGTTCTTTGAAATTGTTTTGATGTTTTGATATATTTTGTTTCTGTATTTAGCACGTGACTGTGCATCAGTGCGAAATGTTTGATAGCTTTGATATTTTGTATAATTTATTTTCAGTTATGTATAAGTTTTATAATTTGGTTATATTACTTTTTATGCTCTGTTTTGTCATAAGTTTTCTTTTGTGATGTTAGTATATAGAGATACTTTGTCATTTTCTGTTGTACTTTTCGATTATGATTGTATTTTTTTGACAATACGTCGTTTAGATAGTTATTGTAAGGGATTGTTACCAACTTTCACTACATTTACATCTTTTATTTCCATCTGTCATTATTGACTATTGATCATTACTTTACATCTTTTCTATTGTCTTTTCAATATCGTTTCATACTTTCGTTATACTTCTGTGCTTCATCTACGTCTCACTTCATACTTATTGTATACTTTTTTTCGTTACGTTTGTTATACTTTCATTCTTTGTATTGTTAGATTAATTATAACTTAATATAATAATTGTATTTATTTACATTTAAGGAATTGTATAACTTGATTGTTATCTTGAGATTTTATTTGATTTTCTCATATTTAGATTTCACATTTTCCTCCGTTACGAATCATACTTCGTTTTTTGATCTTGTCTTTTCTTTTACTATTGGTTGTTTCCTGTTTAGTCTGTATTGAATATACTTAGCTTGGTTTTGTATTAGATTAATTTTAGTATACTTCTTTGATTTTGTATGACACTTCATTTATGTACTATTTTGGTTTATCATAAGATAAAGCTTGTGTAGGTATATGTTAGAGTTTTTTATTTTTTAAATTTTTGGGAGTTTGATTTTCAAAAAAATGATAGAATCATTTTTTTCCACTGGTGTGTGGGAAACTGTAACGAGTTGAACCTATGAAAAGGGCAGTAATTCTGAATATGTTTTTTGGACAAGTTTATTTATGGGTTGTGGCACTTGATGCCCGATTAAGCTGATGCTTGTTTAAATTTGGGATAGGAATAATATCTTCTCGTATGATCGAGAACAAAGCGATGATCGCTTCTCACAGCGTTGAGTCACTCCAGTGAGGAATTTATCCCTGAGATGTATTGAGCTGTGATTAGCTCGCGGCTAGCCTGCATGTATTTTGACTGAGTGGGGTTTCAAACAGTCGAGTCTCGTGACAGGGAGTTCACAGTGTGTGCCCTGGGTGTGTACGAGAGAGCATTGTGTCCTGGGGGTTGACTGAGGGAGTCAGCTATAAAGGTGTGTCTGCGCAGAGCACTAGGAATATGTCTAGCGATGGTTTTCGCTGTGTTTTTTAGGATAAATGTAGAGATTTGTAAGGCCATTAATATAACTGCCGTAGTTGCAGTCTTGAGTATTTAAGAAGTGTAGAGATTTGTAAGGCCATTAATATAACTGCCGTTGTTGCAGTATTGAGTATTTAAGAAGTGTGGAGATTTGTAAGGCCATTAATATAACTGCCGTAGTTGCAGTCTTGAGTATTTAAGAAGTGTAGAGATTTGTAAGGAGATTAATATAACTGCCGTAGTTGCAGTCTTGAGTATTTAAGAAGTGTAGAGATTTGTAAGGCCATTAATATAACTGCCGTAGTTGCAGTCTTGAGTATTTAAGAAGTGTAGAGATTTGTAAGGCCATTATTATAACTGCCGTAGTTGCAGTCTTGAGTATTTAAAGGAGTGAGAGATTTGAAGGCCATGATTATGATCATAACTGCCGAGTGTGCAGTTCAGTATTGCTAGCGCTGAGATATTTCATGCTTTTGCTGTCAACGTATTTTCGTCTATGCCGTTGTGTCTGTGTTGTAACGGAATAAACAGTATCGAACTGTTCCCAGTCGTTTACAACCCTTTTTTGACTTCTCCATGTACTCTTACGTACGTACTGTGGGGTGTAACTGAATCTACATACACCCATGTGAACATTGCAGACACAAGGACAGGACAGCAGCATACATATATATAGAATCAGCCGGTGTGGCGGATGTATTTAAGAATCTGTTACCTCTACAGAGGTGTGTTACTTCAACAGTAGAGTGTACTTGAAAGAATATCCAACAGGTGGAAGAATACCCGATGATTAATATTATCCCTACCTATCCCCACAATAACTAACAACACTGTCTCGAGATTACCGTATCTCAGTACAGCTCAGCCAGAACACATGCGCGGTTTTACCGCGTGAGACCACCGCTCAGCTCAAACCGTCACTACCCAAAAAATCTCACTAGGGACATGAACAGTTTTCTTTAACATATTTTTAAACAAACTAACAACTAGTCAGTTGAGTTGTGTTCAACAATTACTGAGCATACAGCTCCCATCTAAGAAATTCTCTCATCACGCAGAGCGTGTTTACTAACGTGTACATAAATCCGACGCGTACATTCAAGTCTTTAACACCTAACTCCTACTAACAAAATATGACTTAACAGACTACACCGTCCCCCGGGGAAAAAAATGATATCATCATTTATTTATTTTTTTGAAAAAATTACATGAAACAAAAATGGGAGGTCGATGACATTCTAATATCTACCACAAAGAATTACCCTATGTTAAGTCATATCCATAAATTCACAAAAAAATTTTAGAAGTAAGTAGAAAGTAGGAAATGAAGCATACAATTTAATAGGACAAGCATACAAAAACGATCGGTTTCAAACAAAGCTAAGTACATTCAGTATAGACTAAGTATGAAATAATAAATAGCAAGTGAAAAGGCAAGATCAAGTAAAAAGAAGAATGACCAGCAATGAAAGAAAGCAATGAAATAGAAATATGAAAAGAAATAAATAATACAACATGGTAACAACTAAGTTAAACAATGCAATGCATGGAAAATAAATACAACTATCACAAACCAGCATAAAACAAAAAAAGCATGTATATATATATACATCAAAACCATTAAAGAAAGCTATAACAAATATAGCATAATAGATAATTTAACCAAGTTATTAACCTTATTCATAACTAATAATGAATTATAATAAACATGACACAAACACAAAATAACACCGTTATAAATACGTTCCCACTGACGCACAATCATGCGCTTGGTACGGAAAAAATACATCACAATGTCAGAAAAACACATTTTCTAGCGCACAATCAAGCGCTGGGTAAAGAAAAAATACATCACAATGTCAGAAAAAATACTTTTTTTATTGTCTTCATTTAAAAAAAAATGTACAATACCGAAATGTAATGATAAGTTAAATAAAAATAGTATCATCATTACAATAATTATACATTCAATGTTTATCAAGCACAGTAGTATAAAAATAATATGGTAATGAAATGGTGCATAAAGATGAACCAACACATTATCTCAAAGGAGTTAAATCAATCCTAATACAATACTATCTAATATACTATACTATACTATACCAATATACAATTCTATCTACTATCTCCAGAGGTCTTGAAAGAATTTATAAACATGACGTGGTAACATCATACAATGCGGAGTCAACATGCCGACGGGCTTCACTGGAACAGTCACACGGGCGCAAGGCGATATACACTAAGTTGTAGAGTAACAGCCTAATCAAAAAACAAAGCAGCTCTGATTCTCATCGACAAGCCGTTGCTGTGAAAAAACACAAATGAAAATTTTTGTTTGGCAAAGGTAGGATTTAATGAGGAAAAAAAAACAAAAGTTAACTTTACATCTAACCTACCAACTGTGGCTGTGTAAACTTCCGGCCCCTTTATGATGCGCAACAAATCTTCCTCCGTCACGTGTAGACAAAACAGGAGGATTAGGTAGAGGATGACTGCAACTCAAGGTAGTCATTGCTGTAGGCTGGAACAAAGTTGTGCACTCAGGGCACTGAGATGCTCTCTCGAAATCGAAAGCAGAGCAAGCAGTAGCATTTGAGACACTATTATAATTGTTATCTTGATTACTAATAACCTGGGGCTTTTGTTGAGCAAAGTTAACCTGGCGATGCGATACATCATTTAGAGATCTACCATCATATTGCAATCTGTCACAATTATTATCTCTATTGGGAGCATTGTTATTTGCTCCACTGAAACTATTATTCTGATTTGAACCCCAGTTAGCATAGTTGCGATTAATATTTCCCCTTTGCTTGGGACCATTGTTATGTTTTGAACCCCAGTTAGCATTACTGTGATTAATATCTCTCCTTTGATCAAAATATCCACTATGTGAATTTTGTTGTCTCCTAGAAAAATTATTGTAAGGCTGATAATCTCTAGTGTAGTTACCTTTTCCAAAATTTACAGAATTGTTGGAACCAAAATGTTGAGATCTGTTAAATTTTCCCCAGTTCCTTGGAGAAGAAAAATCACTACGTGATGGACTCGCTTGGCACTGTCTAAAATCACGATTATTTCTCCTAGCAAAATTGTTTTTATTTTTGCCTGTGGCAATGCGATTAACAGCTGCATCATACTGTCTGTGCTGAGTATGATGAGTAACAGGAATGATAGAATCTTTATTGTTCCACACATAATGTGTATTATTTTGGGAACAAATACTACTAGTTTTATCCCTTGTTATGGATTTATCAGAATTTCGAAAAGTTGATATACGGTTGGTCTGACACCAAGAATCAGTACTTATAGAGGCAGTATCGCTACGTGGACAATTGTATTTGCCACGAAAAGATTTGTATACACCATGTTTGATGTTATGGTTAGCATTGAGTGCATGTGGCTGAATCTTTGCATTTGTGACCTGTTGATAATCAACTTTATGTCTAACACTGTCAACATTCACAAGAGACAACATCTTGTTGTTTAAGACCATATCTAATAATCCATCAACTCTTTTTCTTAATTCGGTAATTTCTACATTTTTGAGTGAAATTTTTTCACCTTGCTTCTTATTTAAATTATCAGATGTCAACATTCTGCACCTCTCCTCCGTGAGTGATTTCTCAATTTTAGCCATTTTCTCTTTCTCCCTCGTTAACTCTTTTAATCTCTTCTTCTCATCCTTTTCTTTCCTTGCTCTCCTTTGTCGTGCCAATTTCTTTAATCTCTTCTTTTGCACTTCTTCCATAGGTGGCTGAAGTCGGGCCACCTGAACCTGAAGACCCTGGACTTGAGCAGCCTAAGCCCTCAACTGTGTCAATTCCAGTTGAAGTGCCTCAATATCACTATCATGGTTATTCGCAAGTTTCTCAACCTTCTCGGGGGATACCGTATTCTTTTCTTCAAGTTGGCGACTGAGAATCGCATTATCACTCAATAAATCAAGAAGCGTTTCTGTATAAGACTTCTCACGTTCCTTGGCCTGAACTTTTAATTTCTCACACATCTCCTTCTTTTCTTGAACTTCCTGCTTGAGATTTCTAACTTCGCCATGCTTATCCTCCATCTGAGCTTCCAACTCTTTGATCTTGCTTAATGCTGAATTCAATGCTGCTTGCGAACCAGTAAGTTCCAAGTTCGATTTGTGTAGATCACTTGTAAGTTTGGACACTGTCTCATGTAGTCCGCTCTCTTCAGCAATACTTTCTAAAAAATCCACCCTTTGCTGTTCGCTTAGTTTGTTATCTTTTATTTGATCCTCTTGAACCTTGTTATCTAGTATAGCGTGGTGAATGTTTTTCAACCTCTGACCATGCGGCACAAAGAGGTACCTTGCCACAAAAACACGAAGATGCCAACGCATTAATTCTGCTAGTTCCTTAGTAATAATTATGTGAGGAACAGACCGAAAATTAATATCTACAAACTCCTCACGATCTGATGCTATATTACCTAAGAAACGGTTTAACATAAACTCTTCCAGATCTGGGCCTAGTCTCCATAATCTATACCATCCTGGAGAATATCCTCCAGCGTGGACATTATGTCTTATGTAGACATTTTATATGAGTTTCCCAAGTCACTCAGCAAAATATTGCTTTAAAAAAAAATCAAATTATCCCTTAATTACCGTATAACACGTTCCTGTCTATAGAACATTTTTAAACTCATATCAATATGAGGGAAGTCAATATTATAACATAATGTAGCCATTAATTATTTATGCATTTAAAAAAATCTATAATAAGTCATAAAGAATTGACGCCCGATATAGACAATAAGAACAACAGTTACGAAGACAAGATACTAGAAAACCAATGATAACGTTCGCAGAATCAAATGAACAAGAAAGCAGTACTAAAGTAAAAAATATTGCAAAGCTTGCAATGACAGCTGTGAATAGAATGACAAGACAAGCGACAGCACAGTGTATAAACAAAAAATTTGTATATAAATAAAAGATAGGAAGGAGAGGGAGACACTCACAAACAAATTAATCAAAAAACTAAGGTACAGAGAAAATACAACGATAACAACAATGAAACGCTTCGTCACACCTAAACAATTACTGTCGTAAGAGGCAAGTAGCGATCTGAACTTCAACAAGGTTTTTAACCTTGAACCGGAATTATCGCTCAATTGACACTCACAAACTAAATCCTATAGAACATCTGACAAGAGCCCGAATTAGCTTCGAGATGAACCTCGTTTGTCAGATCAACCTCCCAACCAAACCCGCACAAATATGGAACATATAACATAGAACAATCAATAGAATAAATAATGCACAATATCGAGGAAGGCTTGTTACACATACACAAAGTGGCACAGTTTACAAACAAAACCACTTATCTTCAATAAAGGAAAACTCCTGGCCTTCCCGCCAAAACGATGGGCACCACACAGTCCGAAGAAAGAAAAATCCACCGTTGAAAGATACTGGAACTCGTCACTTCTCACTCTCAGGTTCTTGATACTGTATGACATCTGCTTGAAACTTGTGCAGGAAAACAAGAACTGGAACACTGCAAATATGAACTTGACCCCTCTGTAGTTGTAGAGGTACACCATCTGTCAAACACACCGTATTACTGGCTCATCACTTGACGTAAGTGGAGGAAGCCAAATGTTAAAGTTTATAAGTGGTAAAGGACGACAATGTAAATATATTTCAGCTGTTAAACTTATGTAATCGCGCCACCTAAATACTGTCAAAGTTTACTTGAAAATTTCAATACGAAAAGCAGAACTGGAAACGTTGCACATCTTCCGGTGTAGTTCTAAAGGTAATGTTAATACACACACCATATAACTGGTGACCACTTTATGTTGGTGGTTGTTCTGGGGAATACAGTTCAACGTCTGTGGGTAACATAACGCCCCATATCACTGGCTCACCACTTCTGTTGCAGTTATGTAAGTGGCGTAGGAAGACAATGTTGATATCTTTCGCTGATGAAGGCAATCAGCTTATGGTCGGGCTTACAGATGGCCAACGGTGGTGCAATATAATGTTTCAATATGTATATGCATGTTGTGAGTTCCTGGATACCCATCTACTGCACTCACTACACCACAGCAACAATGGGTCAGAAAATGGTGGAACTAGATTAGCTGTTCAATGTTTATTAACGCCACACACACGAAGACATCATAAGACGACATTTCATAGCAAAACATGGAGCTTCAGGTACCAAATATCCAGGTAAACATAGATTCCAGAACATGGTATCAATTATCCGACAAAATCAGTTGCATAAACCGATACAGCAGCTCATAGAGCGTCAAGTACAAAATATCCATGGGAACGTAGTAACTCATAGCATAAATCCTTTCAATCAATATTCTTATAAAGGATGAGGATAGAGGCCGGTATTATCCATGGCCTAGCATATCAAACGTATCACTGGTCGCTTACACAGCAACTCGCTATATCATCTAGTAACAGGAAAAGAAAATCCATCCTAGGCAAAATCACAAATCCTTCATAATTCTAGAATACATAATGCCGGCATACTCCCTGGTACTTTAATAATATCTTCGCAAAATAACCCACGCATCGGGAAAGAAACTCTTCCCTTAACATCATCAAATCTCAAACACACTAGCGGAATGGATAACAACCATCTCGGAACACTGCCAGGAACACACTGTCTCGAGATTACCGTATCTCAGTACTGCTCAGCTAGAACACATGCGCGGACTTACCGCGTGAGACCACCGCTCAGCTCAAAACGTCCCTACCCAAAAATCTCACTAGGGACATAAACAGTTTTCTTTAACATATTTTTAAACAAACTAACAACTAGTCTGTTGAGCTGTGTTCAACAATTACTGAGCATACAGCTCCCAACTAAGAAATTCTCTCATCACTCAGAGCGTGTTTACTCGCGTGTACAAAAATCCGACCCGTACATTTAAGCCTTCAACACCTAACTCCAACTAACAAAATATGACTTAACAATAACCCTTCTTGACAAAAGGCGACGGATCAGATACTAAGTTAAAAATTGTCCGTCCTCTTGCAGCATTGTTCTTGACTTCTGAAATATCTTGTGAAGATTCCCTTGAGGAATCCGCATCATTATTTTTCTATTTACAACTTTGCTAAGAGTAATCTTTTGCGAAGGTAGACACTTTTGATGACCGATATTAGATACTCTTGAGTTTTGGGCACTGTTGGACCACTATAGCAGAGAACAGTGGAAGCAATCCGTGACACAAGTTTTGGACTAGTTCTGTCCTACGGACATTTGTGGCAAAACGTCTGTACGTGTTCTTTTTGAGGCTCTCTCACACCTTCATCCACTCCGGCAGTATCCCTTTTCTTCTCCTTTTTAATCTCCGATCGCTTATTATTTGGCAATTTTTTGCCCCTTTATTCATTATTTTGCTCTATGCTGGATCTAGTAGGGTGAAGTCTCTAACATAAGTGACGACAGTTAGACGCACAGACGTGGAAAAAACTATATCAATGGAATAGGGATCTTTTTGGAACAAGCTGACCAACACACGTGAATTAAGTTTATGTAAATTGTATTTAACATAAAGGACTTCACAACAAGAATATATTTTTGAATATCAAAATCACATACAATTTAAACATAGGTTAATGAATTAATTAAAGAGTTATACACATAGGTGTAATCCTCCCTCCCTATGTTGAGACAAGATCCCGTTAGAGCAAAGTTATTAACCCCGAAAGAGTCAAAGGTGTTTACGCTATGGTCTAGGATTTCCCTCTGCAATAAAGAACAGAGTTTATACGTTAATCTATTCTGAAAGGGACAGCATTAGCAAAACTTGCATAAAATATACAAAGTTAGTACATGGGTTATACAATGAAAGAATTATTTATCCCTGCTTTCTCTCGCTCTGACAGACCTGTGATCACAACCATTCACTCTTACCTAATAGGTGCTTTCACACAATCTGGAACAATCGTAAGGTACACACAGGCCATTAAGGGTGGGTTATTGGCGAATCAAGCCCCAATTTCTCCAAAGACTAATTAATTCAAATGATAGGAAACGCTTGATTCGCTACTGGTAGTACGATGCTGATTATGTCACTTCAGTTTTTGTCCAGGTAGTAAAATAATTAAGAGGTCTAATGTTCACAGTGTACAGTAGCTTGGAATCTTCAATCGTTAACTCGAGTGTCAGGTATATAAATCTCTTCAGGATAAATCTTTTTCACAACACAGTAGTCGTTATTCAGGTAATGTCAATATTTGATTTTATCGCCACAACTGGCTGAATGTATATGAACTTGGGAAGAGACATCTGGATATTCTATAAGTCCAGTTACAATTTATTCTTAATATTATTTGGGTTGGTACTCTGTCTCTTTCTGGGTGTAAAACACGAGACCAGACAAGTCACCTTGAAAAAACCCGATATTTATATCAGAATGTTCTTTTGTAAAGTTATTCTCAGATTCATATGGAAGCGCCTGAAATGGCTTAGGGTTTGACCCAAATACTGTGTAAAGAGAAAAACATACAAAATACTTAACATAATATATAGTATTACCTATCCTATCCTTACCCCGCATAACATAGAATATATTTAACCACTTCGGTTAGTTAACTTTAAGTTATAAACTACAAGCTTAGAGCTTGTCTTATCGTTTAAAAACTTCCGTGAAATAAATTCTAGTCATTTAAAAAAATCAGTCATCGTGAATTAGAAATAAATACATATTTCGTCAATACTCGTGATGAATCAGTGCATTTACTTAGTTGGTTAGAATATTCTCTGACTGGTTACTAGCAGTTAAAAAAATTTATATTATAGCTGGAAGAGTTTAGCTAAAAATTAATATATGTTCGGCTAGCCACTTTAAGACAGTAAAACCTTAGAGAAATATAATTGCATCACTCCAACTACTAGTAGAATAATTACCACAAGCCAGAAATAAAACGATCTCCAATCAAACAACTTAGTGATACTACTATTATAAGAGATCGTTAGAATCGAAAGCTAGATGTTCTCTGCAATTCTGGCGGTACTGGATAAATTTGAGTTAGCCTGCTCGGGCTTATATATATCTGCAATCAAAGGAGAAAGATCACTATAGACCGAAAACCAGATTCTCTGCCAGATGTTAGCACCTACGGGAAAAACTACGTTCAGATTTCGGCTTATGTGTAAATCAAAGCCGTTCTTCACGCTAGAGCCGAAAACCAGAATCAGGCATAACGTAATTTGCTAATCAGTGCAAATTTTACACGTGTCTGCTCGTATGGCCATTCCAGCAGCAATGTCTTTTGATCTGGCAATTCGCCGGGTTTAATTACCTTCCTAGCGAACGGATTAGGGAAAGGTAATAAAAATTGTCTGCCCCTTTGTTCCAAACTGATCTGCTCTTGATCGCTATCTGATCCTATCCAACGATTTTCAATCGCTGGCGTTAATAATTACAGCTCAACGTAGCTAATAGCCTGCTCGAGAACATACATCAAAGAAAAATAGCGAACAGCAATAAAATGCGTGCTAAATTAGAAAAGGGGACAGATTCTGGGTGTAGGAGGGTTTAAGTTAACAAAATGTACGTAGGTGAAAGTCGGGTAAAAGAAAAGTGTAGATAAAAGAAAGATATATGAAAGTTATTTTCATAATATGTCATATGAACTTTTGAAGCAAAATAAAATTGACGTGCCTACATTACATTGCATAGTTCACCAAGAGGCCCTTTGTGCAAAATCCATAAACCTAAATGACACTATGGCTACTGTAGTGAAAATAACGAATTTGATCTGAGGAGGACACAGCTCTCTAACTCACAGGAAGTTCCTTGCATTTTTAGAAGAAGTGGATTCTGTTTACGGTGATCTCTTGCTTCATGCTAAGGTGAGATGGCTTAGTCGAGGAACATTTTTAATAAGATTTTGTGAACTGAGGGATGAAATATTTGACTTCCTGCGAGACAATTTACCATGTTCAATTGATCTTCAAAATAAACTCAAAGATATCCATTTCATTCAGCACTTTGCATTTCTCACAGATATAACACAACATTTGAATGTACTGAATTTGCAGTTACAAGAAAAAAGGCAAACAATTTTTTCAAATGATGGGCTATGTTGATGGCTTCAAAAAGAAACTGAACCTATTTAGTCTCCCTTTGCAAAAGAATGACCTGTTTCATTTTCCTTGTTGTAAACATCTGTCTGAGAAAGAGAGTGTTAACTTCAGGAGGTACATAGATGACATTGAACAGCTGATTTCTCAGTTTGATCGTCGATTTCAAGATTTTGAGATGTTTCGTCCACAAATGGAACTTTTTAACAACCTATTCAAGTGCACATTGGAGTCTCAGCCAGCAGAACTACAATTACAGTTATGTGAACTCTAATGTGACCCATTCATCAACACAACAGAAGCAACTGGGGCTGATTTGTAGAAATTACTTCCAAAGGAAGGTTATCCATTTCTGAGAAAATGGGCCCTAAACGTGTGCTCTATATTTGGTAGCACATATCTTTGTGAGACAACATTTTCTGCCATAAAGCTTATTAAATCCAAGACCAGAAACAGATTAACTGACTCTGTATTATCCCATGTTCTCAGAATTGCTACGTCACAAATGGAAGTAGACTTCAAATCACTGGTGAAAAGTTTTGATAAGCCACACTCTTCACAATGAAATAACACACAAATATATGTTTGAAATAAATAATTACATGTCACATTACAAATTACAAAACAAATTAAAACAACAGATTCATTATATTTTTTTTCTCAGTAATTTCAGTCCTAAGACTGGTATACATGTCTCGGCAGATGTGCAGTACAGTAGTTTGCCTTTGCTTTCTGTACGTGGTTCATTATATATGTAAAAGTAAATCTCAGAACGTTTTTTTTAGGATTTTATAGGTCTGGCCCTCTGGTGTTACCCTTTACCATAATCTGGCTCTCGGCCAACCTTAGCTTGGCCACCACTGGTCTAGAACATCCTCTCGTTGTTGTATTCTGTCTCTTGATCCTTCAATCTTAACAATGAAAATTGTCTTGGTAGGAAGTTCAGTTGCGTTTGTAACAGATGAAACAACAGCACCTCTTTTAGGGAAGATACGGAAATGACAACGTGCATTCAGTGAAAGTTCTTTTGGTGCATTCAGTGAAAGTTCTTTTTAGTGCATTCAGTGAAAGTTATGTTGGTGCATTCAGTGAAAGTTATTTTGGTGAATTCAGTAAATGTTATTTTGTTGCATTCAGTGAAGTGATTTTAGTGCATTCAATGAAAGTTATTTTGGTGCATTCAGTGAAAGTTATGTTGGTGCATTCAGTTAAAGCTATTTTGGTGCATCAGTGGAGTGATTTTGATGCATTCAGTCAAGTTATTTTGGTGCATTCAGTGAACGTTTTTTTGGTGCATTCAGTGAAAGTTATTTTGATGCATTCACTGAAAGTTATTTTGTTGCATTAAATGTCAAAATGCATTCTAACAATATGTATTTTGACTTTGAAAAAGGTATGGTAGGAAGAGATTTTCTCAAACTCGAGAAAATATGTCTAATTAGATCTAGTTTCTTCCATAACAACCACGCCTGCACCCCTACGTATTATACATCATTGGATTCGCCTAGATCTGGGCAATCTTGTGATGTAGTTCATTTATTTCGGTAACAAAATTATACCCGCCAGATCGAGAATTTCTAGGTTGCGTTTTTTTACCGATTACTTCCATATATGGAAATCGTCGGACATTCGCTGACATCGGCTTTTCCCGCTCACTATGCTAAACTGTTCGTTGGCTGCGTGAATCCACGTGACTTCTAACCGCTGTGTTGACATTATGGCGTCCGATTGATAACTTCTGCATACACATTTAGTTAGACTCATTTTTCGGAACATTTTGTGTGAAAATGCCTCGAAAAAATAATAGCTTTCGTCATTTACAACTGGAAAAGGCCAGAGCGAAGCGATGGATCCATGACAGTGCAGGTAAAAGTCGCTAATTTTGTTATGGTAATGGTACAAAATGAATCACCGTAGAAAGCCAGGCAATCCCATGTGGTGAGCTGACGCACATAAACATTTACACATTTTTGGTTTTGATTTACTCTGGTAGAATTGAGTAGAGGGGGGAAGGAGGTACTATATTTGGATATTGGAAATCTGACTTAATTTTCTTGAATTAATACACAATATGTCCTAATTTTAACCCATAAATGGTTCAACGGTATACTTTAAAAAAAAGTCACATGTGAATAAGCTATTATTTTTTTAAATTTATATATTTGTAAGCTATTAGTAAACGCATTGGCAGTAAAGAGTGATCACATTTTTCTGGTTTGACAAAATAACATGATTCCACATTATATGATAAATTATCATGGTATTTATAAGCATGTGACATATGTTTCTTGAGCTGTGATTATTTCTTATGTACTTTCTTATGTACTTTCTTGAGAACCATAAAGGACAAGCAAGGCAAATTGCTTACTGCCCCGAAGGAAGTAATGGAAAGATGGAAAGAATATTTCTCAGAACTCCTTGATGGTGAGCAAGGTCAAACATCAGAAATGATAACCACTAGCACAGAAGAGGAAACCAATGGTGATGAAGATGACATAAAGATGGAAGAACTGAAGGCAGCACTGGAGAAAATCAAGATGGGCAAAGCAGCAGGGCATGATGGTATAACACCAGAAATGGTTAAGTACATGGGAGCATCAGGCGACCTGTTACTCTTAAGGGTCCTACAGGCAGCATGGTGCAACAAGACCATACCAAAGGATTGGGAGATCGCCATCATAACACCAATTTTCAAAAAGGGTGACAATCGACAATGTGGAAACATAGAGGCATATCCCTTCTCAGTGTCCCTGGAAAAATCTACTCTAGAATCCTAGAGCAGAGACTCCGACGCCTAGCTAAGCCACAATTGGATGAGGTCCAGTGCGGATTCCGAGCAAACCGAAGTACTCAAGACCTAATCTTCACACTCAGACAGCTGAGTGAAAAGGCCCTTGAGTATAAGAGTGAGATCCATCTTTGTTTCATAGATCTGGAAAAGGCGTTTGACAGGGTCCCTTGGAGCAAACTTTGGGACTGTTTGGCAAGGAAGAATATTCCAGCACCTCTGATTCATGCTATACAGAGCTTCTACAAGTCTTGCAGAAATTATGTGAGGACAGCAAACTATAAGTCAAAAGAGTTCAGGACCACCACTGGTGTAAGACAATGTGATATCCTATCACCTTACCTCTTCATACTCCTTATGGACGATGTCATCAAGGCATGTAAGGAGAGAACAAGAAAGTATTCAGTGGGGTACTGGAAGATGAGACAGGTCTATATTTCAGAGCTGGCATTTGCTGATGATGTTGCCCTGATTGCTAAATCAGAGGCACATCTCCAATCCAACCTGCAAGTCTGGAAGGAAGAGCTGGAGAAGAGAGTGATGGTCATACGCAGCTCTAAAACAAAATCCATGGTGATATCACGAGAAGAAAGAAGACATCAGATTAAGCTTGGAGAACAGGTCCTGGAGCAGGTCGACCACTTTAAATACCTCGGAGCTATTATAGACCGAAAGGGAGGCATCAAAGAAGAGTTGGCCACTCGAAAAGCAGCAGCTGGGAGACTTTTTCAGGCCATAAATCGAGGATTCCTCAGCAAGAGAGAGGTTGGTAAGAAAACGAAGATGGCTGTATACCGCTCCACCTATGTCCCAGTCTTGACATATGGATGCGAGTCATGGGCAATGACTACAACCCATAAAAGCCAGATCCAAACCTCAGAAATGAGGTACCTGAGGAAGGTGGTTGAAGTAACAAGAAGAGACATGGTACGCAACCAGACGATACGTCAATTCCTAAAATGCCACCCCCTACAGACCCAAGTAGAACAGTCCCAACTAAGATGGTTTGGCCATGTCTGCAGAATGGGAGAAGATCGGCTACCACGACAAGCATGGGAAACAAAGAGCCAAGGATCCAGACCCCGAGGACGACCCAGAGGCCGCTGGGAGGACAACATTAGACAATCTTTGAAGGACCGAGGACTAGAATGGAACCAGGCCAGGAGGAAGACAGCCGATAGAATAGTCTGGCGCTCTCTCTTCCAAACCTCTACACCTCACGGTAGAAGGGGAACGACTAAGTAAGTAAGTAAGTAAACGCATTGGCAGTAAAGAGTGATCACATTTTTCTGGTTTGACAAAATAACATGATTCCACATTATATGATAAATTATCATGGTATTTATAAGCATGTGACATATGTTTCTTGAGCTGTGATTATTTCTTATGTACTTTCTTGAGAACCATAAGCTCCCACTAATGAGCCTAATCTGCCTGAGGTGAAGCAAGGATGTGATATAAATTTTTAAGGTATTTACTTCTGAATCTTATTTTTGTTTCTCCTTGTCTAAAAATGTAAACTGATATAATTTTTATTTCTCCATAAGTATCAGTTTTAGTAACATAATTTATTAATATTACTTACATGTGTTTGCTTTGCTTCCATTGTACTACATTTGCTTCTACATTTTAAAGGAAAGTGTTCAATGTTTGCTTACATCATTATTTTAAGTGTTACTAATTCATACCTTTTCTTCTTTCTAGGAAGTTCGGGTGTGATGGAGGCTAAGGCAGCTAGTTTTTTATGGAGCCGGTCTGTGACACGACACAAATTTCGCTACACCACCATTTTAAGATCATGGAAATTAAACTATATGGCCATAATGTTGAAATCATCAAAGAAGAGTGTATCAATCATGTAGGAAAAAGAATGCATACAGGTCTTCGTAATTTAGTTGCTGATTGCCGCAAGCAAAAAGTTACGCTAGGAGGCCGTGGCCGTCTGACAGATTCAGCCATCCAAAAGCTTATCATTTATTATTCCAGGGCTGTCAGGCAACATGCTATTGCAGCTGATATGAAGAATGCTATTATGGCTAGCCTACATCATTGCTGTTTAATTGATGATTATCCCCAGCATCAGTTTTGTCCTACTGGCCAAGACTCTTGGTGTTTTTATAAAGCAGCCTTATCTAGGAATTAGTATGCTTTTGGGCATCAAAAACGTATACATACGCCCCTGGACTTTAAGCTGTTGAACAGACATTTGACACCAGTTTATGACAGGCTGACAAATCTGAAACTGTTGAGTCGCTGTGAAAGAAAGGCTACCCAAAACTCCAATGAGAGCCTTCATTCAGTTATTTGGAGTAAAGTGCCAAAGCATATCTTCCATTCACGAAAGCGCATGGAATTCTGCCTTCTAAGTGCAGTTGCTGAATTTAATGAAGGACCTGAGGCTACTATATTTTTTAAGAAAGTCCTGGGGCTGAACAGTGGAAAAGAGGCTTGTCGACTGGCAGGAGCAAGACAGCGTAAACGTCTCGTGCTCAGCTCTAAAACGGCAGAAAACTGCACTAAGAAAAGGAAGGAAATTAGGCACAAATCTCAACAGAAAGCCAGAATGACAAGTAAGTTATTTTTTTTTTGCTGTAGTATTACATACTTATTTAATTATATAGAAAAATGTGATTTTATGGAAATATATTTTTCGCATACTAATTTTTCAATAACTTCCTACACTTATGTATTAATTGACATAAGAATTAGCACATACATAGCCCATAGTCTGTTAAAATGTTTTGTGTGATGGATTTTATGTATCTGATCAAACTTTTGATTAATTGCAAAAAGTAATGTAAAATTTAGTAAAATTGGTTACTATTTTTAGACACTATTTTCACAGTCCTACAACTTTTTTTGTATTAAAGTTATCAAAAATCCATCACACTGACAGTTTTAATATGTAATGAAAAACGTTGTGTTCATATTTGGTATTCATAGCTTAATAAATAAAAAAGCTTTAGCAAATTGAAATAGAACAAAGAATCCAATATTGCTCAGCTCTAAAACGGCAGAAAACTGCACTAAGACAAGGAAGGAAATTAGGCATAAATCTCAACGGAAAGCCAGATAGGAAGCTGCAAAGGAAGCTGGCTATGCTACCAGTATTTTCTAAATGACAAGTAAGCAATTTTTCAGGGGTAATATTACATACTTATTTAATTGTAGTCTATTTATGGAAAAATATGCAATTTTCTCAAAATCTATTTTTATCATCCTAATTTTCCTAAATCTTCCACACTTATGTATTAATTGACATGAGAAAAGGGCACATATGTTGCCCATAATCTTTTAAAATGTTTTATGTGATGGATTTTTAATATCTGATCAAACTTTTGATTTATTGCAAAAAGTAATGTAAAATTTAGCAAAATTTGTTACTAATTTTAGACACTATATTCAAAGTCCAACAACTTTTTTTTGTATTAAAGTTATCAAAAATCCATCACAGGAAAAGTTTTAAAATATAATGATAAACGTTGTGTTCATATTTGGTATTCATAGCTTAATAAATAAAAAAGCCTTAGCAAATTGAAATAGAACAATAGAATCCAATATGGCCACCGTTTCTATGGCAACCAGTGGTGCAGTGCCATCAAACTCTTCATTTTGCGTATCTAGTATTGATATAAGTTAAGTCTGTGCATTTTAATTGAAATCCAGCAATTAATAACGAAAATAGCTCCTCCCCTTAAATCATTTGGGGGCTCATCTGAACGAGAAAAGTCCTAACTCATAGAAGGTCAGAAAAGATGAAAGGTTTACAAGGCCTGGATCCTATCAGCCGTAGTACTTGATTTCTTTAAATTCCTCTCAGGCTACCTAGAACTGAAGCACCATTCTTCAATTTACATCTCTGCCAAGAGTAATCTTGAGCGAAAGGTAAACACCTTTAAAGACCCTTAGTAGATACTTAGTTGATATTTTGGCCACTGTTGGACTATTACTGCAATATGGAAATAGCCTTAAGCTAACTACTGCTTTCTTTGAAAATATTCAAGTAGACGTCTGAAAGTGTACGAAGAAGAAGTAATCATTTTTACACTGAGAACCAATCATTACAGACTCAAATATAAAGAGATCAACAAATTAAAATCCAGAAAGACAGATGTGTTCATGTGAGTAGGACAAACAGCCAATAGAATGTATCTATCAAATTTATTGGCTCCATGGGAGCAGCTGAGTGCCAGCACAACCTTCTCCACCCAGGTTAGATAAACTGATGGTGGCGAGACAAGCATGAGACGGACTATCAACTTTATAAGAGAGATTTACGTGATTACACGAGAGCGAACTAAGAAGACTAGAAGGAAATGCATGCACTGAAATCGGCAATTAAACTCAGGGGAAGTAATAATTAATAACCATGGGCAGCAATATTTATAAAAAATTTAAAACAAATTTTTTGCTTTATTTATATGTTTGTTTTAAAATATTTTCAATATTTATATAAGCAATATATTAAGACAGTAAAACGTTGTATTTATATGAAAGCTTGCCTGGTTTGGGCATGCAACTCGTCATGACTCCCTTTTTTCTAACTGGATATTTCTGCTTTTTATAACAAATCCAAATGGAAGTTCAAGACATAGTTCTAAACATGGAGGATGCCCTGGAAGGCGGGTCGTTACATAGACCCGGTACCCTGGTTCTTACAACATCCGGGCCACAAGCCGCAAGAGCCTCTTACTCGCTGATGGCGAGCATTTTAGCTGGACCAGCAGGGGTGGGCTCAAATAACATTGCAGCCCTTTACATATTCTCAAACCCTCTCAAATGGTATGCGACCCTGACGACGTCAGCTCACATAACGCACTATCAGAAACTTCATGGGAAGAAATTCGAATGGGATAATCCCAAGATGTCTATAATCATAGAACATCAAGAAAAGGAAAAGTCCAAGGGGGTGCTACATTGGCTACCCCCAACGATAAAAAAGGACGCTGTTCTACAAATCGTCACATCCATTACGGGCGACAAAGAAGCCGACGCTTTTCAGTTAAAGAACGCCACTGACAGGTGGGCCTTCATGAGCAACCCGACCAGAAACATCCCGCACTATGTCAACATGAGACTACAGTCGCAGGGACACGAGACAAACGTAAAAATCTTTGTTACAATGACCGGCAGACGAACGCCTTGCGCGATTTGTGGGTTGGACAGTCATTGGGTTAACCAATGCCCAAAAAGGAAACCACAAGTAGCAACCAAAATCACAGTTCCGGACAAAGAACAACCTACAAAATCAGCACCATCAACATCAGCTGCACCTTTAATGCAAAACAACCACCAGATAACCAATGACGTACCACAAGACACAAACAACATGAATTTACCCGAATCCTACCCAGAAGATATGAACAATGAGAAATTTACACTTTTTGTAAACAAGAGGAAACAGAAGAAAGAGAAATCGAAACAGATTAAAGTCAAAAGAAGAATTACACAGATATCCCCTCAGTCCATTCTGGATGACACCAATATGACCACTGACATAAACAACAAGCATGACAGCAGCATAAGTGATTGTGACACAGACACACCACTCCAAGGTGGGGCCCCCTTTTCCTGGGCAGCGATGGCTACAGAGGACTACTATGACCCAGTGTTATCAATAGACCTGGAAAGAAACTCATAGGGACAGTACTTAAGCTTCTAAAAATGGAAAAGAACTTTTTCACAAGCGCGTCGCACGTACACAGACGACCCAGAGTTATAGAAGGAAAACTCGTGATGTTCAAGGACTTTAAGAACTGTGTAACTAAAATAATACATATAAATATGAATTCAAGGACAGATAGAGATACAAGATACATAGTGGATACATATATGTGCAAATGTAGATACACAAGTATGTGTTTACAATGCTATAATTCTCTTCCTTTTCAAGACATCCTTTCCCTTTGTAGTATCTTGATACTTACTTCCTTTTCTGCCTTTTGGTTTTTCATATCTTTTTCATCACATAACCACACCCTTTCCTCCAATAGTCCTTTTTGTCAATTATCATCCTGTAATCCGTTTTCCAAGTCTCGGGCCTTTCTTTTCTTGAGCGGCATTTTTTTCTACATCCATCAACCTTATTCCTTACCCACACAGATGCTCAAGTACCTTTCCTCTTTCCTAGAACTGACTGCACCTGCTCCAAGCAGTAACAAGGGAACTGCATACTTCATTTTATTTTATGTAAACGATTAAGGCAACAATGTTTGGGTTTTTTCATGGCGCACACTGTTTTACACCCCAACACTACGCCCGTTAGTTTAACCCTGTTGTCTTTAAACATAAACGGTTTAACAAATAAACTAAGCTCTCTAGAAATACTAATTAAAAAATACCAACCCGATTTTGTTTTTCTGCAAGAAACCAGAGTTATTTCAAACTTTCGGGCCAAACAACTTACAACAAAACTAGGTTTAAGAAACGGTTGGTTTAGTATAGGGACATCACACACAGGTGTAGGGTTCTTACAAGTATCAGAAGACTGGGAAATAACACACCATAACACGGACACTAACGGTAGATTAGTTTGTATCCAAATAAAAAATAAACAAAGCGAACAAGACACATACACATTAGTCAATATATACGCTCCCAGTCAAAAAGTAAACCAACCAGCTTTTTATAGAGAATTCTCTGACTTTTTGTCACCGCATTACAAAGGAGGGAACTTAATTTTAGGAGGGGATTTTAATTGTGTCATGTCTGACCTAGATCTTGCCGGTCGAACCTTACAAAGACAGAACACATATGTAAATAAGAATCAGACATCTCCGTGGAAGATATTACAAACTATTTTAGAAGAGCATAGTCTAAAGGATACCTTTAGAAGTGTTGAACCAAATAATAGATCGTACACATTTATAGATAAGACACACCCAGGCTTACGACGAGCATCTAGGATAGATAGGATATATATATCAGAAATTTACAAGGTACAAAAAACACAACATATTAACAGCACACTCGACTTCACAGACCATAAAGCAGTTTATACAGTGTTAGGTATAGGGACGCCCATTATAACATCTAAAAGATCTCCACATTGGAAGTTTAATAATAGTTTACTTAAACATGATTTCTTCACAAAGGAAATAACGCAGCTCATATTAGGATACACAGAACAGACCCCTGAACAAAATATTGCAGGATATTGGGACCTATTAAAAAACACCATAAAAGACAGGACACAGGTCCTGGCAACCTACATACACAGGACATCCAAAACACAAGAAAAGATATTAGAACAAGCAATCAAACTGACAAAAAAGATAGACAAAACTGACCCGGTTATTCAGATGTTACAAGACCAGTTAGAACAGCATAAACAACATATATACAAAGGTGCAATGCTGAGAACGAAGTTATATACAACACAAGAGACTCCAAACAAACAGTACTTGGCAATAGAACAGAACGTTCAACAAAATAAGCAGATCCGCAAAATACTAGATAACAATGGACAATTGCAAACGAACAACATAAACATATGTCAGACCATCTTGGAATTTTATAAACATTTATACACCAAAGAAGAAACAAGAACAGACACGCAAAAAATTTTTTTAAAGTACACAAAACCTCTTACAGAACAAGAAAATAAAAATTTAGACCAAGTTATAACACTCGAAAATTTGAGAGAGGCAGTAAACACACTAAACAGAGATAAGCCCCCGGGCCCAGATGGCCTTACATCAGAATTCTATACTTTCTTTTTTCCAGTTCTCGGACCACTATTAATGAAAGTTTTTGAGGAAGCCTTTCAGAAGGGCGAACTTCCTAAAAGTTTAAACCAGTCGTACATAGTACTCTTACCAAAAGAAAAAACTGACAGAAAGCTACTAAAAAATTATAGACCCATATCACTTCTAAACACTGACTACAAAATTTTAACTAAAACTCTAACTAATAAATTGAAACCATTCATGCATATCCTAACTCATGACGACCAACAGAACAGCGTGCCACAGAGAAATATTAGTAAACATACACACTTTTTTAGAGACCTGATTAACTACGCGTCAGACAAACAGCACGAGGCCGCTATTTTGTCGTTGGACCAAGAAAAAGCCTTCGACAGGGTATCCCATTTTTTTTGCACAAAACTCTGCTTGCCTGTAATGTAGGACCATAATTTAGGAAATGGATAGAAATTATATACAAAACACCCGAAAGTAGACTTTTAATAAATCACACAATCACAGAACCATTTATTCTAACTAGGTCAGTCAGGCAAGGCTGTCCACTCTCGCCTTTGCTATATGTACTGTCAATAGAACCCGTGTTAGAGAAAATTAGACAAGACACAAACATCACGGGGGTTTTCATTCCAGGCCAAGGTCAAAGAAAATTAGCCGCCTACGCGGACGACACGATATTGTTTCCAACAAAAATTTCATCTATTCAAAATATTTTAAACACCTTTAATGAGTTTGGACGAGCCAGTGAAGCAAAATTAAACATTCAGAAGTCAAAGTTAATGGGAATAGGTAAATGGAGAAATAGATCAGACTTCCCCTTTCAGTTGCTACAAGTAAATGAAATAAAAATTTACGGTATTACATACACCGCCACTCCAACACAAAGGAATACAGAGGTGTGGAAAAACTTGTTAGAGAAAATAAAAAACAGACTAGAAAGATATAAATACAAAACTACTACAATTTTCGGAAGATCGGTTTTAATCAACACTTTTATTCTACATAAATTGATTTACATAGCAAATGTTCACATCATTCCTCAAGAAATTATTACAGGAATAAACAAACTAATAAGAACTTTCTTATTTCGCAACCCCTTACACTGTCATCATCATGTGACATATTCTTTCCAGAACGTTGTCTCCATTACAGCTGCTCTGAACGCATCACGATTCTGGGCAAGTCGACCTGCATCAGCCAAAGACAAGTTCAGACTCTCTGTGATGTCCTGGGTCCACCGTCGTCTAGGTCGACCCCTTCCCCTTTTTCCAGGGACCATGCCTTCCATCACTGTTTTTTCCAGACCATTATGTCTTTTTATATGACCGAAAAATTTCAGCTTCCTTATTGCGATGGTATTTAGGAGCCAATGTTCCTGTACGTTTAGTGAGTGCAGTACTTCTCTGTTGGTCTTTTTTTCTGTCCAGGGTATTCTCAACATCCTTCTGTAGCATTTCATTTCGAATGATGTAATCTTTTTTGCAACTGTTTTATTGAGTGTCCAAGTCTCGCAGCCGTATGTTGCTACTGGGAATATACATGCTCTGATCAGTTGTAACTTTGTTTCTTTGCTTGTGCCTTGCCATAGGTTTTTCATCTGTATTAGCTTATGTGAAGCAATTGCAAGTCTTCTTTTAATTTCTACTGCACAGTCGCCAGAGCTGTTAATGATTGATCCTAAGTATTCGAATTCATTGACACTTTCCAGTTCTTCGTTATCAATTTCAATTTCTGGTTTGGTCTTTACTTTGTCTGTTGTCAATACTTTGGTCTTCTTGGTGTTTAGGTATAGATTCTGGGCCTCGCTGTGTTTTTTGGTGGACAGAAGTAATTGTTCAAGTCCTTTTGGGTTGGTCGATAGGAGGACTGTGTCGTCAGCATATCTGATTTCCGGGATCTGGTACCCGCCGATGTTAAATGAGTCAAACTCTGTGTGTTCTTGGTCATCTCTTACGTTTCTCATGATATTCTCGGCATAAATGTTAAACAGGTAAGGGGAAAGGGTACAGACTTGTCTTACTCCTTTCTGTACTTCAAACCATTCTGATGTTTCCCCCTCTATTCTTACGGCTGCCTGTTGTTCTTGGTACAGCAGTGCGATGAGTTGTATAAGGTGGTTTGGAAATCCCATATTTTCATAATAGCCCATAACTGCTGATGTTGTACACAATCGAAAGCTTTGGTGTAATCAATGAAACAAGTATGTAGGTCAACGTTGAATTCTCTACACTTTTCTATGATAATCCTCATGTTGAATATATGATCTCTAGTGCCTCTACCTGGTCGAAAACCCGCCTGTACTTCATTTATTTCTGTTTCTAGCTTTTGTTGCATCCTTTTCATTATGATTTGTAAAAGTATTTTGCTGGCATGGCTTAAAGAGCTATAGTTCTGTAGTTTGTGCACAGTTTCAGGTTGCCCTTTTTTGGCAAGGGTATGTAAATTGATCGTTTCCATTCCTTGGGCCAAATTCCGCTTTGCCAGATCTTGCAGCATAATGCATGGTATATACGAGCGCTGCCTTCTCCTCCTGCCTGTATCATTTCAGCTGTTATTTCATCACAACCAGGAGATTTTAAACTTTTTAAGTGTTTGATTGCATTCCGGACTTCCTCTATGGTAGGTTCTGGTTCACGTTCCGCTTCATTCATGACGTTGTTATCTGCCGCTTTGTTTATTTCCGTATACATTTCTTGACAGTACTCCTTCCATCTGTTCAGAATATCTTTACGTTCTGTTAGAGTGTCGCCTTTCTTGTCGTTTATTGCTCGGGGTGATGATTTAAAGTTGCTGTTTTTCAATGTTCTTACTTCAGAAAACATATTCTTACTCAATCCCTGTTCGCGCATTTCCTCTATTTTCCTGCAGGTGTCGTTTATGTATTGTTGTTTGTCTTGTCTGACTCGTTTTTTAATCTGCTTTGTGTATTCCTTGTACAACTCCTGATTTTCTGTATCTTTTTTGGACTTCATTTTTCTTCTCTCTACCACCAACTTCAGTGTTTCGTCTGAGATGTATTCTCGTCTCTTTATACTTCTTTTAGGAATTAACCTCTGTGCATTTGTAATATATACATCTCTGATGTTATTAGCAAGTTCATCTGGTGTCATTTCCTCCTGTACTGCCATAAGAATGTCAAATTTGTTCTGAATATCGACACTGTACTCTTCTGGTATGGCGCTTGTGTCATAACGTATTACTTTGTCGCTTGTAACGACTTTTTTCAATTTGATCTTGAAGTTTGCAGCAAGAAGTTCATGGTCGGAGTCACAGTCTGCTCCTGGGAACGTCTTGATGGATGAGATACAAGATCGCCACCTTTGTTGTATTAAGATATAATCTATTTGGTTCTTGCTTTTTCCGTCCGGTGACGTCCATGTATATAGTCTTCTAGGGTGTTGCATAAAAAGAGTATTCGTGATGACTAGGTTGTTTTCTAGGCAGAATGTTGTCAAGCGTTCTCCTCTCTCATTTCTCTGGCCCAATCCATAAATTCCTTTCACTCTTTTTTCATGTTCTAATCTTTCGTTTCCAACTTTGGCATTAAAATCTCCCATTATTATCCTAATATCTTGCTTATTTGCTTTCTCTAATGCATTTTGCAGTTCATTGTAAAAATCTTCAATTTCCTGTTCTTCAGCAGCTGCTGTTGGCGCATATCCTTACACTGTATAAAGCATAAAACGTTAATACAACCCAAAGATAAAGGGGGAGTATCTTTACAAGATATAGCAACTAAAATAAAAGCTTTAAGAATCAAGTACATAGGAGAAATAGTAAAAAATCCTGAACAATACCCTTTAGCTCATTATTATATTGGTCTGAGATTATCTAACGTATGTCGTTACAAAAACAATCAACCTCATTATTTTGGCACTTTACCACGGTTCTACAAACAATGCATACAGAGCATACAAGGAAACACACCTTTATTACAACAAAATACACGTTCCATTTACAGAAATCTTATTAGTGTACAAGAACCCTCATTAGTGACAAGGATAAAACGTGGGTACAATTATTTTATAACTGATTACCAACCTATTTTTAAGAGCCTACACGAGTTACCACTTGCTCCACCCGCAAAGGAAGTCACGTTTAGATTATTATATAACATGACACCCATTAGGCAAAGACTTGTTGGACAGTGGAAGAACCTCCCAAAATGCAAATTATGTAATACCAATACACAGGAGACAGAAGATCATTTGTTTTTTTACTGTAGTACAGTCACTCCTACAATAGGAATTTTGAAAAAGGAATTGATGGTCTACTTTCCACGCAGTATAGACATGTATACAGCTATCATGCTGAATTCCCTACCAAAGTGCACACAACAAGTAGAACTGAAACTTTTGAGCCTGATAGTGGAATTTAAATATTTAGTCTGGATTTGTAGGAACTGCGCGGTGTTTGAAGGGAAACAGTACAACGCCCACTTATTCTCAAAATTATTCTTACAAAAAACACAATATATCAAAGGTTGAAGGGATTGAGGGTGGGGAGGGCAGAAAACTAATTTTAACCTAGAATTGACTGTACATATGTTTAAATAATTATAGCCATGTTTTGGCTTTCTGGATGCAAGTTCGATCTTGCAAACCAGCTACCATGCCTTGACAAAAGAGTGCGTGAAAAAAAAGTATTTCTCCGACAAATGAGTTACCCGGTAATTTACAATTGGGAATGTTTCTAGAACACAATAAAACAAAAAAATTATTAATTTGAACGCCGGATAGTGAAATAGATGACTTTAAACGGTATGTTGCCAAATGGCAACAAGGCCCAATAGAGAGTTATGACGTAGTGGAAGAAACTGAACCGTCAGTGCAATAATCTGACAGACAAGAGTAAGGCTTGGAATGGGATCATAAATCATTGGAGGAAGACAAGAAGTGACAGCAAAGTTTGTACAGTCACAGTCAAGGCAAGAACGTGAAAATATCATGCATGTGTATTAACATTTCGATTAATTTTTTGTTTTTGTTTTGTTAGATTACATTACAAAAATGTGCTCTTTTATTCATCAAGAAGCATAGTAATTGCATCGTTGCCTATATAACACATTTTCTAGTATTTAAACATAGACAAGCATGTGACAGCTTAACTGAATTGTTACGCGCTTATATCTAACACGCGTCTCTACCCCATGCCAAATATATATATATATATATATATATATATATATATATATATATATATATATATATATATATATATATATATATGTGTGTGTGTGTGTGTGTGTGATGGGGCCGGGAAGACACCCCTGAGGCCCCACCCCCACTTCAGTTCAAGGCATGTTTGTCGCCCATATATTTTTGGTCGGCCCACGTGACTGTCAGCTAACGTGACGGCGCGAGCCTGGGTTGTGAAAAGTCTGAAGTAGAAGATTGATGAAAAGGCCATAATAAAGCCTGAGAATTAATTGTGGTGTATAGTTGTGAGTCATATTTGATATTCGTGTGTTATATTAAATAGCTGTAGGTTTTATTTGTGTTTTCGCTATTCCTAAAGCGATAATCGCGTGTGATATTTAAGTAGCCAAGATTAATACGCCTAACGCGCTGTAAAGTGAGTGATTAGCCTAGTGCCTATAAAAAGAAATAGCGAACCAGCAGGGACCTTTTTTAGTATCAGCCCACACGAGAGAGCAAACGACGAGGTGACCGGTGTAATTAGCAGATGGACCAGAGCACGTGAGTTGTAATTCTTAAGCGCAGTTTGTAGAATTTAGCATTCGTGTTCTATAAGTCTGAGATTATATTCAGCACGAGTCTGCTTTAAAGTTTAGTGAAATAGATAGATGTGTTTCCAAAGGAAATGTCTTTTTAGGGCATTATGATTTAGTCTTGAAATGATAGATGAGTGAAAATAATGTTTAATAGGTTTTATGAGGCACGCTAAGCCCAAATCCAGATGTGAGAGTTTAGTATCAAGTATTCCATTCATCAGAGAAGGGCAAATTTAGTAGGAGAGTGTTTTATACATGAAACTGGACAGAGAAGCATCTATTACTTGAATTTAGATGATATTGGCTTGTTAGCAAAATATCAAGATAGCGCCACGTGGTGATTGTATAAAAGCGGCGCCAGCAAGTCTGCATTTAACACTCTTAGTTATCACTTAATGTTACGCAGTATTAGATCGCGTGAATCGACACGTGGGTGAAAGTATGTAATTTTCCCCAGTAATAGAAGAGAGAGTTTTCGTGGTAAATTTCCTTTATGTGATGACTAGTTCTAGTTGTTAAGCCAAGAGTAATTATATTTTATTTCTTTAGTGTAAAAGTAATTGAGTGTATTTCACGATAGCCTACTTATCATAATTCTACTGTATATATTTAATGGGTTACTGTGAGGTGAGAATATGTATTTAGATTTCTGGAGAGCGCGAGGCCACTCCTTTGTTGAGACATGTGTTTCTCTGGTTGCTCCCGGCGGAGCATGGAAACACCCATGTGGCTGGTGTCTATCACAAGCCGACAAGAAGCATTTTTATGCTATTGCAGTGGTTGTTTCGGTAACGATGTGTTTCATGTGATGAGATTCCCAGTCGCACCAGTGGTCATATACGACACGCTTGTTGCCAGGCGCACCAGTCGTCACATACGACATACTTCAGAATGCAGTAACGAATACTGATGTGGATCGGTTACGAGGTAGTAGCTTATTCTCATTACTTGTTGTACATATAGTTGAATATTATTTTATGTCCATTTTATGATTATTTAATTATGGTTATGTGAGGAATGGTTGTGAGAGCACGAGGGCTCACTTCAAGATATATATTTCTCTTCTCCGCTCCTGAGGGAGCATGGGGCCAACAGTGTGGTTTGCCTTCATATTAAGCATTCAGATGCTCGGGCAGTAGTGGTTTTGGTAGCAATCTGTGTTACATGGTGAGGTTGCCAGCCTCATGCACAACACCATACTAGTCGCATTGGACGACACACATGAGTGTGTGTGTGTGTGTGTGATAGTTGAGTGTGTCAGGGGGCGGCGTAGGACAGTTTGACAGGTGAGAGCGTGGTGTTTCTCATTCAGTATTATATTATGATTTTAACTATTCTGTGCTTTGTTTGCTTCTTCAGATTAGCATCGGGCACTGTTGGGTGTTTTGTTTAGTTTTGTTTTGTTATGTTCGCTAGTTTATTTGTTTAATGTTTGCTTTGTCACTGAATGGGTTGTAAATATAAATACAGCCCCTGTCTCAGAATAAGAGTTTTTATTGTTGTTCGGGTCGGTGCGAGTGTGAAAAGAGAGTGATCACATATCACAATATAATCCTCATCATCATCTCGCCCACCCTATCACACATATATATATATATATATATATATATATATATATATATATATATATATATATATATATATATATATATATATATATATATATATATAATATATATATATATATATATATATATACTGTTCAAAAAAAGAAACGCAACTTTTTTGGTGTTACTTTTACAAAATATATTCGCTGATTGGACATCAGTGTAGCGAGATTTGTTAACACTTGCTTGGTTGTAGCGCGACACACGCCCACGCGACACCCACACACACAGTGCAAGGTCGGCTCGGCGGGTCTTTCTTTGAAGTTTAATTAGCGGAAATGTGAAATACGGCTGCAGCCAGACAATATTACTAAAGAATGAGGAAATAGCTATATAGAAATGTATGGCGGACTTTAAAAGTATGTATGTACTGAAAATTAAATTATTAACTACCGGAGAACGCCTGGTTGGAATAATATTAAATAAATATAACTCAACAAAGGAGATAGACTAGGAATTATATCCAAAAGGATATTATTCAAATATAAATAGTTTTAAAGATAATTAATATTTTTCACCTTCATCACATCGGCTAAAAATTAGCTAATAATCTTTAAAAATTTATTACACTAACAAGCCTCAACGGATTTGGATGGGACATATATGGAATGAAAGCCTTATATGGGGAAAAGGGAATGATACATAGGAAGGACGGAAGAATATAAGTGTGTAGTGAACAGAAGAAAAAAACGAGTACAGGAAAAGCACAGATTGTTTCAAATAGCTTCAAACCAGGAGATGAAACGAAAATCTTTTGGGACTTTTAGAGGTGCTTTCTCGTACGCGCGAGAGACTGAAATATAAGGACAGAGGGACGCGTAGAAATCACACACACCAAATCCAGAAGCCAGAGTGAGAAATTGGAGGACAGCATCTGCAAGAAAAGTTCTATTTTCACGCTGCATGCAGGGCAGATTAAATTAAGCCAATACAGTCTCACCGTGAGCTTATTAATCCTAAGAGGGTATGTAAGTTTATTAAAAATATAGGTATTACTAATATCATTTTATTTCAGATTTTATTTCTGATTGATTGTAGCAGATATAATAAAAAGGGGAATGACGCTAACCAGAGATAACCTTCACCGGCATTGTCAGGAAGCATAACCATTAATTGGTTAGCCACATATATCATGGCTAGTTCTTCCCTGGAAGCTTACGACATACCAGCAAGTACATAAGTGACTTGACATCCATAAGTGGAAGGCAAAGGTTATATCGTACCCATGTATCATAACATGTGATTTATTCATGTATATTGTTAATTCTGCACAGTATACATTATCTTATCATGCTATCTCTGTAACATACTACCATGATTCATTCATTTATATACAAACACTGACGACATGGTCGCATCATGAACAGTAGTTGGTGGTGAGATTGTTGGAACAACATGGCCACCTATTACTTCTTGTTCCAGGTTTTTATGATCAATGTTTATGATCATTCCTGATCGAGAAACTAAAGACTTGAAGAAGTTGATCCAGCTCACTGAAGCCTAGAGGTCAACCAAACTTCAACACCTTAGTCCCCCGTAGTTATAGGGCGGGCTGAAGGAAAGTCTTCCGTACTCCAGTGTGTCGGAGGAACCTCGAGCAGACGTGGCTAATAACATAAAGTTGAGTTTCTATGTATCCATCCAACAAATCCTGTGAGCAGTTTCTAAAACGACTGTTTAATGATGACAACTAGATGGCAAGAGATAATGTGACAATCCTTTTGTTGTAAATTCAGTGGAAGATAAATCCAAGACTTTTTCTATTAGTTATTTTAATTTGTAACTGTAAATAATCATACATTTTACCATCTTCCAAAACATATTTATCATTACAAGAATATTTAGATGTACATAATAAATTGGATAATTGTACTCATTTGACTTGTTATTTTTAACTGTTAAATTTTGATTTACCTTTTCAAATTTAATTATATTATCACATAGCGTTACGATAGCGAAAGTAGCAACTTATACTTCTGAAGCCTAAATCTATTGTCCAGCTCAGAGTATTCACAGCTGTAACTCACTTGTGATACCAGTGTACTTCTCGGGCACTGGAACTTCATACTTTCTGGAGAGAGATTCTACTTCTGCTCTACCACTATTATCATAATAGGAAAACCTTTCGCTACATTGGGGGCTCTTTCGCGGGATATTATTTTTTATCCTGAGCCACTATCTATGTATTCTTCTATCTTGAGCCACAAATAGTTTGTAAAAATTTTTTTTTTTTTGAGAAAATTCTAACACTTAGAAATTTTTTTCGTAATTGTAGTACCATTGGGTACGAAGTAAATAGGAAACGCTCACAAGGTTTTAAGGATTTGTCTTGTTCAAAGTAATTAATTGATTTTAATTAAGTTAGTTGGTTAGTGAAGATAAAATTATATACCCTCTGGTGAGTAAGCATCATGGCTGAATTGGTGAAGTTTAGAGCTGCGATTGTGCAGGAAGGAAAAGACTTGGGTATGACAGGAGATACTCTAATTCGGCATATCACAACTGAAGTGGATACATATTTAGAGAGAGAGACTAAAAGAATGGAAGCTGAAGCAGAGAGAGAAGCCAAAAGAATGGAAGCAGAGAGAGAAGCCAAAAGAATGGAAGCAGAAGATAAGAAATTAGAAGCAGAGAGAGAAGCCAAAAGACTGGAAAGAGAAGAAAAGAGACTAATTTTGGAAGCCGAAGCTGAAGAAAGAAGGTTACAAAGAGCTCATGAGTTAAGTTTAAAGGAACTTGAACTCCAGGGAGCAGCTAGCAATCATGGTGCTATCTCACCTCACTCTGAGAGCTCCAACCACAGCACAGCAAATGGAGCCATGAGTTTCCACCTGGATCCATTTATTGAGAAGGAGAACGCCATTGAGTCGTACCTGGATAGATATGAGAGACTGGCCACTACCTATGGATTGGAAAAGGAAAAATGGAGCCTTAAGCTATCTCAGGGGTTGAGGGGAGTTTCATACGATGTTTATTTAAAACTCTCAAAATAAGACCAGGAAGATTATGAAATCTTAAAACAAGCTTTACTGGTCAGGTACGAAAAGAATTCTGAATCTTATAGAAAGAGATTCCGAACTGCTAAGCTACTTCCAGGAGAAAACTATAACCAGTTTTCTGCCAGATTGGAAACATATCTGACAAAATGGATTAGTTTAGGAAAATGTCAAGATATAAAAGAAATGGTTATGATGGAACAACTGAGAGAATCCATGCCTCAAGAAATGAGAAAATTTCTTATGGAGCAAGGAGCAGAGAGATTGGAAGATATTTTCACCATGGCTGAAAGATATCAAGCAGCTCAGTCAGAAGAGTCAGGAAATAAGAAGAAGCAGGGTGAGAACTTCAAACCTTCACAAAACTTTACCAACTATGAACACAGGGACAATTCCAACAAGAACAAACACAGAACTGATTATAAAGACAAAAACCCTCTAGGATCGGAAAAGAAACCTCCAAGAAAGGAAGGAAAGTGGTGTAAATCTTGCAAAACGAGTAACCACAATACTGCAGAATGCAGACGGAAAAACCCTCCACATCACGCTGCATGTCTTACAACAGAGAACAAGGGAAGGAAGGACCTGGCAGATAGTCAGAAGGACCTCCATCATCCCCTGTCTGTGAGGAAGTGACCTTGAATGGCACTCAAGTACTGTGCTTACATGATACAGGCTTGGACTTTGACTCAGTAATGTGCTCTTCTCTGGTGAGTCCGGAACAGATAACCACAGAAACAATTGAAATCAGAGGACCAGTCAAGGGAGCAGGAACCATGACACTGCCCATAGCCCGAATCAACATAAGATCTCGCTATGTGGAAGTAGATATCAAAGCAGCAGTGATGGACAACCCTATCTACCCATTAATACTGGGATGTAGATATGTCTTTCTAGGAGAACCTATAAGACCCATAGTGATGGCAACAGTCCAGACCAGGGCAAGCTCTAAGAAAGAGGAGGACACTATCATCAATACTCATCCAGAAGAGATGAGAAAGGCTCAAACTGCTGACAGTACATTGAAGCCTTGCTTTGGCAAATTACCTAAAAGCCATAACCCTACAGAGAAAGGAGACTTCTACATGGAAAATGGCCTACTCTACAGACAAGCTGGAAAAGGAGCTAAAGGGCATGGACAGCTGGTAGTGCCAAAATTCTACAGGGAGGAGATTATGGAGCAAGAGCATGCTACATCAGGCAGTGGTCACAGAGGAAAAAGGGCCACTGGTCAAAAGATAGCATTGCGATATTACTGGCCAGGAATAATTGAAGACATAAGTGGGTATACTAAATCCTGTCCAGAATGTAACCAGGTAACTTCATTCAGAAGTGTAGACCAGTTACAGGACCTAGTGAAGCATTGTTGCGGACGTAGGCCCATTAAGAAAACTCACAAGAGAAAACAACAGGTAGATGCGGTGATAAGGAGAAAACAAAATCACCACAAGTCTACTGTTACACCAGTAACCATCGCAACTCTCCGTATTGTACAGAGATGGGACGAAAGACATCCCACCCCGACTAAATATTGTTCGGAACACCATGGCCTGGATCATCTGGGAAACTTGGTTAGTCAGCAACGAGTATTAACAAAGCTGCAGAAACCAACCACTACCATAGGAGGTAGGAACCAGGGCTGTACCAAACAATTTATGGATACATACCACACTTCGGTATACTGCCCCTTACAATAGAATTAGGTGTGGGTCCGGCAACGTTGTTGTTTGGCCGTCCCCATACACGGTCCACTGGAAGCATTGTTGCGGACATGGACTGAACTATAGCAAGCATAAGCACTCAAGGATGAGAATGACTATCTCTTAAGAGAGAAAATTATTTCAAAGTCTGAATCTCCCTACAGCTCAAGTGTTGTGCTACTAAGGAAGCCTAGTGGTGAAACAGGTTATGCATTGATTATAGGAAACTAAATGCTATCACTGAATCTCAGGTAGACCCATTACCTGACACTAATCAGTTGTTTGCTACATTGAGTAAGGCTCGGTATTTTTCAAAAGTAGATCTAAGCAAGGGATACTACCAAATACCAGTAAAACCAGAAGTTAGGAAACTGTTAGCCTTTAGTACACCGGATGGACATTACGAGTTCAATGTACTCCCATTTGGTTTAAAGAATGCTCCAAGTATCTTCACTAGAATGATGAGGAAATTGTTGGAACCATTACAAAATCCTCATATCACCAACTTCATGGATGATATTCTGATTGCTACCACTACCTTCGAGGAACACGTAGTAGCACTCTCCATGTTGTTGGATAGACTGAGAGAAACGGGATTGACAGCACGTCCAACTAAGTGTCATATTGGATGTGAGACATTGGAATTTTTAGGTCACACTATCTCTACAGGGCAAATGTCTCCCGACCCAAAGAATGTAGAGAAAATGAGAAAAGCACCAAGACCACAAACTAAGAAGGATGTAAGATCCTTTGTGTCACTGTGCGGGTTTTATCAGAAATATATACCACATTTTAACTCATTGTGCGCGCCATTAACCGACTTAACCAAAAAAGGTCAGCTGGATAAAATACAATGGACTGCGGAGTGTGAACAGGCTTATACAGTGTTGAAAAATAAGCTGACAAATAAACCTATCCTTGCCCTTCCCGATCTCACACAAGAATTCGTACTAAGAACGGATGCTAGCAATGTAGGCATCGGAGCAACATTACTACAGCGGGCAGACACACCGCCACATATGCTATTACCAGTAGCTTTTGCCAGTAGAAAGTTAAATACAGCTGAGAGAAATTATTCTACCGATGAACGTGAATGTCTCGCTTTGGTCTGGTCGATCAACAAATTCGCCCCTTTTCTTTACGGGAAATACTTCATTGTGGAAAGTGATCACCAGCGTTTGATGTTTTTAGCAGTGTCTAAAAAATTAAATTCACGAATTTTAAGGTGGAGTTTACTGTTATCTCCATATTCGTTCAATGTGAGATACATACCAGGACGGGACAACCTTGGACCCGATTTTTTAAGTAGGCATCCTATCAAAGGAGATATAGAGAAACAGAAAGTTAAGGAGGAACTGCAGCATGTGTTACCAAAAAGTTAACCATGCAGGCACTGTTTTAAAGAAGAGGGCTCTGTAGCGAGATTTGTTAACACTTGCTTGGTTGTAGCGCGACACACGCCCACGCGACACCCACACACACACAGTGCAAGGTCGGCTCGTCGGGTCTTTCTTTGAAGTTTAAGGAGCGGAAATATGAAATATGGCTGAAGCCAGACAATATTACTAAAGAATGAGGAAATAGCTATATAGAAATGTATGGCGGACTTTAAAAGTATGTATTTACTGAAAATTAAACTATTAACTACCGGAGAACGCCCGGTTGGAATAATATTAAATAAATATAACTCAACAGAGGAGATAGACTAGGAATTATATCCAAAAGGATATTATTCAAATATAAATAGTTTTAAAGATAATTAATATTTTTCACCTTCATCACATCGGCTAAAAATTAGCTAATAATCTTTAAAAATTTATTACACTAACAAGCCTCAACGGATTTTGATGGGACTTATATGGAATGAAAGCCTTATATGGGGAAAAGGGAATGATACATAGGAAGGACGGAAGAATATAAGTGTGTAGTGAACAGAAGAAAAAAACGAGTACAGGAAAAGCACAGATTGTTTCAAAAAGCTTCAAACCAGGAGATGAAACGAAAATCTTTTGGGACTTTTAGAGGTGCTTTCTCGTACGCGCGAGCGACTGAAATATAAGGACAGAGGGACGCGTAGAAATCACACACATCAAATCCAGAAGCCAGAGTGAGAAACTGGAGGACAGCATCTGCAAGAAAAGTTCTATTTTCACGCTGCATGCAGGGCAGATTAAATTAAGCCAATACAGTCTCACCGTGAGCTTATTAATCTTAAGAGGGTATGTAAGTTTATTAAAAATATAGGTATTACTAATATCATTTTATTTCAGATTTTATTTCTGATTGATTGTAGCAGATATAATAAAAAAGGGAATGACGCTAACCAGAGATAACCTTCACCGGCATTGTCAGGAAGCATAACCATTAATTGGTTAGCCACATATATCATGGCTAGTTCTTCCCTGGAAGCTTACGACATACCAGCAAGTACATAAGTGACTTGACATCCATAAGTGGAAGTCAAAGGTTATTTCGTACCCATGTATCACAACATGTGATTTATTCATGTATATTGTTAATTCTGCACAGTATACATTATCTTATCATGCTATCTCTGTAACATACTACCATGATTCATTCATTTATATACAAACACTGACGACATGGTCACATCATGAACAGTAGTTTGTGGTGAGATTGTTGGAACAACATGGCCACCTATTACTTCTTGTTCCAGGTTTTTATGATCAATGTTTATGATCATTCCTGATCGAGAAACTAAAGACTTGAAGAAGTTGATCCAGCTCACTGAAGCCTAGAGGTCAACCAAACTTCAACACCTTAGTCCCCCGTAGTTATAGGGCGGGCTGAAGGAAAGTCTTCCGTACTCCAGTGTGTCGGAGGAACCTCGAGCAGACGTGGCTAATAACATAAAGTTGAGTTTCTATGTATCCATCCAACAAATCCTGTGAGCAGTTTCTAAAACGACTGTTTAATGATGACAACTAGATGGCAAGAGATAATGTGACAATCCTTTTGTTGTAAATTCAGTGGACGATAAATCCATGACTTTTTCTATTAGTTATTTTAATTTGTAACTGTAAATAATCATACATTTTACCATCTTCCAACACCCATTTATCATTACAAGGTTTGGGATGTCAGGTATTGGTAGTACCTCTGGTTAAGGAGCTGTCATGCCCTTTTCAGGGCAGCTCGTCCACCTTTGGTCCAAACCTGGCATTCAGCTCTCATCTGTGGCTCCTCGTAGCTCTCAGCATGCGACAGCGGCCACCCCCCGGGAAACGGCTTTGACAGGCCGGCTAAACTAGGTGAGGGTAGCCGACTGGTTATAAACCTTCGGTGAGTTAGGGTCTGCCTGCCCATGCATGCGAGGACTGGATTCGGTAGACTGCGCGGAAGAAACCACCTGTTGGTTCAACGGGCATGACGGCGATTACCAGCAACGCGCTGTGGAGCGTAAGGAGCATGGCGAGGCACGTAGAAAGCCATGGTCATCCACTGCACCTGACTTCATCTCCAGTCGTCTTGACTTGTCTTGCCGCTGGATTAAGATTGACCCAGGCGAGAGAGTGAGGTCGACGAATTGCGCAACTCTTCCTCACTTAAAACCAAATCACTGCGCAAGTCACTCTTTCATCCACTCATCCACTCATCCATCCAATCACAACAAGTCCTGTGGCGATGGGCGAGCGGCGAAGCGGCAGACGTGGGTGCGCTGGCAGTCATAGTCGCAGACCTACACACAGGCGGCTCAGGCCATATGGTCGTCTTCCACTGATCGGAGCAGCAGTGGGATTCGGCAGCCTCCTGAGTGACTGAGCAGCCCTCTTTAGGAAAGCACTGCTCACCTCCATGGCATGAGGAAGGGGCTAAAAAAGGTGCCCTAAACATTGCCTGCTCCACCATTACCTAACCAGCTTACCGCGGTTGGTGGGTACCCTACTTCAGCGGGCGACACATAAGAAAAAGAAAGGACAGATTTTCCCCCCTCATTCTAGGCGCATGGAATGTGCGCACTCTACTCGACAAAGATTTTAACACAAACAGACCCGAGAGGCGAACTGCCGTGATTGGGAGAGAACTGGCCAGATACAACATTGACATAGCAGCACTGAGTGAAACTCGACTTGCAGGCGAGGGCCAACTTTGCGAAAAGGGTGCAGGTTATACATTCTATTGGAGCGGAAGAGGAACTGAAGAAAGACGAGAAGCAGGGGTTGGATTTGCAATCAAAACAGCAATTATTGGCAAGCTAGCGGAGCCCCCAAAGAGAATAAATGACCGACTCATGACGGTCAAGATCCCGCTGCTTTATGGAAGGAAACATGCCACTATCATTAGCGCGTAATCACCAACTATGACAAACCAGGATGACGTCAAGGATAAGTTTTACGAAGAACTACATGCAGTCATTGCATCAGTTCCCAAAGCAGATAAGCTTATTATTCTTGGTGACTTTAATGCAAGAGTAGGCTCAGATAACATCTCCTGAAATGGCACTATCGGAAAGTACGGCGTGGGTCGCTGTAACAGCAATGGATTTATTCTCCTCCAGACTTGCGCAGAACATAACCTCCTTGTCACCAACACCATTTTTTGACTTCCTATCCGCAACAGGACCTCCTGGATGCACCCTCGCTCGAAGCATTGGCACCTAATTGACTATGTAATTGTTAGGAAGAAGGACAGGCAAGATGTCCGGGTTACCAAGTCCATGTGTGGTGCCGAATGTTGGACTGATCATCGCCTCATTGTGTCTAAACTTAAAATTCGTATCCAACCTGCCAGGCGCCCTCAGGGAAAGAAAACTCAAAAAAGGCTGGATATTAACAAACTAAAGAAGACAAACATTAAACAGTCATTCACTGCCACCCTAGAAGACCGTCTCAGATCTATCTCGTTAGACGGCCAAAGTGCGGAAACAAATTGGACAGCCCTAAGCGAGCAGATCTACAACACTGCTACAGAGGTCCTGGGTCCCGCCATCAAGAAACAAAATGACTGGTTTGATGAGAACTCAGATGATATAAAGAAGATGTTGGCTGAGAAACACCATCTCCATAAAGCATATTTAAATGATCCAAAATCTACATCCAAGAAAGACGCTTTCAACAACATGCGTAGAATCGTCCAACATAAACTACGCCAGATGCGGGATTCATGGCTGAGTAATAAAGCAGATGAGCTCCAAGGCTTTGCTGACAGCCATGACTTGAAAAATTTTTACCATGCACTCAAAGCGGTCTATGGTCCAACATCATCAGGATCATTTCCCCTCCTTAATGCAGATGGAAAAACACTAATTACAGACAAGGAAAAAATTCTCCAACGCTGGGTCGAACACTTTAATAATATTCTGAACCAGCCATCATCTATTAACGATGAAGCCATCAACCGACTGCCCCAAATTCCTATAAATGAAGCACTAGATGATATACCGACTTTGGAGGAGACTCAAAAAGCGATTCGTCAACTTTCTAGTGGAAAGGCCCCCGGCTCCGATTCAATTCCTGTTGAGGTCTATAAAGATGGCGGTACAGTTCTGATAGAGAAACTTCACATGATCTTCCAGCAAATGTGGCAGAGTGAAACCATCCCACACAATCTCAAAGATGCGTCAATTATACATCTTTATAAACGTAAAGGTAATCTCCAAGACTGTAACAATCATCGAGGCATCTCACTACTATCAATCGCTGGGAAGATATTTGCCAGAATCATTCTTAATCGCCTTACGGCTCATCTTGACAAAGGTCTTCTACCTGAAAGTCAGTGTGGATTCCGGAAAGAACGTGGAACCACCGATATGGTGTTCGCTGCAAGACAGCTTCAAGAAAAATGCCAAGAACAGCACTGTGACCTGTACACAGCTTCCATCGACTTGACAAAGGCGTTCGACACGGTCAGTAGAGAGGGTCTATGGAAGATCATGTCAAAATACGGCTGCCCAAAGAAATTTATCTCAATAGTGCAGCAGCTGCATGATGGAATGCAGGCTAGAGTTCAGGAAAACGGTGAGCTATCGGAGCCTTTCCCAGTCTCAAATGGAGCTAAACAAGGGTGTGTACTTGCACCGACTCTTTTCAGTATCATGTTTTCTGCTATGCTGACTGATGCTTTCAGAGACCTGGACACAGGAATCGACATCATATATCGTATTGATGGAAAATTGTTTAACCTTAGGAGGCTTCAAGCAAAAACCAAGGTCAAATCACACACCATCAGGGATCTTCTGTTTGCTGACGATTGTGCCCTCAGTGCTGGCTCAGAGGCTGCTCTGCAGCGTAGCGTTGATAGATTCTCCGAAGCCTGCTCCAACTTTGGGCTTACCATCAACACGGGGAAAACAGAAATCATGTACCAACCAGCTCCTGGCACAATTTATACTGAGCCAGTCATCAAGGTAAATGGTGAGAAACTGAATGTTGTGAACAGGTTCACATACCTTGGTAGTACACTATCCCAGAACATCGTCATTGATGATGAGGTGAACACCAGGATCTCCAAAGCCAGCAGCACATTTGGCAGACTATACACCAACGTTTGGCATCGAAGTGGCATTAGTCTACAGACAAAGCTGAAGGTATACAGAGCTGCGGTGCTTCCAGTGCTGCTTTATGCATGTGAAACATGGACTGTATACAGGCGCCACGTAAAAAAGCTCAACCACTTCCATACAGTCTGTCTCAGGAAGATAATGAACATCAAATGGCAAGACAAGATCCCGGATACCGCCGTTCTTGACAGAGCTGGTATCCCTAGCATCGATACTATTCTGATGCAGTCACAGATTCGCTGGGCAGGTCATGTAGTCCGCATGCCAGACCATCGACTGCCAAAGATACTCTTTTATGGTGAGATGCAGAAGGGTAGACGCTCCCATGGTGGCCAGAAAAAGCGCTTCAAAGACACGCTTAAGGCTTCATTAAAAACCTTTGACATAAACCCAGACACATGGGAAGCTGCTGCGCAAGACCGAACTGCCTGGCGCACATCTCTTCGTAAAGGTGCAGTGGCATGCGAATCTTCCAGAAGAGCAGCAGCGGAACAGCGGAGACAAGCTAGAAAAGATCGTGAAATAAAACCTTCACATGAAGCAAACATTCCCTGCCCACACTGTCCGAGATCCTTCCAGGCCCGCATCGGGCTCATCAGTCACCTTCGTACTCATAGACTATCCTAACATCCTAATAATTGGATGAACAGAGTGGTCTTCATCACCTGTGATGGACGAACAACATAACATCATTACATGAATATATAGATGTACATAATAAATTGGATAATTGTACTCATTTGACTTGTTAAATTTTTAACTGTTAAATTTTGAGTTACCTTTTCAAATTTAATTATATTATCACATAGGGTTACGATAGCGAAAGTAGCAACTTATACTTCTGAAGCCTAAATCTATTGTCCAGCTCAGAGTATTCACAGCTGTAACTCACTTGTGATACCAGTGTACTTCTCGGGCACTGGAACTTCATACTTTCTGGAGAGAGATTCTACTTCTGCTGTACCACTATTATCATAATAGGAAAACCTTTTGCTACAATCAGTCAACCTATCGACTGTGTCCACCTGGTCATTAACTTCTCGTGGTTACCTGAATTGTACTCACCTCTTGATTAGTGAGGTCGCGAAAGAGGTCAAGGTCAAAACAACGTTTTTGACAATAACTCGTGACAAGTTCATGAGAATCCCGTGAAACTTACTGTACACGAAACTCTCTGACAATATTATTGAATGCCTATAAAAGATTGACGCTCCTCGAATAAATGCAGTTGAAAATTCAATGTGAAAGTAGTGCTCATCTCACTACAGAACAACGACTCATCATCATTGGACGTTTACAGACTGAACAGTCACAAAGTGTAGTGGCCAGACAATTTAATGTGGTTAGAAACACCATTAGTCGCCTTTGGAGGCGATTTCAAGAAACTGGCTCAGTGGCAGACCGGCCGAGCAGTGGAAGACCCAGAGTCACACCTCCTGCCAAAGACCGCTTCATACGGCTGCGTCACCTCAGGAATCGACTTGCATCTGCGTCCTCCACAGTCCAGTCAATGTCAGCAGCTCGTCGAATTTCAGATCAAACGGTCAGGAACCGGCTGCACGACTCTGGTCTTTGGGCTAGAAGACCCTACAGAGGTCCTGTTCATGAGGACCGGCATCACCAGAACCGACTGCAATGGGCGAACCAGCATCGTTAATGGACCGTTGGGAATGACTGGAGACGGGTTTGGTTTAGTGATGAATCATTTTGTGTGCTCCAGCGACACGATAGACGGAGAAGAGTTTACCGCAGATTCCAAGAGCGGTACGCCCAGAACAGCGTTGATGAGGCTCCTCCACATGGTGGTGGAGGTGTACTGATGTGGGGGGCGATCAACTTCATGGGAAGAAGTGACCTGGTGCAAATTGAAGGACCCTGAATGTCCAACGTTACGTCGCTGAAATTCTTCGTCCTCACGTCCTTCCACTTCTGGCTGCACAAGGGTCGATTTTTCAGCAGGATAACGCTCGACCTCATGTGGCACAACTCACCACCCAGTTCCTCGCTGACAACAACGTCCAGACCATTCCGTGGCCAGCCATGTCATCAGACATGAACCCCATAGAACACTTATGGGATGAACTCGACAGACGACTCCGCCAGCGAGACGTGGCTCCAGCCAATCTCCGACAGTTGTCTCTTGCACTGCGGGAAGAGTGGACAGCCATCCCACAACAACAGATCCAACGGCTAATCGGATCCATTTCATGGAGATGACGTTCTCTTATAAAGGCCAGAGGAGGCCATACACCTGCCTGAAACGGAGGCCTCAGTCGCAAAGAATAAAAGTCCAAACCAAATTTAATGAACATCATTTCATTGTTAAAGTCTGAAAGTTTCTTCAGGCCAAGATTGAAACATTAATTCCGTAAAATAATATATATATATATATATATATATATATATATATATATATCGATATATATATATATATATATATATATATATATATATATATATATATATATATATTTTTTTTTTTTTTTTTAATTATTTTATTTTATCATTCCTGTTGGTGGGTAGGGCTGGTAGGGGCCCAGTGCATTGCTTTGCCTAGAGCTTACTCTGCTGTTAAGACTGCCTTCGTTAATTGATTTCCCATCTTTTTCTTAGGAAATTTAAAACGTTTGCCCAGAAAGAGATTATCTTTAGTGAGGCATTAGCAACGTGCTTTCTCGTGAATTTAGACTTAGTTTAGACTTTAAATTAACTGAGTTTGGCAAGACCTATTGAGACAATCAAAGTTCGCTCTGTGCAATAGAAACCACGATTGCCAAGAGTCTTTGGTCAATTGTCTTCAGATTTTCATTTTGTACTTCTTTGCTCACAATTAAGAGATGTCATGTTTTCAATCAATACTAAAAAGTCAAGCCATGAACTCGTGTAGCCGCGTGACAGGTGTGACAGTGCCACTTCTTGTTGTTAAAAAAAATGATTAAATGTCAATTGTTCAATGTTCAGATTGCACCTTGATAATACCAGGCACATATAACGTTCATGTACGAGTTGCTGAAAGACCAACCAAGGAAGAAATAAAGAAAGCCATAAAGCTTCTAAGAGAGGGAAAAGCGTCTGGACCTGATGGCATTCCAGCAGAGGCCATCAAAGCAGATATCGACACGGCTACAGAGATGTTATATAAATTACTTGGTAAAGTCTGGGAAAAGGAAGAGATACCAGCAAAATAGAAGGAAGGATATCTGGTTAAGTTGCCCAAGAAAGGAAATTTACAAGTGTGGTAAAGTGGGATGATACAACTTTTTATAGGGGACTTAGTGTAATGACTGAGATCAGCTGTGAAGGTATCTGTATCTAATAAGTGTGGTGTATTACAGATGACCTTACTTTGCTACCACATTTAGACCTCAGTCAGAATTATTCTGGAATATTGTGATGACTACGTTGAATGTCTAGGGTTATGATAGTGAGGAAGTGTATGTTCACAACAACCAACAGACAGATAAACAATTTAATTTAATCCACAATACTTTACAATACTGTGACACTCACTTACATAGAACACTCTATAAGACTATCTTAATAAGTCCAGTGTTAACTTTTAAAATATGTATTAATTCATTTCAATAATAGATATCCTGATTCAACTACAAAGTGAACCAGGAATCACAATCAATTGTAATCACAAGATGTATGTACACAATTTATAGATAGGATCTTTGTATTGACATATATTATTATTACAATATGTGTGTAAGTAGTGATGTAGTACTATGAGATAATACTGGCTTTTCAAGCTAGGTTGTTGTTTGTCATCATGACTTCAAGTGTTTGTTTCTGGTGGAAATAATATTGGAAAGGTTCACAGTTTCTTTTATTTGAGACAAATAATTGTCCCTCTTGATTTAATGTACAGTCAATTTTAGAGGGGGGTATACACAAGATTGAGCTGCTCTGGCCAACGAAATCTTAACTTCTGTGTGGGCGGCAGGATAACTGACTCCTCTGTTCGCTTGCTTCACCGTTTTCTTGAGAAACAACACTGGTCGATATCTTGACCAAGGAGTATGCTACCAGCCTCTGGATTCAGCAAAACTCAGACCAGGTGCTGCTTTAATACTTTAGTACCACGGTCCCTGAAACAAGAAGGTTGTACCTCCTACTTCAGAACTAATTTATAATCTATTTCCACACTGAAGCACAATACATAACAAACACCGAGTTCAGCGTGGTAGGCCAACTGCTAGCTTCTCATGAAACAATATACACCAGTATTCCTCTCCCTAATGGTTACAACGCTTCTGCAATTCCAGCATTATTTCCTTCTATTCAATAAGATAGGTGTCATAGTACTATTTGGCAATCCCATGCAGTTATGCTCCTCTCCGACAAGTTTTGTTCATGATGGAGCAATATCTAGGCTTTGTCTCTTTTTTGTTACTGAACCACACACATACAGACATAAATTTATCAATTCACATTCAATTTTCATCTAAAAGATATCAAATATGTCTAGCTTACCACAATTCAAGGACATATTAAACAAGTACGTTGACTGGCGATGAGTTATGGCACAATTCCGATCTGCCTCTGTCCCAGGCTTTTATTAGAAAAAATATGAGCTGGTTCTCAACGCACTTGCTTCTACAAAGTTTATTTACTTTTTAATTTAGATATGTGGATTAGAATTTCTCACGACAAATTCTCCCCACTTAAAACAGACCTTATATGTCAGTCTATAATTCTATATACACATAGAGAAATGTAATATTAGTCTTGGTGCTTAAGGTGATTCTCGTCACACGGATGGCGGCTTAGAAAATCCGCTCCCAGGTTAGTTTTTCCAGAAATATATTCTATGCTGAACTGGAATGGCTGCAAAAGTAAGGACCATCTGAGTAACCTCGAATTTTCATGCCTAGCCTGCGTTAGAAACGACAAGGGTTTGTGATCCGTTTGCAACTTGAATGCCTTCACATACAGATAAATATTGAATTTCTTGATCGCCCATATTACTACAAGACATTCTTTTTCGCTAGTTGAATAATTTGTTTCAGCTTTATTCAACTTTCTGCTAGCATATGCCACTGGGGTTAATTCCCCATCCAGTGCATCTGATTTCTGTAACAGGGTCGCGCCTAACCCGATATTACTTGCATCCGTTCTCACAATGATTTCTTGACTTAAGTCAGGTAATTTCAAAATAGGTTTGCTTGTGAGCTTTTCCTTCAATTCCTGGTATGCCAATTCACATTGTGCTGTCCATGTAATTCGATCTGGATTTCCTTTGCGTGTCAAATCAGTTAACGGTGCACATATGGAATTAAAATTCTTGATATACTTTTGGTAAAAACCACATAATGAGACAAAGGATCTCACGTCTTTCTTGGTTTGTGGCCTCGGGGCTTTCTTTAGTTTCTCTAAATTCTTGGGGTCAGGGATCATGTTTCCCTGATGGACTGTGTGTCCCAAGAATTCTAATTCTTTACATCCAACGCAACATTTGGTTGGTCGGGCTGTTAAATTCGCTTCTCTAAGTCGATTAAACATCATGTTCAGAGAGTCTATGTGTTCCTCAAATGTTTCTGTTGCTATAAGGATATCATCCATGAAGTTTGTGATGCATGGATTATTCAGAGGATCCAACAATTTTCTCATCATTCTAGAGAAGACACTAGGCGCATTCTTCAATCCAAATGGCAATCTGTTAAACTCATAGTGTCCCTCTGAGGTACTAAAAGCTAGGTACGGTCTAACCTCAGGCTTTACTGGAATCTGATAGTATCCTTTACTCAGATCCACTTTTGAGAAATACTTAGCTTTATTTAGCCTGGCAAACAACTGATTTGTATCCGGCAATGGATCCACCTGACCTTCTGTGATAGCATTCAGTCTCCTGTAATCTATACAGAGTCTATGTTCTCCAGAGGGTTTCCTTAAGAGTACCACACTGTAACTATACGACGATTCACTGTGTGAAATTATTCCCTCCTTCAACAAATAGTCTATCTCTTCTTTCAAGGCTTTCTCCTTAGCAAACGGAATCGAATAGGCTTTCATACAGACAGGTGTGGGGTCTATCAGTTTCATATCATATTCCAATATGTTTGTATGCCCCGGTCGGTCCGTTAACACCTCTGTATGATCATCTAGAACCTGTTGCACTCTCTCCTTCTGATTTTTCGTTAAATGTGTACTGATTTTCACCTGTGCCGCTGTCTCACAGGGATGTAATGGATATTCAAATGATGAAAGTGGTTCCTTTTTCATCTCCATTGCAATGGACAACGTCAACAAGTGTGTCTCTTCCTGATTTTCTCTTTCCAAATATTTCTTCAGGAGATTCACATGATAGATTTTTTCTTTTCCCTTCTTATCTATCTTATAATTGGTTCTAAACACCTTCTCTAGAACTGTATATGGACCTTGCCATCCAATTTGTAACTTATTCTGACTACCGGGTAGAAGAAGCAGTACCTTCTCTCCCACAGCCAAATCTCTGTCTTTAGCTTTCCTGTTGTAATAGGCAGCATGTTTTTTCCTGGCTTGTCTCAAATTTTCATTGGCAAGTTTCCAGCCAGTTTTTAAACGAGTGGTCAGCTCATTCACATATTGGTATGAGGATGTAATATTTTCCTCTGCCTTTTCATCAGTCCACGTTCTTAACAAAGCTTCGAGTGGACCTTTTATTGGCCTTCCAAATAATAATGTTGCCGGGCCATACCGGTTGAACTATGGGGTACCTCCCGATAAGCAAAGAGGGCGGCGTGAAGGTACTGGTCCCATGTATCTGGTTTTTCGTGTGCCAACTTTCTCAGGATCGACATCAACGTGCCATTAAATCTTTCCACTTGGCCGTTCCCTTGGGGATGGTACACACTACAATGGAAGTGTTTGGCCTGGAAGATCCTGAAAACTTCTTCTGTTAGTTTCCCCTTGAACTGAGAGCCATTATCAGTCAAGATTTGGTTGGGAAAGCCTAACCTTGTGAAAATTGTGAGTAATGCCTCTGCCACATGTTTAGAGTCAATGGATGACAGGGCTACCGCCTCTCCCCACATAGAACAAGTGTCCACCAGAGTCAGAATGTAGCTGTTCCTTCTCTTGGTTCGAGTGAGAGGTCCCACAATGTCCACGGCAACTCTCTCAAAGGGTGTTCCCACTATGGGCATTTCCCCCAGAGTTGCTGGTGCAGTCCAATGCTTAGGTGCTACTCGTTGGCACTCTGGACAGGATTTTACATATCGTTTGATATCTTCAGTTATCTCTGGCCAGAAATAGTGACAAGCTATACGCTGTCCTGTTGCGCTGATCCCCATATGACCATTGAAGGGAATCGCATGCCCTAGTTCCAACACTTTAGTCCTATATGAAGTGGGAAGGACCAGCTGTCCGTGACCATTGGATTCAGATCCAGACTACCTATAAATCTGCTTGTTCTTCATATAAAATTCTCCCTTGCCTGGAGGTGTATGACATTTGGGCAACTTCTTGAAACACGGCTTGAGTGTTTTGTCCTCTGTCTGTGCCATCCTCATCTCATCTGGATGAGTATTTATTGGATTTTCCTCCTCCTTTTTGGACTGTGATCTGGTCTGCACCGTTGCCAATATCACAGGTCTCTTGGGATTCCCCAGGAAGACATATCTACACCCCAATATCAGAGCATAGATTGGTTCATTTAGCACTGCTGCTTTGATTATTCCTTCCACATATCGCGTTTTTACATGTATCTTAGCGATAGGCAGTGTCATGGTCGCTACTTCCTTGGCTGCAGCTTGAATTTCCACTGTTTCTGTGGTGTATTGATATGCTTGCACCAGATGAGAACTCACAACTGAATCATAATCTAAACCTGTATCATATAAACACCTTATGGTGACGCCATTACAGATTACATCTTCACACACTGGGGGGTGGTACGGTTCCTGTAGTTCCTCAGGTTTGACCTTTGTTCCCTTCTTCCCAGATTTCATAGCAGCAAAACGAGGAGTTTTATTCCTACAATTTTCAGTGGTATGATTTTTCATTTTACACTTTGTACACCACTTCCTTCCTTGGTTGAAAGATTTTCTTTCATCAAATTTCCTTTCATCGAATTGTGGGGTTTTATTTTTATTGTCGTACCGTGGCCTATCAAACTGGTGCTTACCTTTGTTCTGATCTCTAGGGTCAAATTTATTAAAGTTCTGTGGTGCCTTAAAATTATCTACCAGTTTCTTTTTATTACTTGGTACCTCTGCTTGAGCTGCCTGATACGTTTCAGCGACATTTAGTAACTCACCCAGCCTCTCTGCACCTTGTTCCATGAGAAACTTTCTCAGGTGTGGAGCCATGGACTCTCTTAGTTGTTCTATAAGGATCATTTCCTTAAGATCTTGGGTTTTCCCCATAGAAGTCCATTTCTCCAAGTATGTCTCTAACCGTGCAGAGAACTGGTGATAGGTTTCACCTGACAGTAGTTTAGCATTCCTAAATTTTTTCCTATAAAATTCTGCATTCTTTTCATACATTAACAAAAGAGCCTGCTTTAGCATGTCATAATTTTCCTGATCACCTCTGCTCATTTTTGCAAAAACTTCATAAGCCGTACCACGAAGCCCGTGTGATAACTTTAAGCTCCACCTTTCTCTCTCTAACCCATACGTGGTAGCTAATAGTTCATATCTATTTAGATAGCTCTGGATATCATCTTCTCTCTCAAAAAAATGATCTAGATGAAAGTTCATAGCTGAGGTTGAGGCTCCCTGACTAGCAGAGGCATCAGAGGTGAAGGGACTGGCACCATTTTCAGGAGCATGGCCTTGGAATTCCAACTCCCTTAGTCGTAACTCGTGTTCCCTTTGTAATCTCTTATCTTCTACTTCCCTTTCTGCAGTCAATCTTCTTCCCTCTCTTTCTGCAGCCAATCTTTTTTCTTCTGCCTCCAATGCCCTAGCCTCCTTGTCAGCCTCAATCTGCAACCTCTTAAGCTCTTTTTCAGTCTCTGACTTTTTTTCTTCAGCCTCATTCTGCAGCCTCTTAATTTCTTTTCTCTGCCTGTAATTTTCTTTCAGCTTCTTTTTCTAATCTTTCCGATTCTAATTTTCTTTCGGCTTCAAATTTTCTTTCTTCACGTTCAATAAATTGGTCACATTCAGTAGTGACATAAGCAATCATAACTTGCCCGTCCATTCTTAACTCTTTAGCAGCCTGCATATTAGCAGATCGAAATTTTGCCAGGTCGGCCATTTTCTAACAGGCAAATTTATACAATGTCTAAGTAAACAAGTCAATCCATAACTAATTATCTAAGGACAACCACAAGCACTGAGAGCTCAACCTTATTTATTTCCACCCAAGGATAACTTTTACTTCTTTATTATTCCCTGAAGTGCATTACCCCCAATATATATAATCTGAGAAGATTCAAAATCCCGGACAGGACCCCAATATATGTGGTAAAGTGGGATGATATAACTATTTATAGGGGACTTAGTGTAATGACTGAGATCAGCTGTGAAGGTATCTGTATCTAATAAGTGTGGTTTATTACAGATGACCTTACTTTGCTACCACATTTAGACCTCAGTCAGAATTATTCTGGAATATTGTGATGACTACGTTGAATGTCTAGGGTTATGATAGTGATGAAGTGTATGTTCACAACAACCAACAGACAGATAAACAATTTAATTTAATCCACAATACTTTACAACACTGTGACACTCACATACATAGAACACTCTATAAGACTATCTTAATAAGTCCAGTGTTAACTTTTAAAATATGTATTAATTCCTTTCAATAATAGATATCCTGATTCAACTACAAAGTGAACCAGGAATCACAATCAATTGTAATCACAAGATGTATGTACACAATTTATAGATAGGATCTTTGTATTGACATATATTATTATTACAATATGTGTGTAAGTAGTGATGTAGTACTATGAGATAATACTGGCTTTTCAAGCTAGGTTGTTGTTTGTCATCATGACTTCAAGTGTTTGTTTCTGGTGGAAATAATATTGGAAAGGTTCACAGTTTCTTTTATTTGAGACAAATAATTGTCCCTCTTGATTTAATGTACAGTCAATTTTAGAGGGGGGTATACACAAGATTGAGCTGCTCTGGCCAACGAAATCTTAACTTCTGTGTGGGCTGCAGGATAACTGACTCCTCTGCTCGCTTGCTTCACCGTTTTCTTGAGAAACAACACTGGTCGATATCTTGACCAAGGAGTATGCTACCAGCCTCTGGATTCAGCAAAACTCAGACCAGGTGCTGCTTTAATACTTTAGTACCACGGTCCCTGAAACAAGAAGGTTGTACCTCCTACTTCAGAACTAATTTATAATCTATTTCCACACTGAAGCACAATACATAACAGACACCGAGTTCAGCGTGGTAGGCCAACTGCTAGCTTCTCATGAAACAATATACACCAGTATTCCTCTCCCTAATGGTTACAACGCCTCTGCAATTCCAGCATTATTTCCTTCTATTCAATAAGATAGGTGTCATAATACTATTTGGCAATCCCATGCAGTTATACTCCTCTCCGACAAGTTTTGTTCATAGTGGAGCAATATCTAGGCTTTGCCTCTTTTTTGTTACTGAACCACACACATACAGACATAAATTTGTCAATTCACATTCAATTTTCATCTAAAAGATATCAAATATGTCTAGCTTACCACAATTCAAGGAAATATTAAACAAGTACGTTGACTGGCGATGAGTTATGGCACAATTCCGATCTGCCTCTGTCCCAGGCTTTTATTAGAAAAAATATGAGCTGGTTCTCAACGCACTTGCTTCTACAAAGTTTATTTTCAAAAAGTGGCACTGAACAGACGCTCCTAATTGACTATATCAAATGGTCTAGCCAATGAGACCATGTTTACAAAAGCCTTTGAAAAAAGTACCCTTCCTACCGTTTCCATCAACAACCAAAAATAGTATTAGCAGTCGACTAATCATGTTTCGCCTTACATATTATTCTAGCCAATCAAATCGGATTTAACGTGGTGGCCTCATTTCCTCTAAAGCAGTGTCCAAACACGTTATTATGAGCAAATATGATCCTGTGTTGTCAGACAACACTACTATAATATTTTGGCTATAATTTGTTAATTATTAGACTATTTGCTTAACACTTAACATATTCTTTGCCAGCAAATCCTAAGACACCCAAATATATAAGTTTAATGGAGCTAAGTGGCTGTGTTCAAAATATGTATTTTCTTCTACCACCCGTTCACTTCTATACGATGGGGTGTCTTCTGTACTGTCAGGCTAATGTCAGGATTTCAGACGTAAAACAGTATTGTGTCATGTTTCCTAATAAGCATTAACCATGTTTTTTAAAACCTTACCTCGTATTGGTAGTGTTTTTGTCACAGTTTATTTAAAAAAAAAGCCTGCATGCCTTTCGCGTGGGGTGGCATTAATTTTATATCGCGAGACGACGTGGTAGTTTTGCATGCGTTCCTCCGTACATCTCTCTCTCTCTCTCTCTCTCTCTCTCTCTCTCTCTCTTCTAAGCCCGTCTGTCTTTTAGTTTACGTAGTGCATAAAATGACATTAATGGAATATTAAATCAGGTCATTACGCAGTGTCTCTATCAAGGTCGTACAAGAAATATAGTACTAGTTTTATTTTTAGAAACGCGTGTATTTGATGCAGTAGGCTTTACTAGCAAACGTGAAAGAGCTACAATTATGCAGACGAAGTAGAAAAAGGGGGATTTCTTGTTTAACTAGTATGACGTTCTATAACACAGGCGTACGCTATTGTTACCGCACTGTTCTTTTACCAATCTTCTTTCCTTTTTTTGAATTAATTCGTTAGGCTTTACATTTACTTTTTAATATAGATATGTGGATTAGAATTTCTCACGACAACAATAGTGCACAAATTATAGAGGAATAATGTTACTATCAGTGCCAGGAAAAGTATTAAATAGGATTATCCTTGAGAGATTAAAAGAGTCCACAGACAAGAAACTGAGAGATGAACAAGCAGGTTTTCGACAAAACAGATCCTGTACAGACCAGATAGCCACTTTGAGAATAATAGTTTAACAAAGTCTGGAATCGAATTCACCATTATACATCGGATTTGTGGACTACGAAAAGGCATTTGACAGTGTAGACAGAGAATCACTTTGGAAATTGATGAGGCATTATGGAGTTCCCCTGAAGATCACTAATTTAATAAAGAAAACATATGAAGACATGACATGCAGAGTTCTTCACGAAGGACAGCTTACAAAACCATTTGGGAAAAGAACGGGGGTGCGACAGCGATGCCTCTTGTCTCCATTTATTTTCGTATTAGCAATACACTGGGTTATAAGAACATCAACAACACACAACAGAAATGGAATCCAGTGGACTCTGACTAAGCAGTTGAATGATCTGGATTTTGCTGATGACTTGGCTCTTTTGTCCCATAACCGTAATCAGATGCAGGACAAATTGAAAGCACTCGATGAGAGGTCACAGCAATTGGGTCTGAAAATACACAGGGAAAAGACAAAGATAATGAGAATAAATGCAAGTAATAAAAACAGGGTTGAACTTGAAGAAGCACCACTACAAGATGAAGAATCGTACACATATCTTGGCAGCAATATAAACACATTTGAAGGGACAGACTGCGATATCAAAATAAGAATACAAAAAGCAAGAGGAGCTTTCATTGCATTGGGAAAAATATGGAGATCAAGAGAAATCGGATCCAACACGAAAATAAGAATCTTCAACTCAAATGTGAAGTCAGTACTATTGTATGGCTCTGAGACATGGAGAACAACAAAGACAACAACCAAAAAGCTACAGACTTTCATAAACGGGTGCTTGCGTAGAATAGAGGGATTAAAATGGTATGACAAGGTTACCAACGTGGAACTAATGACAAGAACAAGACAAGTGCCAGTGGAACAAGAGATGAGAAGAAGACGATGGCGATGGATAGGACACACACTGATGAAATCTGTTAATAGCATTACAAGGCAGTCCTTGTTCTGGAACCCCCAGGGCAAGAGAGGCAGAGGTAGACCAAGAAGCACATGGAGAAGAGAGCTGGAAACAGAGATGAAAATGATAAGTAGAACGTGGAAAGAACTTGAGATGATGGCACGTGACAGGAGGACTTGGCATGTGTTTGTTGAAGGCCTATGCTCCTTTGGGAGTAGAGGGTAATGAATGAATGATGAAGAGTTTATGTAAGTGTTCAGTGGTCAGAAAGGCTATACGTCATGAGAAAGTGTACAACCTTGTTCAACCCAGGTTCGTTCATCCGGATGAGAATGCAGCTACTTTTTGGTGTTTCATGGCACGTGGTGTTGCGTATAATGTAATGTTAGTGCTCACCTTAGTTCGTTAACACAGTTCATCTCACAGTAGCACCACAGTCATTGACGACACTTAACAAAGTCACCACGAAAACTAACTGTTCCACTGTCAAACATTTTCTAAACCACTAACAATAATTAGCTTAATCACTGACGACAATCCAGTAAATAATCAAATGTTTATTAAGATTAAAAGTTGGATATAAGAATATTATAGCATGGCTATTTACAAAACCAACAATATTATGTATAGTTTCATTTCCTTCTAACTCTAGTTCTATCCGGTCCTGGTCTATAGAATGTGAGAATCCTTGTTCTTTATTATCTCTAATTATATATTGTTGTTTCCACCATGACAAAAACCTTGAGAATCACTGTTCTCATTATTACATATAAAATGTGTCAACACAAAAGTTACATTGATTCTCAAAATCTCATGAAAAGCAATAATATCATCTTTCTCAATATTCAGTGAACATTTCTCATTACGTTTTACAGTATCTATAATTATGTATCGAGTCAGTGGTTCTCAATATGTGTACTTACAAGTGGCATCAACAGCTAAGCGCTTGAAATAAAAATCACCACTATTTATTTATCCATTGCCTGCCAGTCTGCAGGATCACACATTATCACTTCACTACAACACGCAGAATGACATTATCCTTAAAATGACTCAAGAGCCACCAGTGATTCACAAGTCTTCTTAGAGGGTTAAGATCATTGGTTAACAGCTTGAGAACCACTATCTCTATTTCTTACTTTCACTTCAATCCCCGGAGTTATTCTAACTCTGGCTAAGATTATGTAACAAATGCTCTTCTTACTTTCATTATTATTATTAGCTATTCTCTACAAAAACTATCTATTCCAAGTTACACATATTTTCTACTTTATCATTTCAAGCGCCATGCTCTGGCTAATCCAGAGCACGGGCCTATAACAAACTGCCTACATTTTTAGTTCTCTTATCAACAAATTTCTATCTCTATCTGAATTCAAATCAAAACTCCCAAAATCTCAAAAACCCTCCAAAAATCCTTCTTTGACCGCTCTAACCACAACATTTATATCCCGTCATGTTTGCACCTGGCACCTGTTTTTCTCTGGTATTTTCTGGAAAAGTGTCAGGAGTACCTGATTTCTGTAAACCTGACAAAAGTGTAAAATGCTGATGTCAGCACGTATTTTGTCTTTCTCACGTCCTAATTAAACGACTCTACCCTACTAGTGCAGGTGTTCTGCGTGGATAAAAGACCACTGTTTATAGTTACATCTACATTCCTTTTCCTATAAATGTAATTAACGTCAATTAAGATTACATTCACTTCTCTTATAGATATAATGAAATGTCAGTCAAAAATATATTCCTTTGTCTCTGTTTTTTATGTTAATTTATAGTGGTCTCTAAAAAGTGTGAGAATCATTGTATCACACTTAAAACAGATGTCACTAAAAGATTCCAGTAGCAGCACCCAGTGAACTGCACGTAATTGTACCAACCAACACGAGTAACGTTCCCATGCACAGATGTGCAGATGACCTGCACGTGTTTCTACTAGACAGCAAGAGCGATGCCTCTATGTTGTGGTTAAGCGTCCCCCTGATTGACAGCTTCTGACATCAGGGTCAACTAATTATGAAACTGCATTCCATATAGTTTGAAACTTTTAATGTGAGAAATATCATCGCATGGGTTCGTATGTGCGCTTTTAAATTAACTCTTTTGTTTTATTATATTAGACTATTTTGTATAAAGCAATGCTGCAGGCGAAGCATGCGAGCATTGCACGGTCACAACCGCAGCTGAGGTTCAAAATTGTGTGCATGAGACACGAGTTCATTCATTCATAACCCTTAACTCCCAAAGGAGCATAGGCCTTCAACAAACACATGCCAAGTCCTCCTGTCACGTGCCATCATCTCAAGTTTTTTCCACGTTCTCCTTATTTTTACCACTGTTTCCAGCTCTCTTCTCCATGTGTTTCTTGGTCTACCTCTGCCTCACTTGCCCTAGGGGTTCCAGAACAAGGACTGCCTTGTAATGCTATCAACAGGTTCCCTCAGTGTGTGTCTTATCCATCCCATAGTCTTCTTCTCAACTCTTGTTCGACTGGCACTTGTCTAGTTCGTGTCATCAGTTCCACGTTGGTAACCTTGTCATGCCATTTTAATCCTTCTATTCTACGCAAGCACCCATTTATGAAAGTCTGTAGCTTTTTGGTTGTTGTCTTTGTTGTTTTCCATGTCTCAGAGCCATACAATAGGACTGACTTCACATTTGAGTTGAAGATTCTTATTTTCGTGGTGGATGCGATTTCTCTTGATCTCCATATATTTCCCAACGCAATGAAAGCTTCTCTTGCTTTTTGTATTCTTATTTTGATATTACTGTCTGTCCCTCCAACTTTGTCTATATTGCTGCCAAGATATGTGTACGATTCTACATCTTTTATTGGTGCTTCTTAAAGTTAAAACCTGTTATCATTACCTGCATTTATTCTCATTATTTTTGTCTTTTCTCTGTGTATTTTATGACTCAATTGCTGTGACCTCTCATCGAGTGTTTCAATTTGTCCTGCATTTGATTACGGTTATGGGACAGAAGAGCCAAGTCAACGACAAAATCCAGATCATCCAACTGCTTAGTCAGAGTCCACTGGATTCCATTTCTGTTGTGTGTTGTCGACGTTCTCATAACCCAGTCTATTGCTAGTAAGAAAAGAAACGGAGACAAAAGGCATCCTTGTCGCACTCCTGTTCTTATCCCAAACGGTTCTGTAAGCTGTCCTTCATGACGAACTCTGCATGTCATGTCTTCATATGTTTTCTTGATTAAATTAATGATCTCCAGGGGAACTCCATAATGCCTCATCAATTTCCAAAGTGGTTCTCTGTCTACAGTGTCAAATGGCTTTTCGTAGTCCACAAATCCGATGTATAGTGGTGAATTCCATTCAAGACTTTGTTCAACTATTATTCTCAAAGTGGCTATTTGGTCTGTACAGGATCTGTTTTGTGGAAAACCTGCTCGTTCATCTCTCAGTTTCTTGCATATGGCCTCTTTTAATCTCTCAAGGATAATCCTGTTTAATACTAATTCCTGGCACTGATAGTAACATTATTCCTCTATAATTTGTGCACTATTGTAAATTTCCCTTCTTAGGCAACTTAACCAGATATCCTTCCTTCCATTCTGCTGGTATCTCTTCCTTTTCTCAGACTTTACCAAGTAATTTATATAACATCTCTGTAGCCGTGACGATATCTGCTTTGATGGCCTCTGCTGGAATGCCATCAGGTCCAGACGCTTTTCCATCTCTTAGAAGCGTTATGGCTTTCTTTATTTCTTCCTTCTTTGGTCTTTCACCGTTAATTTGTAGCTCTTCTTCTGCTGGCTGGATGTCCACGGGTTTTTATGGAGCTCGTCTATTGAGAAGGTCCATCAAGTAGTATGTCCACCTCTTCATTTGCTCTTGTACAAGATTGCTGAACAGTTTTCCTTTCTTGTCTTTTAAGAGGAAACGTGTTTACTTGTATTTCTTTGTTAGCTTCTTTGTGCTGTTATACAGTTCTCTCATATTTCCTTTGGCTGCAGCATCTTCTGCCTCTCTTGCCAACTCCTCAATATACTTCCTCTTGTCTCTGTTTATCCTTCTTTTTACTTCTTTGTGTACTTCTGTGTACACTTCTTGAGCCTTGGCTTTGGAACTTCTGGTTTTGCTTGTGTTTAAATCTGCTTTCATGTTTTTCTGTCTTTTATCTTATTGATGGTTTCTGTTGTTATCAATGCTTTTGTTGTCGTTCCCTTTTCCACAGTATTTCTTTACATGTCTCATTCCATACCGTTTTGATTTGCTGCCAAAAGTCTTCTGTATTCTCTACATCTTCCAGCTGTTGGAGCACTTGGAATTTGTTGGATATTGTGACCGCAAATTTGTCTCTTGTTTCTTGATTTCTTAGATGTCCTACATTAAATTGTTGTCTATAATTATTTTGCATTGTTGGATATCTCTTGAGTTTCATTTTTACTTTGGCTATCAGAAGGTGGTGATCTGATGCCACATCTGCTCCTCTATATAGCTTTACATCCTGCAATGATGATCTAAACTTCTTGTTTATGCATATATGATCTACCCCCTTCCACTTTGTTTCACACAGTCCCAGAATCTCGATTTTATATTCCCTCATTTCTGCTCCTACTTGTGCCACTTTCCCTTGTTCGTTTAATGTCCGAACATTCCAGGTGCCAAATCTGGAAGTTCTTCTAGAAGAAAGAAGGTTAGTCAGTAACACATACTTCTTTCGGCTTTCTCAGTGTTGCATCATACGCCTCACTGCGAGAAGACGACCTTCCTCTAGCTTGAATGGCTATGTTTTATTTTCCTTAATTGACTTGTCCATGTTTGTTGAAGTTTTTTGTGGTTGACATTTTTTACAGGATGGGGTAACCAGCCCCATGCCCAACCCTCCTTAGTCGCTTTATACGACATGCATGGCAGGCAGGCTTCCTCCGTGACTAGCTGTAGTAGTGACGTCATGCTATAGTATCTAACAGTTTCTTGCAGGCTTCGTCCGTGACTAGCTGTAGTAGAGACGTCATGCTATACAAAGAACACAATAGAGAATGAGGATTGTCACAACATGGTTACCATGGTTACCAGCTGTGGACTGTCTGTGATTGTCACAACATAGTTACCAGCTGTGGATTGTCTGTGATTGTCATAACATGGTTACCATGGACAACAGCTGTGGACTGTCTGTGATTGTCATAACATGGTTACCATCTGTGGACTGTCTGTGATTGTCACAACATGGTTAACATCGGCGGACTGTCTTTGATTGTCACAACATGGTTAACTGTGTGGACTGTCTGTTATTGTCACAACATGGTTACCAGATGTGGAGTGGCTGTGCTCCGCTGGGAGCAGGTACATAATGTCAGTTATATCATGAGAGTTGGTCAATAGAGTGTTGTGAACTTGACGACACGATACTGAGAGTTCAGCAGGTCAGGGGAGAATGTCAGGGAGGTTCTGATTGGTGGAGAAGAAAGACGGACGTCAGAGGTGGTCAGGTAAAGGCAGGGGAAAGTATGGCCGTGCGGGCTGGCGAAAGTGGATGATTATATTGTGATGGATGCCTTAAATTGTCCAGTGTGAGAGCGTATTTATTTGTGCTGATATTGTGTATTCACTCATCTGGGATTTCCATGAAGGTTATGCACGTCGCTGGCTGTATATTATTGTATATTTGTGTTCACAGTTTTCTGAATACACTAAACAGAGATTGGAGTATTACTCGAGTTTGTTATTACAGGTGTTCAAAGATGGACCACTTAGCTTTTAAAGTGTTCTCGCCTTAAACGTAAGAGTCTATATTTATTGTTTTCTCCTTCCCTCACTCTCTTGTGTATTATCTAGAGGACTAAGACGCATGTGGGTTTTATTTAAAACATAGTGTGCCAATGATGATGATGTCGAGTTTATAACGTTTATTTAATCTGATGTCAGTGAAGTCAGTGTTATCAATGAAACTGTGACCGTGGTGTACTTGAGTTTTCCTTGTAGACAGAAGACTGGTCTAAAGGCACCATATATAATACATGTGACAGTGGGGTCTGTGATTATTATTCAGTATTTCTTAAATCTCAGTAGTTCCGTATAGAGCAGAGAGTAGGTTTAGTTAACTAGCCTGTCCGCTAGAGTTTTATATTCCTCTCTTTTTTATCTTATATTTCCAGGTTCGACTTTGCTTCTCTTAGATGTAAAATGTGGCAAATAAATTGGGATGGATCGATTTAGCAGCATAATGTCTAACTTTAGCAATTATTTCTTCAACAGCATTTGTTTTCAATGAAATAAACTTTTAATAACTTTCAACAGGAATTTGTTTAGTCAAGCACAATAAGGTCCTGTACAGTTTCACATGTACAGTAATAAACATGGAATATAAAATGTCAATTTATTATTTCGTTGATACAAAATCCCTTTTGCATCTTTGCATCATCTTCAAATTGCAAATGGCTAGACTCCTCTATCTTTCCACTGTGTTCCTTTATTAGGTCAACGTTTCCTAATTTCGACGGAATTTTCCATCTCTTTCAGTTTCCTTTATTGGTCCAAGTTTTCTTTTACTTCTTGTTATTCCCAAGGTTTCATATTTCTCAACATAAGAACCTTCTTTCTCAACAAAAGGTTTAGATATAGGATTTGGTTTTCATTCTAACCAAATCTTCGAGCGCAGCTCTGTTTCAGTTCTGGCTGTGTGCTCTATCAGTTATGCATTCAACTTTTAATAAATACTTACTAGAGTATTTGAATTCACAAATAATTTACACTACACGTTGAAAATAACCTTGGCTATATAAGTGTGAAGTTGATCTCCTCAACATAAGAAAAACACAGAGCTGGACTAAGTATGTCCTTTCAATACGCTCTATTCTTCCAACTGCTAAATGGCGTCCCGTTCTCGTTCCTCCCGGGGAAAATTCTGAGCTCTCTGATTGGTTAGGGGAATCACATGACTACTATGTGGCATTTGTGAAGCGAAGCTAGCCTCAATAAAATGTATGTCATCGTTTTATTATTATCCTCTGTTTCTCATAAGATATTAATTTATATGTTAATCTGTGCCTCTTCCGTCTTTAGTGGGATATAGCCTGTTTCCGAAGAAATCACGGTATACACGGCTACAAAACATCATCTAATCTAACAGATTCTACAAACATGCAAACGCATTTAACTCAACCTGTGGAAAATAGAACTTGAAGATCGACACATCAAAGACAGAAACTATGAAGATTAGCAGATTGTCCGGTCCACTTAACATACATGTCAACAATATCAGGCTTAAGCAGGTTTCAGAGTTCAAATATCTAAGAAATATTTTCTTGCTAAAATTAGAAAACGTGACTGAGAAATTGAAACAAGATGTTAAAAAATCCAGTGCAGTGACTTACTAAGTGCTACCACAAATCAAACATCTGAACATCAGTATGGAAACTAAACAACAGCTGATAATTAATATATTCTTACCAACTCTTTGCTATCAGTGGCAAACATGGTCACTCACCCAATCCCAAGAGAGGAAAACTACATGCTGTGAAATGAGATATTTTGACAAAGGCTATTGGTGTTGCCAGGAAAGACCGGATCAGAGGTGATGACCTCAGAGGAATTGTTGGAGCTGCATCCTCCATCGGGAATATGGAGATACGGAGGATTAAGTAGTTTGGCCATCTCATGACAATGGAGCCCGATAAACTATCACTACGCGCTTACAACAGCAGACGACCTGGTTTCAGCTGACCGGGGCACAGATTGATGAACTACGTCACAGACATCCTACAACGACACGGGCTTGCAGCGGCCAACGCCACACACTTGGCTCAAGTACACAAACATCCACTCCTCACTTGGCTCAAGTACACAAACATCCACTCCTCACTAGGCTCAAGTACACAAAAACCACTCCTCACTAGGCTCAAGTACACAAATATCCACTCCTCACTTGGCTCAAGTACACAAACATCCCCTCCTCACTAGGCTCAAGTACACTAACATCCACTCCTCACTAGGCTCAAGTACACAAACATCAACTCCTCACTTGGCTCAAGTACACAAACATCCACTCCTCACTTGGCTCAAGTACACAAACATCCACTCCTCACTTGGCTCAAGTACACAAACATCCACTCCTCACTTGGCTCAAGTACACAAACATCCACTCCTCACTTGGCTCAAGTACACAAACATCCACTCCTCACTTGGCTCAAGTACACAAACATCCACTCCTCACTTGGCTCAAGTACACAAACATCCACTCCTCACTTGGCTCAAGTACACAAACATCCCCTCCTCATTTGGCTCAAGTACTCAAACATCCACTCCTCACTTGGCTCAAGTACACAAACATCCACTCCTCACTTGGCTCAAGAACACAAACATCCACTCCACACTAGGTTTCACGACAATAGTGACAGGAAAAAAATTTAAGTGAATTTATTATCTAAACGTTCATTTATGGGTGAACTACATTTTATTGTAGACCGTTTATAGTCTCAGGTCTGTGAAGATACAACAATAAGACGCTTTCTTCTACCCGCATGTCTTAACGTGCCATTAAAGTGAGGCTGTAGAACGTGCTAGCAATCTCATAATGTACTGCACATTGTTACACAAACTACTGCTGCAAAAGCACATGTAATGCAATACTATGGGGTGACCAGATGGATGTAACAATGTCTCGGTGTTGGTTCTGTAGTGTGTGAGAATGACATAGTACAGGAAGACAGACAAATGTAGGACAACCCCACTAGTCTTGTCTTCTAGAGTTGGTATTATGTGCGTCATTTCCTCTTCACGTACACTGTATGGATTGTAGTAGGTAGAGGGGTGTCAGTGTAGAGGGTTTAATTGATTATGTTATAACAGTGCGTGAGTTATGTGGGGGCAAATCGTGGACAATAAACAATCGAAGATACACGGTAAGTTGAAAGGGAACCAAAATTACGTTGTTTTACGTAACACTTCCACGTATCACATGGATATCTAAAGAATGAGAATGTAAACTATTGGAACAAATAATATGGAAATGAAATAAAGAATCTAGCATTGAATGACATAAGAACTGCAGCTATTATAGGACAATGTCGTAGATTAGTGACAGGAGAATTAAAATTTGGGTTGGTTCCTTCTGAATAGGAATAGTACAGGTGATAGTTCAGTGGGAGATAATAATAGAAATAGATTTTCACGAGTGAGATGGTGGAAACTAGGTAATTCTGTCCCTGAGAATCGAGGAGAACCTCTCGCTCAGCCTATCTCTACAACAGAAAGTATTTGTCAGACAGATTACTCAGTTATATAGTTGTACTATATATCAACCACTGACCGACCCACCCACATAAGTGACGACAGTTAGACGCACAGACGTGAAAACTATAACAATGGAATATAGATATTTTGGGACGAGCTGACCGACACACTTGAATAAGTTTATGTAGATTTTATTTATCATAAGAAAATTCACCACGAGCATAAATCTAGAATATCAATCACATATGAATATACATACACATAAGTTAATGAATTGCTAAAAGAATAGACCCATAGGTGTAATCCTTTCCCCCTCTGTTGAGCCCACGATCCTGTTAGCAGAAAAGTTATAGCCCCAAAGAGTCACAGATTTATACGTTATGGTCGAGGATTTCCCTCTATAGTTAAGAACAGAGTTGATACATTTAACTGTTCTAAGAAGAAACATCATTAGAAATAATTGCATAACACAAATACAAAGTGGGTGTCAGAATTATACAATGAAAGAATCACTCGTGTCTGCTTTCGTTCTACTCATTCAACAGTGGCCACTGGCTTTCGTTCTTACCTACAAACTGGACTTTTCACCTTCTGGCGCAATCATAGGACAGACACTCACAACACATCCAGTGCTCTGTTAGCAAAGACAACCCCAGCTCTACAGTCACCTGTTAATTCCAAGACTACGGGGAGCGTTATCTTCGTTGTTTATATTTTAGTAGTACTGTTAATGTCGCTAGAATCAGTTCAGGTAAGAGATGCCACAGGGCTCACAGTGTCAGAATTTTTTAGATTTCCAGTACTTTGGAAAAGTCAGGTTGGTAACTTCTCTCAGTATAAACTTCTTTGATACACCACAAATGATCAAACGTCGGAAATGTTAATGTTTGTAAATTGCCATATAGGCTGAATGTAAATGAGATTTAGGAAAGAAATACAATCTGGCTCGATAGGCCCAGTTATAGCATTTAGTATTAATGTCTTTTAGGTCGGTACTCTGTCTCCTTCTGGTTGCACAAACAATGCCAGACAGGTTTACCTTGAAAACTCAACGATTAAATACAAATGTTCTTTATTATGGTTATTCTCATATGTTATGGAAAAACCACTGGTAGGTTTAGGGTTTGACCCAGATACTGTATTTTATTATTTATTATTATTATTCCTTTGACCGCCGACCGACTAAGCAGTCTTCGGCCATAACACCTTGCGGCGTCATTAGGGCAACAAGAAATCGTCCGTTGTTCCGTCACACCTAGCGGCGTATATTGGTACAACAGACTTTTAATTGTTGTTTCTGTGATCAATGTGACAAGCAAGCGGTAGATCAATTCGCTGTGCCCCGAACTTGCCCTCATGTGTACTCTACTCCTGTCGCTATAAAACCATTTCGCCATGTCTTCCAGACGCCCGTCCAGCCAAAATCCTTTCGGGACCGAAGGTCCTCGAAAAAGGGCAGTCTGGCACAGACACAGTTCCCACTCACTGTCTCTACTGCGCTGGGAGGACCCGGCAACCGGGACCACACACAGCCTTGAGAGGACAAAGATCGCCTTAAAGTCAGATACTGTATAAAGAAAAGAAAAACATAAATACCCAGCCCTAATAAAATACACAATCCTACTCTCGCGTAAAATATAATATATTATATTCACTTCGGTTATAAACTTAAATTAAAAACTACTAGCTTATAACTTGTCTCATCGTTTAAAACTTCCGTCAAAAAAAATTCTAGTCATTTACAAAAATCAATCATCATGAATTAGAAAAACGTACATATTCCGTCAATACTCAATGATGAATCAGTGCATTTACTTAGTTAGTTAAATATATTCTCTGACTGGTTACTAGCAATTTAAATAAATTTTATTTATAGCTGGATGCGCTTTAGCTAGAAATTTTAATTTATTCTGCTGTCCACCGTAACGCAGTAAACTAGAGAAATATAACTGACTTTCAATTTAATCACTCTGCACAAAAGAAACTACTCAATATATAGACGATAAAACTAGTGAAATCTATTTACCTCAACACATGACTACTTAAGACTATTCTCCAACGCAAACTGAGATTTTACTTAATAAAGCAATCTATGAACGAAGCTAGAATGTGTCTAGGGAAACTGCGGAGTCTGAATGAATGAAGTTAAAACTGCTGGGGTTTCTTATCTGATGAAATGAAATGATTCACTATTATCGAAACCCAGATTCTCTCTGCCACATGTTCGCACCTAGAGGAAAATCTACATAAATTCTCTCTCATTCTGCGAATCAAACGACTATTTCACGCTGAAGCCGAAACAGACTCAGGCAAAACGAGCGGACAGTCTCTCTTAGATCTTGCGTAACATGACTGTTGCCACCGTTTTGTGATCCTTTAAACATTGTATTGAAGAATGGATTTTCATATATTATTATTCTGCGTACTTTTACTTGATCTTCATTCTGTCCTTTATGGAGCCATTGTGCTGATTTTGATGGTGTTCGCGAATGATGAGTAATATGATCAAGTCCATTGTATTGAATCAACAAAGATGCGATTTCTTTGAGTCCACAAAAACAATACATATTTATTTCACATACAATATATAGTTGAATTCATTTGCATCAAATAGTTATATCCGATTCTTCTGCGCAGTCCATTACCGTCTCATATATATTACTTGCTCTGTCGTCAAAAGATCTGACTGTTTACACGCGATGTCGTATGTCGATCATCCAGTAACGAACAACCGTCGTTTTGGCGAAGATAAAGATTCTATTAATCATAAATTTATACTCCCTTTTGTTCCTAGTTCAGGAAACCTTAATCATCGATAAGAATACTCCAATATTGTATTCAAAACACAAGATAGCTCACCCCGTAGCCTATCTTCAAAAGGACTTCAGCGCAATTCAATCTATACTGGGAGTAATCAAAAATACGTCCGACTTGGATCAATTCGGAGTTTGAAGGGTAAAAATATAACGTTGTCATGTGTTAGCATACCAACGTAACATGTCATCATAATCCTAGACAACTATACAAATTCGCGTTCAATACCGTGAAGTGCGAAACATAATATATATTTATACCATTTCCACCCCTTAACGCGTAACTTTAAAAGTGCTCACAATAATAGTGGCTAACATCATAAAACATGTCGTAACATTCCCCTGGCCGATGGGTGCAAAAAAATCTATTCTATGGATTTTTTTATTTTATCTCATAACTCGCCAATTTATTTCAAAAATTTTAAGATGAGCCACATACGGCCCACGATGTTTTGAGCAAAACATTGTGGAAGGTCGCAGTCAATATACTACATGTCATAAAATACATTAAAATATATTAAGTTAACTAAATAAACGTCAACTGTCAGAAAGGATAGTAAATAATTATATACCTAACTAAAATTATGTCTTAACTAATAAATGTTTGTTGTATTAATCAACATCATAAGATATAACTAATTAAATCTATAATTAAAAAAATAATTAATGTAATGTGTGTAGGATGTTATAGAATTAAATCTAATTAAGTACACTAAAGTATTTTATCATTGATAAAGAAAATAAAGAAAAGAAAAATTAAGAATACATGAGAAGTAAGTAGTAAGAAATTAATAGATTAAATTAAAATATATGTGTGCAGAAACTTACATGTAAAATAATTATCTAATTAAATGTAAACTAAATTAATCTATCAGTTAATAAGAAATAATACATTTCATTTTATATCATAATTATGTTAACATGAGTTATTAAAATACATATTCATTCATTCATAACCCTCCACTCCCAAAGGAGCATAGGCCTTAACAAACACATGCCAAGTCCTCCTGTCACGTGCCATCATCTCAAGCTCTTTCCATGTTCTCCTCATTATTTTCACCTCTGTTTGTGCTCTCTTCTCCATGTGCTTCTTGGTCTACCTCTGCTTCTCTTGCCCTGGGGGTTCCAGAACAAGGACTGTCTTGTAATGTTATCAACAGGTTTCCTAAGTGAAAATACATATAATAGTTACTAATAATATAACTATAGTACTTATATCAATTAATTGTGTAATAATGTTTGTTTTAAAACTCTCTTTTCTCTTCTTTTTATTTAATCATATTAAAGTATCGGAATCAATAGTGTCATTCCTGATGAATAATCTGTCATTAGTTCCTTCATGTCCGTAACGTACGGTTTAATACATTAGATGAAAAAGTTCATTCAGCTAAAGATGATCCTGAGTTCAACCGATACTGCGTGAATGTATGTATCAGTAAGTTCAATCCTAAGTTCAAGCTTATATTGATTGTAGACGGTATCAAATTGATTGATAGACGTATGGACACTAACCAAAGTCCATTGAAATTTGAACGACCTCGATAACTTCTTGCGGATATTTGAGAAATATATAGTGCATCGTACGTATCAAGAATGTTTTGTTTTCATGCACCTGGTTCATGATCACGTATGTCCATTGAATACGAAATGTTGTAAGGAAATGTTCAAACGTCTGTAAACAACATAATTTCATTGCCCATTATGAGTTGCAAGTCCGTCTGATAATGAGTACGGATGAATAAATTCAAGCATATAAGTCTTTTTAGTTCATTGAGTTGTTAATTCTCTTCATTAGACGATGAAGGATGAAATGATAGGGAATCTGCCACTACATTCTCGTAACCCGGAATAGATTAAATTGTAAACTGGAATGGTTGGAGCAAGATGGAGAATCGGGCTAACTTAGCGTTCGTGTGATTGGCTCGTCTGAGCGAAGCTACTGCCTTCTGATCCGTCTGAATGACAAACGGAGCACCGAGTAAAAATTTCTCAAGCTTCTGAATTGCCCACTTACTACTTACTTCTTAGTCGTTCCCCTTCTACCGTGAGGTGTAGAGGTTTGGAAGAGAGAGCGCCAGACTATTCTATCGGCTGTCTTCCTCCTGGCCTGGTTCCATTCTAGTCCTCGGTCCTTCAAAGATTGTCTAATGTTGTCCTCCCAGCGGACTCTGGGTCGTCCTCGGGGTCTGGATCCTTGGCTCTTTGTTTCCCATGCTTGTCGTGATAGCCGATCTTCTCCCATTCTGCAGACATGGCCAAACCATCTTAGTTGGGACTGTTCTACTTGGGATTGTAGGGGTAGCATTTTTGGCCTTGACGTATCGTCTGGTTGCGTACCATGTCTCTTCTTGTTACTTCAACCACCTTCCTCAGATACCTCATTTCTGAGGTTTGGATCTGGCTTTTATGGGTTGTAGTCATTGCCTATGACTCGCATCCATATGTCAAGACTGGGACATAGGTGGAGCGGTATACAGCCATCTTCGTTTTCTTACCAACCTCTCTCTTGCTGAGGAATCCTCGATTTATGGCCTGAAAAAGTCTCCCAGCTGCTGCTTTTCGAGTGGCCAACTCTTCTTTGATGCCCCCTTTTCGGTCTATAATAGCTCCGAGGTATTTAAAGTGGTCGACCTGCTCCAGGACCTGTTCTTTTAGCTTAATCTGATGTCTTCTTTTTTCTCTTGATATCACCATGGATTTTGTTTTAGAGCTGCTTATGACCATCATTCTCTTCTCCAGCTCTTCCTTCCAGACTTGCAGGTTGGATTGGAGATGTGCCTCTGATTTAGCAATCAGGGCAACATCATCAGCAAATGGCAGCTCTGAAATATAGACCTGTCTCATTTTCCAGTACCCCACTGAATACTTTCTTGTTCTCTCCTTACATGCCTTGATGACATCTTCCATAAGGAGTATGAAGAGGTAAGGTGATAGGATATCACCTTGTCTTACACAAGTGGTGGTCCTGAACTCTTCTGACTTATGGTTTGCTGTCATCACATAATTTCTGCAAGACTTGTAGAAGCTCTGTATAGCATGAATCAGAGGTGCTGGAATATTCGTCCTTGCGAAACAGTCCCAAAGTTTGCTCCAAGGGACCCTGTCAAACGCCTTTTCCAGATCTATGAAACAAAGATGGATCTCACTCTTATACTCAAGGGCCTTTTCACTCAGCTGTCTGAGTGTAAAGATTAGGTCTTGAGTACTTCGGTTTGCTCGGAATCCGCATTGGACCTCATCCAATTGTGGCTCAGCTAGGCGTCGCCTAGCTGAATTGCCCGCACTACTGCCAAATGTTCCTTATCTATAACTGAGTATTTGAGTTAAGCATCAGTGAGTTTTCTCGATATGAAGAGAGTTGGGTGAAGTATGCCTTCATGTTCTTGTAACAGACTACCTCCTAATCCGTAACTGCTAGCATCTGTACGGAGAATGAACATTTTTTTAGTATCTGGGAACCTTAAAATAGGTGGCCTAGAAAAAGTTGTCAAAATTTGATTAAAAGTTTTGTCGCAGTCTGCAGTCCATGTGATTTTCGTAGGCATGTCTTTCCTCAATAGAGAAGACAAGACAGCCGTGATGGACGAAAATTAGGTATAAATCTACTATAATACTGGACAAGACCTAGTAAGCTCCTAACTTGTTTTTTGTTTGTTTGAGGAATTGATAATTTTAAAATTTTATAAACATTATGGGGAATGGTTTGGATACGCCCAGCCCCAATGATATGTCCAAGAAAAGTTATTTCATGGAAAGCTATACAATTAGGTATAAAATGGACAAATGGAAAATTCCTGAGAGACCTGGATTTCGCAGATGATTTAGCATTCTTAAGTTCAACACCCAGACAATCCCAAGAAGCAGTAAATAATTTGTGTCATCTCTCGGTTAAAATAGGTCTCCAAATAAATGCCTCTAAAACTAAAGCTATGAACTTTTCTAACGAGACCTTTGATATCATCTTGAACGGGGAAAAACTACAGAAAGTTGAAAGTTTCAATTATTTAGGCAGTAAAATGACTCAGGATGGTGACACAACAAGAGAAATGCATACTAGAATTGCTTTGGCAGCTAGCGCCTTCAATACATTATCTAACATTTGGAAATTACGATCATTGAATATACATACCAAGCTTCGTCTGTTTAATTCAAATGTTATCTCAGTGTTAACATACGGCTGTGAGAGTTGGAAAATAACAAAATCATTGGAGAACAAGCTGAATACATTCGAGAACAAATGTCTTAGAAAACTCATGAACATCAGTTGGAAAGAATTCAAGACTAATCGACAAATAAGAGAAGACTCTAGGCTAGGGTTCCCATTCTTCCCGTTTTTCCCGGGACAGTCCCGCTTTTTGATAAAATGTCCCGGTGTCCCGAATTTATTCCAAATGTCCCGCTTTTTAAGGGTCCTTCCTGAAAAAAAATCTTTGGGTAACGGATTTTATTCCGTGTTTTAGTAGTGTTACTTTATCAATTTCCGGTTACAGTGGACCCTCGGTTTGAATCTCGAACAAAAATTCGAAAGTCGACCAAAACAGTGTTCATTTTGCGAATTCACCAATACAGAATATAAAACTGTTTTGGGTAACAGCAAGACAAGATGGCTCTCTCTGTTGCCTGCAGTGCAGAGAGTTATTGACATTTTCCCTGCATTGAAGTCATATTTCCTTTCCATTCACAAATGTCCTACCAGTCTCAACAATTTCTTTGAAAATCCACTTTCAATTACACTCCTGCATTTCATTGCCAGCCAGTTAAAAACCTTTTCTGATACCATCAAATGTGTTGAAAAGCAAGAGACAACAGTAATTGAAGTGAAGGATGAAGTAAACAAACTGGTGGAAAAATTAAACTACAGGAAGGCAGAAAAGTTTCTTACCACTACTGTGAGAAATCAGTTGCAAGAATTAGAAAAAGAAGGACACATAACAGTTGAAAAGCTTCAAAGCAATGCAGTAGATTTCTATGACACCTGCATTGAATATATTCAGGAGTGGTGTACACCATTTCTTACGCCTCTTCAGTCTATGGATTGTATCAATTTGAAGGGAAAGGAGTCTGTGACTTGGAAGAACATCCAAGAAAGCTACATATTCATGAAGACAGTGTCACCAAATTTTACTGTGAATGAAGAGGACTTATTTGATGAGTTTGCATGTGTGAAAAAATATTGTGGAGGGAACTGAAGGATCAAAGTGTCAGTGAAAAATGGTGTGAGATGTTCGCTCATTTTACAAAGCAGGATATAAATGCTGAGAACCTGAAATGCCTAGTTAATTTTTATTTGGCACTGCCAGGATCCAATGCAGCTGTTGAACGTGTTTTTTCATTAATAAATGCGCTTTGGATAGACGAAAAAAACAGACTTAAAATTGAGACAGTGAAAGCTTTATAAAGACCCATTTTAAGGATTTCTCTTGTGCTGAGTTCAAATATCAGAATCAAAAAACTTCTTGGACAGGCCCATAAATCTGATAAATATTCTGATGAATCTGAAATATAATCTTGACTATTGTGTATTTTTTAAAGTTGCGATTTTTCTAATTAAGTATGTTTGTAATTTAGAATTCTTTTTTAAAGTGGAAGTTGTGTTAGTTAATGTGCGTATTTTTATACCAGTATCTTATTTTAAGTGAAACATATAATGTATAATAGATTTATTTGTGCTTTACCTTAATTTTTAACATGTCCCGTTTTTTTACAAAATGTCCCGGGTTTTTTAGGTAAAAATTTGGAAATGTCCCGGTTTTTAAACAAAACATTATGGGAACCCTACTCTAGGCAGAAATATGTCTCCGACTATATAAGGAAAAGACGATGGTCATATATCGGTCATGTCCTACGAATGCAAAACAACAGAATACCACTACAGGCGCTCACTTGGGTTCCTGAGGGTAAGAGGAAAAAAGGAAGACCAAAAGAAACACTCAGAAGAACAATAATAAGAGAAGGAAGAACATTGGGTCTAAATAATGTGCAAGAGCTAAGAGGAGTGGCGTCACAACGAACAACCTGGAGAGCACTGGTTTCTGCCTTATGCGCCGTGTTTGGTGCTTAAAGAATTTATTATTATTATTATTATTATTTGAATTTTACTTGGTCTAGCAGTTAATTTATTAGATCTTAAGATTTCCAATACGGAACCTAATCCTGAAAAATGTTCCTCAAATGACGAACTGAATAAACAAATATCGTCAATATATGTTATAATGTCTGGTCTGCAAGATAAAATTTGTCGCATCATGCGAATGAACGTTGCAGGTGCGTTCATGAGCCAGAAAGGCATGAAATTCCACTGGTAAAGACCTTGTGGAGTCGAAAATGCAGTAAAATACTTGGCTTGTTCTGTTAAGGGAATCTGCCAATATCCCTTAGTTAAATCAATTTTCGTGAAAAATGTTGCTGTCGATAGACGAGTAAGTAAATCGTCAATAAGTGGATGAGGTTCACTGACAGCTACTGTCTGAGCATTCAGTTTTCTGTAATCGACACATAAACGTATATTATTGTCCTTCTTTCTGACAATAACTAAAGGTGAGGAAAATGGACAGTTACTGCTCTCTATGATCCCTAAAGCTAACATTTGATTAAGTTCATGTGATGTCTTATCTTGATAATGTATAGGAACTGAATAAGGACGAATTTTATTGGTGTATTGTCCTTAAGTATAATGTCGTGAGAAATAACTGATGTACGACCCGGTATATCAGTTAAAACATCAGAATAAGTCTCTTGTGGTGAGATCAGTGATACCCTTGATCAAAATTTCATTAATATTCAACTAAATAGTTTGAAAAGTAGTAAAAACTATTACAGGCCAGTGTTTATTGCGCTTCATCGTCACCTATGCCTCAGGCCGGGCTGAAGGTTAAAAAGTGTTCGCGCTAAGTAAAATGATAGCCTATCCCAAAACCCGCCCGCGTTTTCATCACTCCGCCTTGAGAAATTGAAACTAACATTAAACAGTTTGCATGCGGCAAAGACTGGTTTCGCTCGTAGAGTGATAGACGGGGGAGGAAAAAGAGTGAGAGAAGAAATTAAACTAATGCTTTTTATGAATCTAAAAGTAAACTTATGCATTGTATTGTATCTAAGTCACATGGTAATCGAGGTTAGATTTTATGCTATTGCGTGAGAAATCCTTACTGCTTGGTCCCGCCACTTTTTCTTAGGCTAGACACGCAGTTAACTACGATTTAAATATACATTGAGAGCAGGGAAAATGTGGGTAGAACGATACTCAAGTGAACTTAGAATGACTTTCGTTATTCAGAAAAAAAGAACGGTAACAAGGGATAACATTGATAATATTACCTATAAAATCTTCCATGGTCATTAAAAATAACTTAGGGCAATCATAGGAGAATATATTTTAGTAAAATTTGTGGTTTTGCAAAAGAAAACCAAAAAAGACAAAAAATGTTAACGACGCTAAAGACTGACATAAAACTTATATAGAAGGATATAACTTAGTCTTCTGGTCAATAATATGTTTTAATATAAAAAATCGCACGAGTAATAACCAAGATATTGTAAAAAATACTATATATTCTCGTACAGTAAGACGGACAGACTCTCGTTCTTGCTCATCTATTGGTAACATTTTTGGGACGCAATTTTAAAAAGAGGCATTGGCATGATTCAAATTTGATTGGTTAACGCTAGGAGTAAGGGAGAGGTAGAAATGTTAGGCCAAAATAATACATATTTTGCAGTGTAATAGCATGGGCAGACTGACCAACAGATTACGAAACACATAGTATGTTTGGAGTTTTGTTTTTCAAAACTAAATTCAAAATTTGGTAGTCGCCTGATTTCATTGGCCAGCCCAAATTGATATTGGCAAAAAGCTTACACGGCTTTTGTCCATTTGATCAGAAACTTTGTATAAGCAAGCTGCGTCGAGAACAGCAGTGTTAAGTGTGAAATAAAACTTAGCAGTCTGGACAGGGGCAAAGCTGAACTTGTGTTAATAATAATTCTAATGCCAGTCAACGTGTGCTTGTGATATTTTCATTGAATTGTGGTAAGGAAGAATTTATTAACATTGTTATTACAAAATTGGTGTATGAGATACTGCTTTATTGGGAATGTTTTACGACTAAGTACACAGGTCCCCTAGCAGACGTATGCAGGGCCTGTGGTGTTGATCAAACGCAATAGATCGTACATGGGTTGTATAACTAAAAAAGATTTCCAAAGTTACCAGTGGGAAGTCTAACCCACATTATTATATGGAAGAAGATCACTTTTTACAGTGGCAGAGGCATTGAAGCCATTAGGAGAGAGGAATAGGAACACTGGTACAAATTGTCACATCAAAATATAATGGTTGTAATGGGTTGTCAGTAAGATCTGACCTTTTTCTTTTATTTGAAATGTACCCTGTATTACTTGTGGAATGATATTATAGATGTGTTATAAAGAATCATAACCTTGTTTCAGGCTTTTTGTTCTGGTATTGAACTAGTGCCAGAATCCTGGTGTATTTATCTTCGTGAGAGAAGCTGAGATTTTATTGGTACACGCTCTCTACCACACTACACCATGGACTTCGACAGATTGGCCATACGGTTGAAATTTTGCTGGTACACGCTCTCTACCACACTACACCAGGGACTTTGACAGATTGGCCATACGGTTGAAATTTTGCTGGTACACGCTCTCTTCCACGAATCAACCCATAAATGATAGGAGATTGTCAGCATCGTAACCATTACAGACTGAAAGCTAAGTGCCAAATTGTTGGGCACTCGGACATTCATCCACTGACTTATATATATTTGAAAAAAAAAATATTTTGAAATAAAGAATTCCACAAGTGAAAACAATAAAAGAAAGACAGGGGATGATGAAACACCCCAACCCACCATTAATTACCAGTGTTAACTATATTCTATAGTGATACCTCAATATACTTAGATTGTAACATTTATTTAGATGGACAGAAGCTCCGTTGTGGCATTTGACTTATGTAAATAAAACAATCAATTTCATTTTGTTGTTGGTCCTGACTCAGAAATTTCTGATCAGGACAAATAAATTGTAATATACCTTATTACCAAATATTCAGCCACATAATTTTATAAGTTATATCATAGATTGGTCGTTTGTTCGTGGTTGTAGTAACCAGTCATGTCTATTTGTTAGACCGTTTTCTCTGGGGTCTACAGATGACTGTTTGATCGTGCTGATAAAACGCGAATCCAAATAAACTGTCAAAATTAGTTCAACAGGTAACGATGCAAACTTCAGTCATGTCAACCAAGGCCTGCTGTGAACTGAAGCAAACTGTAAGGCGGGTGGTACAGTTTAACATTATTTATTGACGGTATAAGTTCAACGATACGAGACAATGTTCTTGACGGAGACAATCAACATGGATGCATAGTAATGATACGCTGACGAAAATTATGTACATCTATGATGGTGGTTAGGTATTGCGGTAGATCCCTTTCAAACACCTTCCTTACATTCACGTAATAAGAATCCAGTAATGTTCATGCTAAGTTTGAAAACAGTCAGATATAAATGTCCGTTGACCTTATCTGAGGACAACCAACTAAGTACGTATTCTCATATCACTTAATCCCGCATTCATCCAAACAAAAGACTGTCTTGATCCAAGACTTCATTCCTACCACGTAGGTTCAAAATATAATATCAATGGCGTAAACATGAAGCTACATCTGGGTTAGTATTTGGGTTTTAACTAACCTCTCCACAAACTCATGCCACGACTTTGGCACGGGCACAACGGCATTTTTATATAAATTATAAAATCCAATAACTTGATTCCCTCGTAGGAATTCTTCGTCTACGATAGATTATAGAGGCTCATAGCTCCTTTCGTCCATTCTAGGAATATCATAACAAGATGATATTCCCGCTAGATTCTCTCAAGGAGTCGCCTAAAATTACAGGTTTGAATATGCTAATCATACAATACGACGGGGCGACAACTTACATATTACTCCCAATATTGGCTTCGACCTGAAGACCAATATTGTAACAAACGAATGGCTTCCACAGACTTGCCACGATAAACAAAATAATCAAGGACATATCGTCCGGACTGCCCCTTTCAGATGATGACGTAGGACTCTCTTCTAAAACTAGGTTACCCGTGCGTACAGAGTAACACATACTCTACATTGTGCACGTCGGTGCGTGAGTAAATCGAACGCACAAATAATATAACTATATCACGACTGGTGCGTACATTGGCAGGACCGAACGACTACCCCCATAGGTAAAAACGTACGCAACCGCTCCCTTATCACCGGCCCTTAAAAAAATTAATTCTATTAATTTTTTTTAACTAAGTACCCAAGAGAGGTGAGTCAAAACTACATCGATATCTATTAACATAAATCAAAGTCATAATGTTATACAATATTATGAAAAAGAATATGAAAATGGGAATCAATATAACTGAATGAAAGTATGCATTAAAGCACACATCCACAATCGACCTACTTTGGAACGATGTGGTAAAATATGATGTAAAAGAAAGTTGAAAACCAAAAAGATGATAAAAAAACATTCAACTAAATTTTCAAAACAAACATGTGATTTCAAGATGAAAATGAATAGCAACGATGATGATAATCAATGACAAGAGAATCAACAAAAATGAAAATAAAACATGCAAAGTGAAACAAAGCATAATTAAACACGTTAAGAAACAACACCCGTAATGGTTCTAACACTAGAATGGTGGACTAGTTATCTAAAAGTTGAGAGATCAAGCACCATGAGAGGTAAATATAAGTACACAGAGACACTTACAACTATTCAAGTTAGTTAATGTGTACTCTACAATTAATTAAGTAGCTTAAATTCATTTCTTCTACTTACTGTAGTTCTTAATTATCAACACATAACTAATTACTACTTTATTTAAGTAAACGCAATTTTACTGAGTGTTAATGTTCCATTAAAAGTAGTTAATAATCGACGAGAATATGTTCTTAATGTTCCATGTGCGATGAAAAGATATTATATAATACCATATGTAGTGTAATATGTTCCATACGAATATTGATTATCCATCTATCAATATAACAATGTTTCCGTACTAATAAAATGTTACTACACAAGAAGTCATGTTATAATCCAAAAGTAAGTATATCCCGGAATTATGCTGGTACAAATGAATCTGTTCCATACAAAATATGTATAGAGGTTCAATAATTGATACTGTACGCAGTTCCTCTAATTATATTTGATTGATTATCTGTGAGGACGTTTCAACATCCGGAAGTGGTTTAGGTTCGACCAGTTCGCTTGGACATCTTGACAGACAGTCCGCAAACACATTTTTCACTCCAGGAATCGCTCGAATTTCATAGCTATATGGCTGGAGAGCGATAGCGTATCTAGTGGACTTTGAAGATTTCACGTCCTTAGTGTTCAATGCTGTGAGAGCTTTTTGATCAGTTTCCACTACAAAGTGTGATCCCAGTAAATATCGTTCTAGTTTAGTGACTGACCAAACTAAAGCGAGTAACTCCTTATCCAGAACGGAGTACTTCAGTTCGCTCGTCGTCAATTTTCTCGAAACGTACATAACTGGAAATAAGGTGCCTGAATATTCCTGCATCAAGACTGCAGCAATTGCGTAAGAAGACGCGTCACTGCGAAGAATAAACGTGAGATATTTGTTAGGCAACCTCAAAAAAGGCTTATTTCAAAAAAAATTTTTTATATAATCTAACGCGATTTGATGTTCGTTAGACCACTGTATTACATTAGCTGTACCTTTTCTCAGTAAAGAAGAAAAAGGTGCAGTTATAGTAGACAAATGAGGGATGACTTTAGAATAGAACTGTATTAGTCCTAAAAGAGATCTTACTTGTTTTTTTGTCTTAGGTACTGAGATGTTTAAGATTTTAGAGACGTTACTGTCTTCTGTATACATTAAACCGTGACCAATACGATGACCCAAAAAGGAGATGTCATGGAAACCGACAAATGCTTTTGAAGGTTTCGCTGTTAAGTTATAATCCCGTAGAGTAGAATGTAAAGCTTTTAATCCATGAATATGTTCATCCCAAGAGTTACTGAAAAGACAGATGTCATCTATGTAAGTAATGACATCGGGACGATGAGACAGTACGCGGCGCATCATGCGTACAAAGGTAGCTGGCGCATTCACTAATCCGAATGGCATAAAATTCCATTGGAAAAGTTCATGAGAACTAGAAAAAGAACAAATAACTATTACAAGAAAGAGATGATGACTGCATAGGCTGAGTCATCAAAGAATGTGAAATCAAAATCCAATATAGTAGGTTACTATCTGCGTGACGCAGAATCGGGAACCAATTGTAATCGGAGAGAATGTGGTGGAAATACACACCATTGTCCCGCTCGATAGCCATGCGAGCATCTCTATTGGTCCTAAAAGTAACCACGGTGTCACCATACCTGTTATTGGTATGAGGTAACAGACGCACGAACCTAACGTCTGCCGTGTGGTTGAGAAAATCTCCTAGTGCTTGCCAACTAGTTCGCTGTGGCAAATTTTTCACAAGGATGGTGCGAGAAGATGCACCTCTACCAATATAAGTGGTACCGTAGTCACAAGAATGTGAACAAGGTTGATGGGTAACATTAGTCCTCTTAGGTAAATTATAATATTTATTATTTATACCTTTAGGATTATTCTTAAATGTACTATACTTTTGTACTTGATTATTATTACTTATGCCAGACAAAGGTGTAGGTGTACGGCATGTCGTAGACACCTGCTTGCTGGGCAAAGTTAAAACCTTACTGGCAACCTTATTGGTATTAATTTTCCCATAAGAGTTACAATTCTTATTTTTATTAGGAACATCCTTTCCCTTTTTTTCCAACGTAACCTTTTTCTTACGATCATTTGCCTGCTGATCAAGTCGAGGGAAGGTATATGTCCCCCGGAATGACTTACTAGTCTTCACAGGTTGCGTTGAAACCTTAATATCCTTCTTAAGAATGGATGCATGTCGTAAAGGTTGTAATGCATTAGCAACAGTGGCGTAATGAACAATGGAATCATTTTCACTACTAGATTCCAAGATCTTATCATTACATTACAGTTAAGCAATATGTGTATGTGAAACAAATCTAGGAATAGCAGTAAATGCATAGGCATCCTGTATATTCTGCTTTTCCCATTCAGCAATTTGCTGAGGGGTACACTCTTTTATACCGTGTATTCGACCCAATATGACATCACTAATTGGATTCGGAAGAAGACAGGCGTGGATTTTTCCTGAAAAAAATGGTGTATTTAAATTAATAATGGCTGTGGGAAAAGTTTCCACGGTTCCACCGAAAGTAACACATTGGATGGTCTCTCCGGTTGCACAGGCGGGGTCGACCAAAGAGTTCCGCACTCCCACAGTACCGCAGCCTGAATCAAATAAAAGAGAGCATGGAATGCCATTTAAAAATCCATGATTTAATTGAAGGCATCCCGGTCCATCGTGTGTTGCTGAAATGGCCGTACACACAGCCGGAAGACTTGGAAAAACCTGTCCGCAGCGCAGCGTCGTGATCGCCTTGGGCTGGAAAAGAGTCGAGCATTCTGAACAATCTTTCACCTGGTTACAATCAAGAGAACAAGACAAAGCATTATGAGTTTCAGCACCTTTACCCTGTTCATTGTTAGCCTGTGTATCCCTTAAAGCGACATTAGAATGTCTATGTGTATTACTCGACGATCTATCTGTTAGACGCGATCGATTCTGATTATTGGCATTAAAATTGCCACAATTGTCATTTCTACTTGTGTTAAAATTTGGATGAGTCCGATAATTATTATAATTAACGTTATGATGTTGGTTAAATAATTTATTCCAAAAACCTTGTCTGTTATTGAAAGATTGTAATCTAAATTTTTATTTATGATGATAATTATTGCTTTGATTATTTTCAAAATTATTTTGATGAAAATCTCTTGATCTGTGAGATTGGCTAGAAGAAACATTATATAGAGAAGTTTAATAAAATGGTTTCCCTTCAAAAGAATTGCAATTCTTGTTATTTCCCTTTCTGACTTTTCTATCTCTATGATTCATTATCAATTTTTTCTGTTTTTCAGATTCTATTTTCAACTCTAAATAATCTGAGTTCAACTTCTCATAATTCATTTTGACTTGTTCTAGCTCTCTAGCAATCCCATTAATAATATTTAAATCTTTAACAATCAACTTCGCCTTACTCCATAATAGCTCCTATGCGGGACTAACTTATCGCCTTAACGTGTTCTCCGTGAACATTAGCACCGTTCCTCCAGGAAAATTCCTAGGCGGGAAACGCGTCGCACATAACATAAGCACCATATCTACTTCATGAACACTAACAAAGTTCCTCCAGGACCACCATATCTACTTCATGAACACTAACAAAGTTCCTCCAGGACCACCATATCTACTTCATGAACACTAACAAAGTTCCTCCAGGATCACCATATCCACTTCATGAACACTAACAAAGTTCCTCCAGGATCACCATATCTACTTCATGAACACTAACAAAGTTCCTCCAGGATCACCATATCTACTTCATGAACACTAACAAAGTTCCTCCAGGACCACCATATCTACTTCATGAACACTAACAAAGTTCCTCCAGGACCATCATATCTACTTCATGAACACTAACAAAGTTCCTCCAGGACCACCAAATCTACTTCATGAACACTAACAAAGTTCCTCCAGGACCATCATATCTACTTCATGAACACTAACAAAGTTCCTCCAGGACCACCATATCTACTTCATGAACACTAACAAAGTTCCTCCAGGATCACCATATCAACTTCATGAACACTAAAAAATTTCCTCCAGGACCACCATATCTACTTCATGAACACTAACAAAGTTCTTCCAGGATCACCATATCTACTTCATGAACACTAACAAAGTTCCTCCAGGATCAGCATATCTACTTCATGAACACTAACAAAGTTCCTCCAGGATCACCATATCTACTTCATGAACACTAACAAAGTTCCTCCAGGACCAACATATCTACTTCATGAACACTAACAAAGCTCATCCAGGAACATCATATCTACTTCATGAACACTAACAAAGTTCCTCCAGGACCACCATATCTACTTCATGAACACTAACAAAGTTCATCCAGGACCATCATATCTACTTCATGAACACTAACAAAGTTCCTCCAGGATCACCATATCTACTTCATGAACACTAACAAAGTTCCTCTAGGACCAACATATCTACTTCATTAACACTAACAAAGTTCCTCCAGGACCACCATATCTACTTCATGAACACTAACAAAGTTCCTCCAGGACCACCATACCTACTTCATGAACACTAACAAAGTTCCTCCAGGATCACCATATCTACTTCATTAACACTAACAAAGTTCCTCGAGGACCACCATATCTACTTCATGAACACTATAAAAGTTCCTCCAGGACCATCATATCTACTTCATGAACACTAACAAAGTTCCTCCAGGACCGCCATATCTACTTCATGAACACTTACAAAGTTCCTCCAGGAACACCATATCTACTTCATGAACACTAACAAAGTTCCTCCAGGACCACCGTATCCACTTCATGAACACTTACAAAGTTCCTCCAGGAACATCCTAGGCGGGAAACGCATCGTCTAAACAACAATAGGTATCACCTATAACATCATCACTATATCAATCACAACTTTGGTTTCAAACTGTCACAATATAGGAGCACACAGCTCGAACACAAATCACAGACTACCCTAGTCACATTCGGGTACACTCTCAGCCACACAGACTTGTTCACCAAACACGCTTTCTCCGTGCGCATGCACAAATCACAACATGCTGACACGAAGTCAGACATAAACTCAATCCCTGAGTTAAACTTAAGCAAATATTGACAACCTCAGTGACCATTACTTCCACTAACTCCATCATCCACCCACATGAAAAAGTTCTGTGACATTAGACAAAGTCCGAAACCACGCTCTACGGTTTATAAGTGGTGCCATGAAGACAACGCCGACAGATGCATGTGAAATCATCACCAATATTGACCCGTTAAACTGAAGAAGAGAACGCTCAGCTGTGGAAACATACGAAAGGTATCTGAGAATGGACACATCGGAGGAGAATAGGAAAATGATAGAGCAGTGGCACCAACAACACATAATACGAAAGACATCTTTTCTTATAAATGCAAAAGATGCTAGCATCAAACACCACCTACAGCAGTTAGAAAGCCAATTGCAGCTATCATTAATGAACCACCTTGTTGGCAGGCATCTACTCCTACAGTAAGAACTGAACTCTCTGACTCCTCAACAGACAAGAACACCCTAGCTCCACTACTTAAAACCATCGCCTTAGAAACTATAGACTCATATCCACAAGATATCATCCATGTCTACACAGATGGATCTGCATTTGAAGCTACCACTAACGCTGGATCTGGCGCAGTGATAAAATACCCCAACTTGCACCCAGAAAACACCCTCGCATCTTTGGCCCATTCAGGGAACTTTGCTCCAGGTAGAAAAAGCATCGTGCCGGATAATCTCAGACTCTAAAGTGGCATCACTCCATCCGAGGACATCGTTTTATTCTCAGACTCAAAATCAGCACTTTAAGCCCTAGAAAGCAAAATGTCTCCTGAAGTTAATAACATTTGCATATTAATTGAGCAGCTGTTCGCTTCCTACGCCGTCGAAGTTACACTCCAGTTGATCCCTGAGCATGTCGGAGTCCCAGGAAATGAATAAGCCGATAAACTATCCAAAGGTGGAGCAGCACTGCCCCAGTTCCCATCAAGTACCACATTGAAAACCTGCCAACAGACCCTGAGAAACAATTATAGGCAAGAATGGCTACATCAGTGGGCTACCTCCCAGACAGGGCGTCCTTTCTTCAAACATCAAGTGAAACCAAACCCTCAAGATCCAGTTTAACAATTGAAAAGAAAAGTTCAGAGTCCAATCTTCCAGCTGAGAACAGGCCATTCCCCCGTCAATAAACATTTAAATAAAATAGACCCGCTACATGAACCACACTGTAGGCACTGCCACCACCATGATGAATCAGTTGAACACCAACTGTTACAGTGCCCAAGACTAACAGACCTGCGACACCAGCTACTCACATCGCACCCAACTTTCCACAATACACTCTACACATCATCACAACAACTGAGGAAGACTTGTACCTTTATCAGAGAGGCAATGGGCTGTCAAGAGCTACCTGCTCACTGCTAATGGGATTATATCATCATCATAATCATCATCATTGTTAAATTGTATTTTTGACCGGCACATTGTGCCGCCTAAACATAGTGCTACATAGTGCTACATATTACACGCTTGAAATTAAAACATATCGAGAATGAAACAAAAATAAAAATCTTCAACTCACATATTAAGTCTCACTGTATGGTTCTACCACATAGATAATCGGGAAACATAGGAGAAAAACCACACTTTACTGTACGATCGCTATTTTGTCGCCATCTCGAGATACATATGTAGCTCAATTCGCTCTTACTGCGTTGCATCAAAAGCCAACCTAAAGCAGAATCCCTAACTGTTATCCTGTTTAAAGTTGTTTTCTTTAACAATCTTTTTGGATAATGTAGTAAACTAGCAACTACAAACACGACACCAAAACGAAGAACGTGCATTATACTCTACTTGAAGTTTACATGTCATTGTATTAATTTCTTTGTGTCATTTTAGTCTCATAACCATTGTTTTGCGATTGGTTTCTCCTCTAGCCGATGTTTGACAAAGCTTTTATGGGAAGGGACTTGTAAACATCACATTGTGTTGCGTCATGCAGGAATGTTACATGGGAGAGTAGTGTGAATACTTACTTACTTACTTACTTACTTAGTCGTTCCCCTTCTACCGTGAGGTGTAGAGGTTTGGAAGAGAGAGCGCCAGACCATCCTATCGGCTGTCTTCCTCCTGGCATGGTTCCATTCTAGTCCACGGTCCTTCAAAGATTGTCTAATGTTGTCCTCCCAGCGGACTCTGGGTCGTCCTGGGGGTCTGGATCCCTGGCTCTTTGTTTCCCATGCTTGTCGTGGTAGCCGATCTTCTCCCATTCTGCAGACATGGCCAAACCATCTTAGTTGGGACTGTTCTACTTGGGTCTGCAGGGGGTGGGATTTAAGGCCTTGACGTATCGTCTGGTTGCGTACCATGTATCTTCTTGTTACTTCAACCACCTTCCTCAGATACCTCATTTCTGAGGTTTGGATCTGGCTTTTGTGGGTTGTAGTCATTGCCCATGACTCGCATCCATATTTCAAGACTGGGACATAGGTGGAGCGGAATACAGCCATCTTCGTTTTCTTACCAACCTCTCTCTTGCTGAGGAATCATCGATTCATGGCCTGAAAAAGTCTCACAGCTGCTGCTTTTCGAGTGGCCAACTCTTCCTTGATGCTTCCCTTTCGGTCTATAATAGCTCCGAGGTATTTAAAGTGGTCGACCTGCTCCAGGACATGTTCTCCCAGCTTAATCTGATGCCTTCTTTCTTCTCGTGATATCACCATGGATTTTGTGTGAATACACCCTAAAAAAATATACGCATTTTGCATGCTATTGGCTTGGCATTTGAGATGTACAAATACAACATCTCTTATTTAAGCCTTGTCATATAGTAGCAATCTGGATGTGGGCCGAATGTTGCCTTATTATCTAGCGCCAGTTCAGTATACGGCACTGTGAAATTCAACTCTTCAAGAAGACAGCCAGACAAGCCATAATAAGGAATATGATCTGGATTCCACTTTAAAGGACCGGACAACGTGTTTGAGCATCTTTTGAATGTACATCCCAGAAAAAAATGTACCTTCATTTATATGGAAAGCCCGGAATCCTAGGATTCTGAACACTAAGTCATAGTGGAAGTCTATTGTAAAATAACACCCGTACATCTTAACACCCGTAAGAGGCATCTTAATCAAGTTACCGAAACTATTTTACTGAGCCAGAAGCATGAAGTGCAAGAGAATTTGGGTCGGTGGTACGAATTGGTGTGGCTATTAGTGGAACACCTGAGTGGTATAAGTGACCTTCAGTCAAAGCTAGACAGCTACAGTAGAAGAGTCTTAACAGACGCTGGACCATCTTTGCAATTGCCCCTCGCTACTACATTTTACGTGTTGCGGCCACCAGACTTGACCAGTCCATAACCTGCAAAGAACAAGCCTCAGCTGGAGCAGAAACCAACTGAAATTTTAGAGACAGCTAAGTACCCATCCAAAGCTGCCAAGTGAACTCTGTAATAAAGAATGTTTTCTAATCAGACCATCACGTGATGAAATTTTAAACACGCTATCTAATTCACCCTACCGTTATTTATTTTACACTTGTTAACGATAATTGACTATTAAATTTTGTTATCTGTAAATATACAAATTTATAGTTGATTTAATCATCATTTTTAGGGAACTGCACCTGTATGTCCCAGTTATTTAAATACTTATATCTGAAGTAATATTTTCCTGAGTTAAATCAGTTGGATTCTCATCAGAACGAGCAAAGTCCTAACTCATAGAAGGTCATAAACGATAAAATGTTTACAAGGCCTGAATCCTATCTACCGTAGTACTTGATTTCTTTAAATTCATATGAGGCTCCCAAGAATTGAAGCACCATTCTTCAGTTCACATCTCTGACAAGAGTAATCGTGAGCGAAAGGTAGACACTTCTCAAGACCCTCAGTAGATACTTTGATTGTTGGCCACTGTTGGACTATCACTGCAATATGGAAATGGCTGACTACTGCTTTCTTTGAAAATACTCAAGTCTGAAAGTGTAAGAAGAAGAAGTAATCATTTTTCACACTGAGAATCGATCATTACAGACTCAGATATAATCAGATCAGAAAGACAGATGTGTTCATGTGGGAAGGACAAACAACCAATAGAATGTATCTTCTAACTTTATTGTCTCACGAGAGCAGCTGAGGGGCAGCACAACCATCTCCATCCAGGTTAGATAAACTGAATGTTGGCGAGACAAGCATGAGACGGACTATCAACTTTATTAGATAAACTGAATGGTGGCGAGACAAGCATGAGACGGACTATCAACTGTATTAGATAAACTGAATGGTGGCGAGACAAGCATGAGGCGGATTATCGACTTTATTAGATAAATTGAATGGTGGCGAGACAAGCATGAGACGGACTATCAACTGTATTAGATAAACTGAATGGTGGCGAGACAAGCATGAGACGGACTATCAACTTTATTAGATAAACTGAATGGTGGCGAGACAAGCATGAGGCGGACTATCAACTTTATAAGATAAACTGAATGGTGGCGAGACAAGCATGAGACGGACTATCAACTTTATTAGATAAACTGAATGGTGGCGAGACAAGCATGAGACGGACTATCAACTTTATTAGATAAACTGAATGGTGGCGAGACAAGCATGAGACGGACTATCAACTTTATTAGATAACTGAATGGTGGCGAGACAAGCATGAGACGGACTATCAACTTTATTAGATAAACTGAATGGTGGCGAGACAAGCATGAGACGGATTATCAACTTTATTAGATAAACTGAATGGTGGCGAGACAAGCATGAGACGGACTATCAACTTTATTAGATAAACTGAATGGTGGCGAGACAAGCATGAGACGGACTATCAACTTTATTAGATAAACTGAATGGTGGCGAGACAAGCATGAGGCGGACTATCAACTTTATAAGATAAACTGAATGGTGGCGAGACAAGCATGAGACGGACTATCAACTTTATTAGATAAACTGAATGGTGGCGAGACAAGCATGAGACGGACTATCAACTTTATTAGATAAACTGAATGGTGGCGAGACAAGCATGAGACGGACTATCAACTTTATTAGATAAACTGAATGGTGGCGAGACAAGCATGAGACGGACTATCAACTTTATTAGATAAACTGAATGGTGGCGAGACAAGCATGAGACGGACTATCAACTTTATTAGATAAACTGAATGGTGGCGAGACAAGCATGAGACGGACTATCAACTTTATTAGATAAACTGAATGGTGGCGAGACAAGCATGAGACGGACTATCAACTTTATTAGATAAACTGAATGGTGGCGAGACAAACATGAGACGGATTATCAACTTTATTAGATAAACTGAATGGTGGCGAGACAAGCATGAGACGGACTATCAACTTTATTAGATAAACTGAATGGTGGCGAGACAAGCATGAGACGGACTATCAACTTTATTAGATAAACTGAATGGTGGCGAGACAAGCATGAGGCGGACTATCAACTTTATAAGATAAACTGAATGGTGGCGAGACAAGCATGAGACGGACTATCAACTTTATTAGATAAACTGAATGGTGGCGAGACAAGCATGAGACGGACTATCAACTTTATTAGATAAACTGAATGGTGGCGAGACAAGCATGAGACGGACTATCAACTTTATTAGATAAACTGAATGGTGGCGAGACAAGCATGAGACGGATTATCAACTTTATTAGATAAACTGAATGGTGGCGAGACAAGCATGAGACGGACTATCAACTTTATTAGATAAACTGAATGGTGGCGAGACAAGCATGAGACGGACTATCAACTTTATTAGATAAACTGAATGGTGGCGAGACAAGCATGAGGCGGACTATCAACTTTATAAGATAAACTGAATGGTGGCGAGACAAGCATGAGACGGACTATCAACTTTATTAGATAAACTGAATGGTGGCGAGACAAGCATGAGACGGACTATCAACTTTATTAGATAAACTGAATGGTGGCGAGACAAGCATGAGACGGACTATCAACTTTATTAGATAAACTGAATGGTGGCGAGACAAGCATGAGACGGATTATCAACTTTATTAGATAAACTGAATGGTCGCGAGACAAGCATGGGACGGACTATCAACTTTATTAGATAAACTGAATGGTGGCGAGACAAGTATGAGACGGACTATCAACTTTATAAGATAAACTGAATGGTGGCGAGACAAGCATAAGACGGACTATCAACGTTATAAGATAAACTGAATGGGGGCGAGACAAGCATAAGACGGACTATCAACTTTATAAGATAAACTGAATGGTGGCGAGACAAGCATAAGACGGACTATCTACTTTATTAGATAAACTGATGGTGGCGAGACAAGCATAAGACGGACTATCAACTTTATAAGATAAACTGAATGGTGGCGAGACAAGCATAAGACGGACTATCAACTTTATAAGATAAACTGAATGGTGGCGAGACAAGCATAAGACGGACTATCTACTTTATAAGATAAACTGAATGGTGGCGAGACAAGTATGAGACGGAGTATCAACGTTATAAGATAAACTGAATGGTGGCGAGACAAGCATAAGACGGACTATCAACTTTATAAGATAAACTGAATGGTGGCGAGACAAGCATAAGATGTTTAGCAAGGGAACCAATATTAATTAGAAATTAAAAATATATTTTATGCTTTAGTTTTGTGCTGTTTGATAAAAATTTCAATTTTTTTATAATTATTATATTAGCTACGCAAATGAATTTATTTTCTGCACACAATTGTTTTGTATCGTTTTATTTTTTAATTAAAACACATATATGTTTTTACTATACATTAAATTCTATGACGTTTTCCAGTAAAAAGTAATAATTGTTTATATACTTGTGTTTCTTTTAATGAGCACATAATTTATTACTAGACAACACTGTGACACTTTTCAAATAACAATATGTATTCAGTGCCGTCATGAATGTATATGTGTCCTGATTCAAATACAAAGGGAACCAGGAATCACAATCAATTTTAATTACAAGTTATATGTACAGAATTTATTAATATGATTCTTGTAGTGACATATATTATTAATGGTATCCTATGTGTGTCAGTTGTGTAGTGGTAATATGAGGTAATACTGGTTTTGTTTTGTTCAAGCTCTGTTGGTATTTGTCATCATGACTTCAATAGTTTGTTTCTATTGGAACTAGTATTGGAGATGTTCTCAGTTCCTGGTATTAAAACAATTTAATTCCCCTCTTAATTTTAGTTTATAATGTCATTTTAAGATGGGGGTACATAATGTTGAGCTCCATGGCCACACTCTCTTATCTTGCGTGATGACTGCAGTAAAAGACTCCTCTGCTCGATTACTTTAATGAGTTCTGGAGCCACCCCACTGGTTGCTATATGGACCAAGGAGTATGCTGTCCACCTCTGGCTTCAGCAAAGCTCTGACCAGGTGCTGCTCAATAACTTTAAGACCACGGTCCCTGAAACAAGAAGGTTGTACCTTCTACGTCAGAACTAATTTATACTCTATTTCTACACTGAGCACAATACATCACAAACATTGAGTTCAGAGCGTTAGGCCAACTGTCAGCTTCATCTGAAATACTTTATACCAGTATTTCCCTCCCTAATGGTTACTACGCCTCTGCAATTCCAGCATTATTTCTTTCTAGTTAATAATCTAGGTGTCAGTGTACTGTTTGGCCATTCCATGCAGTTTTACTTTCCTCCGACACCTTCTGTTCAGGCTGGAGCCTATAGGCTTTACATCATGTTCGCTACTGAACCACACATATATACAGACATAAATTATCAATTTACATTCAATTTTCATTAAAAGATATTGAATATTTCAAGCTTACCACAATTCATGGAAATAATAATAAACAGTTTCGTTGACTGGCAATGAATATAGCACAACTCCGATCTGCCGATGTCCCAGGCTTTATTTTATAAAAAATATACACTGGTGCTCAACGCACTGCTTCTTAGTAGGTTTATTACAAGATGTGGCAATGAACAGACGCTCTGAATTGAGTATATTCGCAGCTCTACCCAATGAAACCATGTCTACACATCTTTTCAAAAAAATACTCCTTCTCCACGTTTCCCCTGACAACACAAGATAGTATTTATAGTCCGACCAATCGTGTTTAGTCTTTCATTTGTTGCGCTCCAATCAATAGGAGTTAACATGGTAGGCTATTTCCGTAACGTAATGTTTTTTCAAACACGTTATAAAAAAATTTTATGAGCAGAAATGATTTCATGTTGTCAGGCACCCCCACTATTTTATTTTGGCCATAACTTGGTAATTCCTAGACTATTTGCGTAACGTTTTACATATTCTTTGTCAGCAAACCCTAAGGAACCCAAATATATGAATTTAAAGAGCTAATATGGCTGCGTTCAAAATATGCAATTTCTTCTACCTCCTGTTTCGAAGATGTGCTGTCTGGGTACTGTAATGTTTTCAAACGTAAACCCATCTAATGTCATCTTTCCTAATAAGCGTTTTTCAGGATTTTAAAACCTAACTCTGGGAAGGGTAGTGAATTTTATCACTGTCGATTTGAAATAAAGTTAGTGCATGTGGCCTTACACGCGTGATGGCAGCAATTGTGTATCGCGCGACGCGTGTTTAGTGTTGCACGTGTTCGGCTTTCTGCCTCTCCCTTCTCTCTATCCTTTAGTCCATCTGTCTTTAGTTACGCCGTGTATAAAATGGAATGAATGAAATATTAAATTTAGGTCATTGATCAGCTTGCGTATCTCAATGTTTTTCCAAGAAATACAGCACACGTTTCATTGAAGAAAGCGGGTAATAATACAGTAGGCTTTTACTATCAACGTGAAAGCGTTACAATTTGCAGACGAAGTAGAAAACAAGGGGGATTTCGAGTACAGTCATTGTGACAGCACTGTTCTTTACCATTCTTCTTCCTTTTATTAAATTTATTTGTTAGGCTTTGCATTTACGTTTTAATTTATATATGTGGATTAGAATAATTCACGACATCTCCCCTCTTAAAACAGACATTATATGTCAGTCCTTTATTCTATATACACATAGAGAAATTTATTATTATCTCTGGGGTTTACGGTGATTCTCATCACACGGATGGCGGCTTAAAAAATCCGCTCCCAAATTTGTTTTTCCAGATATATACTCAATGCTAAAATTATATGGAGCCAAAAGTAAGGACCATCGGAGTAACCTAGAGTTCTCATGCCTAGCCTGTGCTAGAAACGATAAAGGTTTGTGGTCCGTTTGCAACTTAAATGCCTTCCCATACAGATAAATATTGAATTTCTTTATTGCCCATATTACTGCAAGACATTCTTTTTCGCTAGTTGAGTAGTTGATTTCAGCTTTATTCAACTTTCTGCTAGCATATGCCACTGGGCTTAATTCCCCATCCAATGCATCTGATTTCTGTAGTAGAGTTGCACCTAACCCAATATTACTGGCATCCGTCCTTACTATGAATTCTTGACTTAAGTCAGGTAATTTCAAAATAGGTTTACTTGTGAGCTTTTCCTTCAATTCTTGGTAAGCCATTTCACATTGTGGTGTCCATGTAATGCGATCTGGATGTCCTTTACGTGTCAAATCAGTTAACGGTGCACATATGGAATTAAAGTTTTTGATATACTTCTGGTAGAAACCACATAATGAGACAAAGGATCTCACGTCCTTCTTGGTTTGTGGTCTCGGGGCTTTCTTTAGTTTCTCTAAATTCTTTGGGTCAGGGGTCATGTTTCCCTGATAAACTGTGTGTCCCAAAAATTCCAATTCTTTACATCCAACGCAACATTTGGTTGGTCGGGCTGTTAAATTTGCTTCCCTAAGTCGATCAAACAGCATGTTCAGAGAGTCAATGTGTTCCTCAAATGTTTCTGTTGCTATAAGGATATCATCCATGAAATTTGTTATACATGGATTATTCAGAGGGTCCAATAATTTTCTCATCATTCTAGAGAAGACACTAGGCGCATTCTTCAATCCAAATGGCAATCTATTAAACTCATAGTGTCCTTCTGAGGTACTAAAAGCTAGGTATGGTCTAACCTCAGGCTTTACTGGAATCTGATAGTATCCTTTACTCAGATCCACTTTTGAGAAATATTTAGCTTTATTTAGTCTGGCAAACAGCTGATTTGTATCCGGCAATGGATCCACCTGTCATTCTGTAATAGCATTCAGTCTCCTGTAATCTATACAGAGTCTATGTTCTCCAGAGGGCTTCATTAAGAGTACAACACCGGAACTATACGAAGATTCACTGTGCGAAATAATTCCTTCCTTCAACAGATAGTCTATCTCTTCCTTCAAAGCTTTCTCCTTAGCAAACGGAATCGAATATGGTTTCATACAGACAGGTGTGGGGTCTATCAGTTTCATATCATATTCCAATAGGTTTGTATGCCCTGGTCGGTCTGTTAACACCTCTGCATGATTATTTAGAACCTGTTGCACTCTCTCTTTCTGAGTTTTCGTTAAATGTGTACTGATTTTCACCTGTGCTGCTGTCTCACAGGGGTGTAATGGATATTCAAATGATGAAAGTGGTTCCTTTTTCATCTCCATGGCGATGGACAAGGTCAACAAGTGTGTCTCTTCCTGATGTTCTCTTTCCAAATATTTCTTCAGGAGATTCACATGATAGATTTTTTCTTTCCCCTTCTTATCTATCTTATAATTTGTTCTAGACACCTTCTCTAAAACTGTATATGGACCCTGCCATCCAATTTGTAACTTATTCTGACTCCCGGGGAGAAGAAGCAGTACCTTCTCTCCCACAGCCAAATCTCTGTCTTTCGCCTTCCTGTTATAATAGGCAGCATGTTTCTTCCTGGCTTGTTTCAAATTTTCATTGGCAAGTTTCCAGCCAGTTTTTAAACGAGTGGTCAGCTCATTCACATATTGGTATGAAGATGTAATGTTTTCCTCTGCCTTTTCATCAGTCCACGTTCTTAACAAAGCTTCGAGTGGACCTTTTATTGGCCTTCCAAACAATAATGTTGCCGGGGCCATACCGGTTGAACTATGGGGTACCTCCCGATAAGCAAAGAGGGCGGCGTGCAGGTACTGGTCCCATGTATCTGGTTTTTCGTGTGCCAACTTTCTCAGGATCGACATCAACGTGCCGTTAAATCTTTCCACTTGGCCGTTCCCTTGGGGATGGTACACACTACAATGGAAGTGTTTGGCCTGGAAGATCCTGAAAACTTCTTCAGTTAGTTTCCCCTTGAACTGAGAGCCATTATCAGTCAAGATTTGATTGGGAAAGCCTAACCTTGTGAAAATTGTGAGCAATGCCTCTGCCACATGTTTAGAATCAATCGATGACAGGGCTACTGCCTCTCCCCACATAGAACAAGTGTCCACCAGAGTCAGAATGTAGCTGTTCCTTCTCTTGGTTCGGGTGAGAGGTCCCACAAGATCCACGGCAACTCTCTCAAAGGGTGTTCCCACTATGGGCATTTCCCCCAGAGTTGCTGGTGCAGTCCAATGTTTAGGTGCTACTCGTTGGCACTCTGGACAGGATTTTACATATCGTTTGATATCTTCAGTTATTCCTGGCCAGAAATAGTGACAAGCTATTCGCTGTCCTGTTGCGCTGATTCCCATATGACCACTGAAGGGAATCGCATGCCCTAGTTCCAACACTTTAGTCCTATATGAAGTGGGAAGGACCAGCTGTCCGTGACCATTGGATTCAGATCCAGCCTTCCTATATATCAGTTTGTTCTTCATATAAAACTCTCCCTTGCCTGGAGGTGTATGAGATTTGGGCAACTTCTTGAAACATGGCTTGAGTGTTTTGTCCTCAGCCTGTGCCTTCCTCATCTCATCTGGGTGAGTATTTATTGGATTATCCTCCTCCTTTTTAGACTGTGATCTGGTCTGCACTGTTGCCAATATCACAGGTCTCTTGGGATTCCCCAAGAAGACATATCTACACCCCAATATCAGAGGGTAGATTGGCTCATTTATCACTGCTGCTTTTATGATTCCTTCCACATATCGCGTTTTCACTTTTATTCGGGCGACGGGAAGTGTCATGGTAGCTACATCCTTGGTTGCAGTTTGAATCTCCACTGTTTCTGTGGTGTATTGATCGGCCTGCACCAGGTGAGAACTCACAACGGAATCGTAATCTAAACCGGTATCATATAAACACCTTATAGTGACACCATTACAGATGACATCTTCACACACTGGGGGGTGGTATGGTTCCTGTAGTTCTTCAGGTTTGACCTTCTTTTCCTTTTTCCCCGATGTCATAGCAGCACAATGAGGAGGTTTCCTTCTACAATGGTCAGTGTCATGATTGTTCATCTTACAATTTTTACACCACCTTTTTCCTTGGTTGAAAGATTTTCTTTCATCATATTTCCTTTCATCGAATTGTGGGGTTTTATTTTTATTTTCATACCGTGGCCTATCAAACTGGTGCTTACCTTTGTTTTGATCCCTAGGATCAAATTTATTAAAGTTCTGTGGTGCCCTAAAGTTATCCACTTGTTTCTTTTTATTACCTGTTACCTCTGCTTGAGCTGCTTGATACCTTTCAGCAACATTTAGCAACTCACCCAGCCTCTCTGCACCTTGTTCCATGAGAAACTTTCTCAGGTCTGGAGCCATGGACTCTCTTAATTGCTCTATAAGGACCATTTCCTTAAGATCTTGGGTTTTCCCCAGAGAAGTCCATTTCTCCAAGTATGTCTCTATTCGTGCAGAGAACTGGTGATAGGTTTCACCTGACAGTAGTTTAGCATTCCTAAATTTTTTCCTATAAAATTCTGCATTCTTTTCATATCTTAACAAAAGAGCCTGCTTTAGCATGTCATAATTTTCCTGATCACTTCTGCTCATTTTTGCAAAAACTTCATAAGCTGCCCCACGAAGTCCCTGAGATAACTTTAAGCTCCACCTTTCTCTCTCTAACCCATATGTGGTAGCTAATAGTTCATACCTATTTAGATAGCTCTCTATATCATCGTCTTTCTCAACAAAATGATCTAAATGAAAATTCATAGCTGAGGTTGAGGCTCCTTGGCTAGCAGTGGCATCAGAGGCAAAGGGACTGGCACCATTTTCAGGAGCATGGCCTTGAAACTCAAACTCCCTTAGTCGTAACTCATGTTCCCTTTGTAATCTCTTCTCCTCCTTTTCTGCTTCCCTCTCTGCAGCTAATCTCTTGTCTTCCCTTTCTGCAGCTAATTTTCTTTCTTCTGCTTCCACTGCTTTAGCCTCTTTGTCAGCCTCAATCTGCAACCTCTTAGCCTCAGCCTCAATCTGCAACCTCTTAGCCTCAGCCTCAATCTGCAACCTCTTAGCCTCAGCCTCAATCTGCAACCTCTTAGCCTCAGCCTCAATCTGCAACCTCTTAATCTCTTTTTCAGCTTCTATTCTCTTATCTTCGGCCAATCTTTCAGATTCTAATTTTCTTTCGGCCTCTTTTTCTAATCTTCTTTCTTCCCGTTCAATATATTTGTCACATTCAGCAGTGACATAAGAAATCATAATTTGCCCGTCCATTCCTAACTCTTTCGCAGTCTGTACAGCAGCAGATCGAAATTTTGCCAGGTCGGCCATTGTCTAACAGATAAATGTCTAAAATAATCAACTAAACAATTTATCTATGACTAATTAACTTAGGACAACACAGGCACTGTGAGCTCAACCTTATTTATTTTCACCCAAGGATACCTTTTAATTCTTATTATTCCCTGAAGTGAATTACCCCCAATATTTGTAATAGGGAAAGATTCAAAATCCCGAGGGCGAGACCCCAATATATGTGGTAAAGTGGGATGTTATAAATATTTATAGGGGACTTAGTGTACTGACTGAGATCAGCTGTGAAGGTATCTATATCTAATAAGAGTAGTGTATTATAGATAACCTTACTTGCTGCCACATATATATATATCTCAGTCAGAATTATTCTGGAATAGTGTGATGACTACGTTATATGTCTAGGGTATGTGTATGATGAAGTGTAAGTCATAACAACAACAGACAGATAAACAATTTAATTTATTCCACCACACTTGACAACACTGTGACACTCACATACATATAACACTCTAAGAGGATATCTTAAAGGAGTCACTGATAACTTTTCAAATAACAATATGTATTCAGTGCTGTCATGAATGTATATGTGTCCTGATTCAAATACAAAGGGAACCAGGAATCACAATCAATTTTAATTACAAGTTATATGTACAGAATTTATTAATATGATTCTTGTAGTGACATATATTATTAATGGTATCCTATGTGTGTCAGTTGTGTAGTGGTAATATGAGGTAATACTGGTTTTGTTTTGTTCAAGCTCTGTTGGTATTTGTCATCATGACTTCAATAGTTTGTTTCTATGGGAACTAGTATTGGAGATGTTCTCAGTTCCTGGTATTAAAACAATTAAATTCCCCTCTTAATTTTAGTTTATAATGTCATTTTAAGATGGGGGTACATAATGTTGAGCTCCATGGCCACACTCTCTTATCTTGCGTGATGACTGCAGTAAAAGACTCCTCTGCTCGATTACTTTAATGAGTTCTGGAGCCACCCCACTGGTTGCTATATGGACCAAGGAGTATGCTGTCCACCTCTGGCTTCAGCAAAGCTCTGACCAGGTGCTGCTCAATAACTTTAAGACCACGGTCCCTGAAACAAGAAGGTTGTACCTTCTACGTCAGAACTAATTTATACTCTGTTTCTACACTGAGCACAATACATCACAAACATTGAGTTCAGAGCGTTAGGCCAACTGTCAGCTTCATCTGAAATACTTTATACCAGTATTTCCCTCCCTAATGGTTACTACGCCTCTGCAATTCCAGCATTATTTCTTTCTAGTTAATAATCTAGGTGTCAGTGTACTGTTTGGCCATTCCATGCAGTTTTACTTTCCTCCGACACCCTCTGTTCAGGCTGGAGCCTATAGGCTTTACATCATGTTCGCTACTGAACCACACATATATACAGACATAAATTATCAATTTACATTCAATTTTCATTAAAAGATATTGAATATTTCAAGCTTACCACAATTCATGGAAATAATAATAAACAGTTTCGTTGACTGGCAATGAATATAGCACAACTCCGATCTGCCGATGTCCCAGGCTTTATTTTATAAAAAATATACACTGGTGCTCAACGCACTGCTTCTTAGTAGGTTTATTACAAGATGTGGCAATGAACAGACGCTCTGAATTGTGTATATTCGCAGCTCTAACCAATGAAACCCTGTCTACACATCTTTTCAAAAAAATACTCCTACTCCCGTTTCACCTGACTACGAAAGATATAATTTATAGTCCGACCAATCGTGTTTAGTCTTTCATTTGTTGCGCTCCAATCACATAGGAGTTAACATGGTAGGCTATTTCCGTACGTAATGTTTTTTCAAACACGTTATAAAAAAATTTTATGAGCAGAAATGATTTCATGCTGTCAGGCACCCCCACTATTTTATTTTGGCCATAACTTGGTAATTCCTAGACTATTTGCGTAACGTTTTACATATTCTTTGTCAGCAAACCCTAAGGAACCCAAATATATATATTTAATAGAGCTAATATGCTGCGTTCAAAATATGCAATTTCTTCTACCTCCTGTTTCGAAGATGTGCTGTCTGGGTACTGTAATGTTTTCAAACGTAAACCCATCTATTGTCATCTTTCCTAATAAGCGTTTTTCAGGATTTTAAAACCTAACTCTGGGAAGGGTAGTGAATTTTATCACTGTCGAATTGAAATAATGTTAGTGCATGTGGCCTTACACGCGTGATGGCAGCAATTGTGTATCGCGCGACGCGTGTTTAGTGTTGCACGTGTTCGGCTTTCTGCCTCTCCCTTCTCTCTATCCTTTAGTCCATCTGTCTTTAGTTACGCCGTGTATAAAATGGAATGAATGAAATATTAAATTTAGGTCATTGATCAGCTTGCGTATCTCAATGTTTTTCCAAGAAATACAGCACACGTTTCATTGAAGAAAGCGGGTAATAATACAGTAGGCTTTTACTATCAACGTGAAAGCGTTACAATTTGCCGACGAAGTAGAAAACAAGGGGGATTTCGAGTACAGTCATTGTGACAGCACTGTTCTTTACCATTCTTCTTCCTTTTATTAAATTTATTTGTTAGGCTTTGCATTTACGTTTTAATTTATATATGGGTATTAGAATAATTCACGACACCCTTCTCATCGCAAAACACGGAGGCCATAACTTTCCCTACAGATGGTGAACTTTTGACCTTCTTTCTTGTCGGCGATGTTGTGTGATGCCATTCCATTGACTGCTTCTTGGATTCTGGTTCAAAAAAAATGAACACAAGTCTCATCACCTGTCAAAATATTCGATAAAAACTCTTCTCCTCCAGTTTCGTAACGGTGCAGGAGGTTGATGACTATGGTTTTCCTTGTTTCTGTATGTCTGTCTGTCAACATTCTATGACATAACGTTGTTTTAACCGAAAGTCTTTGCCAGCCATTTTTAAACTGTTACAGTGGTGCCACCTGTAGTAAAACTAACTCCGTGTAAACCCCCCCCCCCCCGCTCCAATTCCCCAATTCAAAAGCTAGTAACGTTAATTTTCCGCCTATAACCACTCCTACTATATTTGAAAATTGCCAAGAGCAAGGTCAAATGTCTGCTAAGTATTGGACAATAGTTGACTTTTCTACTACCATAGTTTGAAAAAGGTTACCCTTCCCCAAAACCGCATACACACCCCGCCCTAATATTTAGTAGAGGTTGTAACTATAAATAACTTCTATGTTTGAAATTATGCACCACGGCCATCTGCCTAGCCGAACAGTACACGATAGTCACAAGATTTGAATTTGCAAAGACCAAGCGTATTGAGTCCCATCCCCCAACAACACGCAGCTCGCGTTTCCCGTCCCAATATTTTATGACAAAAGCCGGAAATGTTGGCAGAAGAAAAGAAGAAAAAAAAACAACTTGTTACCTCGTCTTGAAAAGGGAGAAGGGGGAAAAAAAAGGGGGGGGGGGGGAATTAAAATGAAAAGAATCAAGGCTAACTTATGTGTTTCAAACTGAAACTAAAAACTAAATTTGTGCAGAGTGGTGGGGAATGAGAGAAACTTAGATAACTTATAAAAAGGGTAAATTAAAATGGATGTATTGAATGATAGCAATAATATTGTGTATAAAAATTCATACTATTCCCTCTGATAAATTATCTTGCCTTATAGAAAAGTATGTTGTTCAGAATAAATATAGAGACAAATTACATAGATGAAAACGATGAAGAAGAGTTAGATGAAAACTACATAGGATGATAGAGGCCAAAGGGCAGTTTAAGAATCACTTTTAAAAATTGAAATCGACCCAATAATAACCGAGATATTGTAGAGAAAAAAAATTGAGACAGACAGACAAACACAAAAAGGAACTGCTCGATTTTGAAAGTCTTCGAAAGCTACATTTTCGGGACGCTTTTTTTTTGAACAGTCAAATTTGCTTGACTCGTTTGATTGGTTAATGATAGTTTAGGAAGGGGAGATAAAACTAACGCTTTACCAGAATACGCTGCCACTTGAGAAAAATATTTCAACACAGTGGATAAAGATCAGACGCATAGCAGTGTGACCAATGCCTTTGCGGTCTGGGCGACAGCGATCAGCACCTGTGCCATTGATTGCCAGTTAATCTTACATTTGTGTGAAACATTTCATTGATTTGCGGTAAGATAAATAATTTTATTGATATATTTTATTAATATGTAGAGGCAAACCTAGATAGGGGGCCAAAAATTTGTGTTGTACGACATTGCCATGGGAAAGGAATTACGACATCCTAGAAAGCATGCCTAAGCAGATCTATTAAGAAACGAAATTAAATTGTGTTTGAATATTGCCATACAAAAACCATTACGACTGTAAGTCCAGAAAGCTACTGGCAGTCGTCTGCAGTGTCACAGTGTTCAAATGACGCCAGAAAACATACTTAGAATGATTGCACAAAAGAACTAACAGAATACCAGAAGACAACTGTATACCTATCTGATTTTATGGAAGAAAATCAATGTTTAAAGTGACAGGGGCGTTGCAGCCATATGGAAGAGGAATGTAAACACAGTACGGAGTGAAGTCAAATAAATTAGGGGCTAATGCAAATGTTTGCACACGAGACTGACCACAAATGATAATAGTTTGAGTAATTGTGGAAGTATTATAGCCAGCATATAAAAGTAGGGTAACGTCCTTCTTTTTCAGGATTATATTACCTGTTACCAGTTGGTGGCAGGAAACCTGGTGACGACAGAATTGGAGGACAGAGAAAGCCTCAGCAAAGCTGTATGCTGCATGTGATAGCCTGAAGACAACACTTGTGCTGAATTTATTTGATCTACTTCAGATAGAAACGTCAGGTGAAGTCCCCTTACGTGGGCTCTGAAAATTCATTCATTAAAAATTTCCACCCGTGAACTTTCATTATTGTGTGCATGATGACAAAAATAGTCCCTCCCACTATTGACTCTCGCTTTTAGACAGTACAACATCAGTTGTGTTATTCTCCTACAGTGACAGTTGTTTATTATCAAGTTATGGACAAAGATTCATCCTTATTTATTTATTATATGTAAATACAGTTCTCTTCAGTTTTACCCATTCCTGCTCCAAAAAGATTTGAGGGACAGGAAATTAAAATTGTAATATAATTATCTAAACTTAACACCAGTCTTACTTAATTCAATTTCATTGAGTTACAGTTGTGTTTGTTTGATGCAGTTATCATTATACTTACATTACCCTAGACACGTAGCCATAAAACATATAACACTCTCATAAAATAGTTCCCGGAGTGAGATCTTAGAGAGGTAGCGGATAGGTACCCTGAGAATACATCATCATCAACAATTAGAATCAGGGACTTACATAGCTTGACCTCACTCTGAGTACACGTAATTTGGTAACATCAATAACCTCTCCGGCACACTTGCCACACCACCTGTTACTGAAACAGGTTGGTAATGCTATACAATGCAGAAGAGTGTTTGAGGAATCCTGCTAAATTTACAAATTGCACACCGATGCAGTATTTACATACATAAAAAATAAGAGGCATTACTTTTTGACCTTCCCTCGTAAGTTATTATTTGGAGAGTTACAGTTGGATAATTTAAAAACACCATACGATTGTTTGCTTCTCACTGAACCAAAAAGGGTAAGAACGAACCTGGAAAGAAAATTAGGTAACGTCAAGAATCTTTATCTCGGGCTGAAGGCCTGTAGCCACTTGAATAACATTGAAGGTATTAGTGTGGAAAGAAAATAATCAAGAGAACTACCTGCACATTCAACTGACACGGGCACAGATGGAGCTGATGTTATCACGTCAATAAAGTATTGTCTTTGTGGTAAAGAATGACATGCTCAAGTGTATATTACCTGTTGTTTGCGCTGGTGTTGAATGACCTCTCGTTTATACTTGGCTACAGTACCAATTCTACTGATATTATACTACACTGAAGTAATAGCAACGCATCTACTAATATTATGCCACACAGAAGTAAAAGCAACGCAACATACAGCCACTGATTCTTTTACATTTGCGTTGTTCTCTGTGTTTCAGACCCATCCTGTGAGACTCAATATGTGAGTTGATGGTTGTTACTTTTGTGTTCGACTACATGTCTTTTAATTTACATAGAGGTCACAATATATTGACAGCTTCTTTTGTCCACCATGTAATAATGATTGGCGTAGGGGGTGGTGGGGACTATCGTCATTGTCGGGCTCATAAAGTGATTTGTAATAGACGTTTATCACAACTTTAGTTTAAGCAACACTAAGTGCCGGTCAAATATATTTTTAATGCTTAATGGACGAATACTCATTATAAATTTTAAAAAATAAAACTTTGACTCGTTTTGGCGACGTGCCTCCCGTTCAGCCTAGCCGGTTATATTAGGGCGCACGTCCAAATATAAAATATCTTACGGTCTGGAGAATTAGTCACGTGTGTACAGTGTGAATACTCATTAAGTCGGACTGACCTTAGACATACTCACTGGACACTCGTTGTTGATTGTTTTGTTATCTCTTATAAGATGTAACAGCACATTCCTATACTTATATCATATCACAAACAACTTCTCTAAAATGTGTAAAGTATTTGTAATTTTCTTCTTTGCTAGAAAATATACTTAAAAATAATTTGAAATTTATAATTTAATGCATTGAATGTAATAATTAGCTTTGTAGATAACTTGCATCCCTTTGGTAAAACACACCACACACACCCACTCACACAAATTACGTCCCACTGGTATCTCGCATAACAGTACATTAACGCTTGTATGAGGGAATATGAGAGGTGATGCTGATAGAAAATCAACAAGAGCTCTCAATGTCAAGGTCTGGCTGTGTAGCGAAACAAACAAAAGTGAGTTACATCAGGACGGAGCTACCGTTCGCGTCTACCTATAACTGTAAGATATTGTGTAGGATGACAGAGTAGCTTACATGACGTCACTTTATATCCTCAGGTCAATTTTTTCTAAAAATGGAGATAGAATAAGGCAGTACTAAGTCGACGACGTGGTACAAACATGTAGCTTCACTTTCTACGCTTTTACACAACCAGAGGTTGACATCGCAATGTTTGTACCCACACCGGACGGTATTTTTTACTTTTATTTCCAGGGGAAACGATTTGCTTTGCCAAGGGAAACAAAATATACGTTAAGCATAATTACAATATTTAACATTGTGTTTTTGGTTCTTTACAGTATTCTAATTTATTTATTTAGAAATATATAATACAAAAAGTTTTATTGTATAAACATGTATGGTTGTAAACGAATTTGTAAAGCTTTTACAACTTTGTTTATGTATTTTTATAAAACATAACTAGATTTGCACTGGATTCTAGTTTCGGGAAAGCAGTATTAATAAAAAAAATACTTTTCTTAATGTAATCGTTCATTGTTTCATTTATTGTACTTTTGACCGGCATAAACTGCCGCCTAAACTAATTTGGTAAATATATTTTTGAGGTGAAACTTTTTCTTTGTTTTTGTTTTTTGCCTCAGAAAGATACCATGTATGACCTAACTGTGGAGGTGAAGAAAAGTTCAATAGGATGAATTAACAAATAAAAGTAATTAGAAGAAAAAGAGAAGGTCTCTCGGTGAAAGAAGGAGATCTGGGAAAGTTCTGCAGAGATATTTTAAGTATCCAGCGCAACAACTCTCCTAACTAACAAATTACTGATGTGTTCCCCCAGATAACCCAATATAAGTTACAACACATGAAACACTGACATAATTATTTTTTTCCAAAGCTTAAAACTGGTTTGTAAAACAATTATTCTATTAACATACTATTAATCTAGATATCGGGTTGAGAAGTGAACATCAAGTCTATAACCCATCACTCCTATAGTACTATTACCACGATGTTGAACTACACTTCTAGTGGTATACTACTCCTACTTGTGTACTTAACTTAGTGACTAGACTTAGTTTTTGAGTGATGGAGCTGGCTTGTCTACTGGGTCATAAATGTGTACTTGCAGAAATCAGAAGAATTAAACTGGTATGACAAGATGACTAATTTGGAGCTAAGGGAAATAACCAGACAAACAACAGTAGAACGGAAGGTGAGAAGACATGACGTCATGTAGGACACACATTACGACAATCTGTTGATAGCATTATAAGGCAGTTCATGTCTTGGAATCCCCCGTTTAAGAAAAGTAGACGGACATGTTATCACGGGTAAGAGAAGTAGACGGACATGTTATCATGGGTAAGAGAAATAGACAGACATGTTATTACGGGTAAGAGAAGTAGATGGACATGTTATCACGGGTAAGAGAAGTAGACGGACATGTTATCACGGGTAAGAGAAGTAGACAGACATGTTATCACGGGTAAGAGAAGTAGACAGACATGTTATCACGGGTAAGAGAAGTAGACAGACATGTTATCACGGGTAAGAGAAGTAGACAGACATGTTATCACGGGTAAGAGAAGTAGACGGACATGTTATCAAGTGTAAGAGAACTGTAGACATACATTAAAGAGACTAAGACGACAAAGAACAACATTGAAAGGACGATACAGGACAGACGGAGTTAGTGTGTGTTTGGTGAAGATAGAATATTTAATGTTATCTAAATATTTTCTTAACTAGTTCTGTCCCCGAGCAGAACCAGCCACTCAAGTCTTATGTATACATTATAAGGTAGTCTTAGTTCTTGTGACGATATCAGTCATGCACTATTTATAACTCTCGTCCCCTCCGGCAGTATCACCTCATTTCTTCATTTTTCTCACTCATCGTCCTATTAATTGGCACATTTATTGCCCTTAAATTCTTTTTGATGTGAGCGCACCATGACTTGTTTACACTTCACCAGGTGAACTTAAACAATACTAGGTTAAATACACCGGTCAGCGGTAATACGTTTATCACTTGAAGTCTTGGTATTATTGTATTATTAGTCTTTGTTAGAGACACATTTTGGCGACACAATATGGTCTTGTACGAGTGATGAATAGAATGCCATATTGTCTGTCTGAGAGATACGTCTGGCGGAGGCACGAAAACATAGGTGATAAAGTAGATAATCGCTTATACGGGAACATCCCCGTATAATTATTACAGATGACCTGGCACAAGAGACAATCTGGGCAGAAGTATTAAAGCATTATTAGAAAGAGCTCATGTGATGTAATTTTTAAAAGTAATGTTTTAAAATACGCTGGGGTATTATGATTTAAACACCCCCACCCAGATAGTGTTAAAGAGATTGGATTGGTGTAAAGTGAGAGCTGGAATACAGTGGTTTTCATTGGCAAACTCAGCGGAAGTACAATCTATGATTTTGAACTGAGAACTAGAAATATAATCAAGCAAAATTGGAGTCACAAAACAGACTGCATCGCAGCGTCAAATTAGCAATTCCACAGAGCCAGAGAAATGAAAAGGACAAAGCATTCCAAAATTATAAGTGACAGATCAGAGTATTTTAGCAACTTTTAACTTAAAAGTAAACCCGCATTTTAAATACAAAGACTGGAAACTTAAAGGACGCGGACAGATCAGAGTATTTGGGCAACTTTAAAACTTAAAAAAAGTAAACCCGCATTCTTTTAATACAAAGAGAGGAATACAAAATTTCCAAACCAAGTGATTTGAAAGCATCTATCCTAAGTTGCTAGTATTCATTCTAAACTGTGACAGGAGATTGTGTTCTCAAACATTACATTGAGGTAAGTGTAAATTTATTTTACAAATGGGAATTTGACATGTTGCTGTTGCTAACTAGTTGTATTTGAGGCTGGCAACCTCAACATACGAAAATAGTATATTCATAAACCACTACAGAAAGCGCTGGTGATTGTTTCTTGCTATTCGCTCAGAAACGCGAAAGCAGCAGAGGTGACCCCAGACTCCGACTGGAGCAGTGATGAGTGATGATTACATCACATATGCCTCAAGTCTTTCATATCATTTTGTGAGATATATGTATCTTGGTAACTGTTATTTAATTAAATCATTGCAGTTAACGCTGTCCATGCGCATTTTCCACATGCAAATACCCAGAAGAATATTGGTGATTTCTAATCATCTACCCTGAGTTACGCTGTATATAAAAGGTAAAGGATCTTGTTACACGACCATTGAGGCATATTGGGAATATGGTGTTAGGCCCATCTTTTCTTGACCATTGGCACACTAGAGGGGACGTGGTCAACATCACGCCTGCCGCCTTAACCTTCCCAGAGTTCTTCTGGTACCCAGCCGGGGCTGGGTCGACCCTGGAGCCGTTTGCAGCCTAAACAAATCCCACCTCATCTGGAGATCGAACCATAGACCACTGAGCTAGGAAGCCAGTGCACTAACCACTATGCTACCGCAGCTCCCTTACGCTGTATATACTTGTCGTGAAACATTCTAAATCCACATATATAAATTAAAAGGTAAATGTAAAGCCTAACACAGAAATTCAATAAAAGGAAAGAGAAAAGGTTAAAGACCCGTGCTTTCAAATAGCGTACGCCTGTGTTAATAGAACGTCATGCTAGTTGAACAATAAAAACCCTTTTTTTATGCTTCGTCTGCATATTCTCACGCTTTCACGTTGATAGTAAAGCCTACTGCATCAATACACGCTTTCTACAATAAAACGTGTACTGTATTTCTAAGAAAACATTGAGCTAGGCACCCTGCGTAATGACCTAAATTAATACTTCCATTAATTTCATTTTATACACTACGTTAACATAAACGGAAGGACAGATGGAATTAGGATAGAGAGAGAGAGGGCTGAACGGGGGGAAACGCATGCAACACTAACACGCGTCTCGCGATATACAATTAATGCCACCCTCCCCGCGCGAAAGGCATGAAGCACTATTTTTTTTTCAAATGGACAGTGATAAAAAACACTACAACTACGAGGGTTAGGTTTAAAAACCTGTAAAACGCTTATTAGGAAACATGACATTATACTGGTTTACGTTTGAAAGCCTGACAGTACAGCAGACACCCTAAAGTTTGGAAGTGAGGAGGTGGCAACAGCACGACTATCCTAGAAGAAAATACATATTTTGAACGCAGCCACTTAGCTCCCTTAAAACTTATATATTTGGGTTCCTTAGGACTTGCTGACAAAGAACATGTTAAGTGTTAAGCAAATAGTCTAGGAATTATCAAATTATAGCCAAAAGAAAATAGTGAGGATGTCGGACAGCACCAAATCATAATCGCACAGTGGCAGGTTTTGAAACCACCATTTTACGGGAAATAGGCCAACAAGTTACATCCTATTTGATTGGCGGGAATGATATGTAAGGCTAAACATGATTAGTCGGACTGCAAATACTAATTTTGGTTGTTAGGGGAAACGTAGGAAGGATACATTTTTTCAAAAAAGCTTTGTAAACGTGGCCCTATTGGCTAGAACCGTTGATATAGTCCATTAGGAGCGTCTGTTCAGTGCCACATTTTAAAATAAACTTACTAAGAAACAGTGCGTTGAGAGCCAGTGCATATTTTTCTAAATAAAAGCCTGGGACAGAGGCAGATCGAAATTGTGCCATTATTCATCGCCAGTCAACGTATTTGTTTATTATTTCCATGAATTATGGGACCGTGGTCCTAAATTATTGAAGCAGCACCTGGTCTGAGTTTTGCTGAATCCAGAGGCTGACAGCATACTCCTTGGTCCAGATAGCGACCAGTGAGGTGTCTCAAGAATACAGTGAAGCCATCGAGCAGAGGAGACCTTTTCCTGCCGCCATCACGAAAGATAAGCTTCTGTGGCCAGAGCAGCTCAACATTATGTGCCCTCTCTAAAATTTACATTATATTAAACACAGAGGGACAATAAATCGTTTTAAATGACAGGAACTGTGAACTTTTCCCAATACTATTTCCATCATAAACAAACACTTGAAGTCATGATGACAAACAGCAACCTAGCTTGAAAAAGCCAATATTACCTCATAGTACTACTTCACAACTTACACACATAGGATATAAATAATAAAATATGTCAATACAAAGATCATCTCTATAAAATGTGTACATATAACTTGTGATTACATTTGATTGTGATTCCTGGTTCACTGTGTAGTTGAATCAGGATATCTATTATTGAAAGGAATTAATACATATATTTTTTGAACTTAAGCACTTGACTCATTTAAGATAGTCTTATAGAGTGTTATATGTGTGTGAGTGTCATAGTGTTGTAAAGTGTTGTGGAATAAATTGAATTGTTTATCTGTCTGTTGTTGTTGTGACTTACACTTCATCATTTTCATAACCCTAGACATTCAACGTAGTCATCACAATATTCCAGAATAATTCTGACTGAGGTATAAATGTGGTAGCAAGTAAGGTTATCTGTAAAACACTACACTTATTAGATACAGATACCTTCACAGCTGATCTCAGTCAGTACACTAAGTCCCCTATAAATATTTATAACATCCCACTTTACCACAATACTCAAGAATAATTATTCAGAGGGATTAACATTGGTGAATGGACAGCGAGACAATGCGCCTGTTAATTTGCAGCCCACAGATGTACTTAGCAGAGGCATTTGTTCTTTCTATTTGTGTCTAAAGTTCGTGGAACAAAGCTATCAGACAGTTAGATGAACGAAGCTATCAGACGGTTCGGAGAACCAAGCTATCACACTGTGAAGTGTCGTCATCACAAAAATTTACGAAACCACGGCTGCAGGGCTCACTTAGACATGGTACGTGCTTGTAAAATGCACTAGCAAAAGGGCAGAATTTAAAAAATATCAGTCCTCAAACCAAGTCTCAATGAAGACGACTTTAATTTTCATCTAACATTCACCATCATTTCATCTCTTTTTTGATCTGTTAAATTTAATTCATTATTAAATTTGCTACATTATATTTTAAAACATAACAATCTTAGTTGATTCAGTTATTATAGCGTGAAAGCATACGTTTGAGCAAGACATTAATATATATAAATATACTTCTCGTCAAAAGTCAAAAACCACTTAGAAAAACCTTGGTTGAAACTATAAAAAAAATCTGATATAAGCGTAATTGGTATCAGTCAAAACGGCATTTATTGAATACCAAATTGACATGTCACGTAAAGAAATGGAAACCCACATTCAAACGCAATGAAGCTGTGAAGTGTGTCACCCACCTTTTCAAAAGTCACATAATAGATATTGGACAAATAGACATTTCAAAATCGGGTATGACCACCGTTTGCAGCAAGGCATTCAAGACAGCGTAGACGCATCGAGTCCACAAGGGTCCGAAGAGTACCCTGAGGAACAGCTTGCCATTCCTGAAGCAGAAATGCAGTTAGCTGTGCAACATCCATTGGCATTGGGTGATTTGTTGACAATCTTCGACCAAGGACATCCCAGAGTTGCTCAATCGGAGAAATGTCAGGTGAATGAGCTGGCCACGCCATCCTAATGATCCCATGTTGCTGAATAAACTCATTCACCACACGAGCTCGATGGGGTCGAGCGTTATCATCTTGGAGGATGGCATTACCATCTATGGACTCCAGAGCAGGCTGAACAATTGGTCTCAAGAATTCATTCTGGTATCTTGGGCCGGTCAAGTTGCCTTGGATGATGTAGAGTGGGGTCCTGTCGTGTCTGTAGAAGCCTCCCCAGACCATGACAGAACCCCTACCATAACGATCCACCTCTCGAATTGTGTCATCAGTAAATCGCTCTCCTGGTCGTCTCCAAACTCGAATCCTGCCATCATTGAATGACACAGTAAAGCGAGATTCATTAGTGAAGAGAACTTGACTCCATTGTTGCCTTGTACATCGGATATGCTCGCGACACCAAGCAACACGGCCTCTGCGATGAGCAGGAGTAAGAGGGATTCTGACTACAGGACGTCGAGCAGCCAGTGCAAATTCACGTAAACGTCTGCGAATGGTGCTTTGACTGATATTAACGTTTACAGTTTGTCTCAGCTGACATCTTAGAGTGGAACAAGTCACTGTTCGATGACGCAGGGCTGACAACAAGAGGTACCGGTCATCATGTCTATTGGTGCATCTAGGGTGACCTGGCCGGTGGCGATCCTCCACACTTCCTGTGGCCTGAAATCTCTCCAAAATTCTTTGGATAGTAGAATGTGACACTGCAAGCCGTCTAGCAACCTCACGGAGAGATAAACCATTTTCAACCCACACTATAGCCCTCATTCTTTGTAAGGTGTCAAGACATCTTCTCGGTGGCATGGTTTTTGCAAGTGATGAAACTACACTAAGTCTGCTGATTGTAAAACCAATTAAGAGTGAACTCTGTTCATGAAAAGTCTCCGTTGCACGTGGAATGTCAATCAGCACGATTATTTTACCTGTTTGGTTTTACGGAAGTTTGAAAAAACAGATTTAAAATGTGAATTTATGGTCAGCAAACCAAATTGCACGTGATCACCATGGTTGCCGGTGAGTTGTTTTTATGCTTAACGTGCATAGAAGACTATCAGAGGAAGATATTGCACCCATTTTTACTAAAAACTTCCTTCATTTAATCATTCTATGCGCTTATATAAAAGTGTATTGAAAATAATAGGGTGCCCCTTGACTTTTGACGAGTAATATATATATATATATATATATATATATATATATATATATATATATATATATATATATATATATATATATATATATATATATATATATATATATATATACTAAATATATATAATATATTTAGAGCAAATATATACATTTATGGAGCATATACCTGTAAAAGGAATTTCGCTGGACTTACACCAACAGGGGCCTTAAACAGGCTAAACCATTGCTTAATTCTTCACAAAAGGCGACGGACCGATATACGTTAACAATTGCCCAGCCAAAGCAGCATTGTTCTTGACTTCGGAAATATCTTGTGAAAACTACCTTGGGATAGAAGCGTCATTACACTTCTATCTACAACTCTGCCAAGAGTAATCTTGTGCGAATATAGACACATTTGACGACCCATTTTAGATACTCTTGCGATTTGTCCACTGGTGGACCACTTCTGCAGAGCTAAGGGGAAGAAATCCGTGACAGTTCTGTCCCCGAGCACAATCTGCTACACAAGTCTTATGTATACATTATATGGTAGTCAAAGTTCTGTCCACGAGCACAACCTGCTACACGTCTGCTACATTACAAGGCTGTCTTTGTTCTGAAAACTGACAGGTATCTGATATGGAAGGATAACATAAAACACATTGAGAAATGGACAAGACACACGCACACAACGGGTAGGACAGACATGTAGACTCCTTGAACAAATAACCCACGTCAGGATGGCTAAACGTAAACTTGTAGAAGGTTTGTACATCACAAAAACTGAAAGTAATAAAGATGTAATGTGGAAGAGAATTAGAGAAAATAATTAAGTTCAGACAGTTTAGAGACTTAAAAACATGTAGTAGTGGTATGTATGGTATAGACAACTATTTCCAATACCTTTAGCGTCTAATGATAAGGTAAAGGTAGCTCCATACCGGATATTGCCTTAGGGGAATAAAGTGTTAGAGACTTCACCAAACTACGTCCAGCTTTTTATGAGGTGATAGTGATCAGTTCTATCCTTGCTGCCTTTGCTTTCCTAACTCAAAAGAAGAGCCAGGTACCGATCTAGAATTGAGTTGGCTGGTGAAAGACGCTGCCGGGTTTCGATCTCAGAACCCCGTTACTGTACCGCGAGAAGAAAGCACTTTAACCTCTTAACCAATCAGACACGACTTTCACATCAAAAGTAATGAACAATGATATCCTGGCGGAGACCAGCGAACAGTGTCAACAATATAACTCTTGAAAGTGAAGACATACTTGACAGTTTATTAGTATGTGGTGGATAAATCTGAACTAAACTGACAGTAGACTGATATAGGGGAGTGGAGCTGAATTATAAACCAAAGTTTGGAAGAGGATTCAACAATAGAAGAGTCAATCACTGGTGACCTTCAGAGTTATGGAGGAAACATATACGTGAGTCACCATTTTATATTAAATGTTTTTTATGTGGGTCAGAAATAAAGATTTATAGTTGTTATAGAACAGACATAGAGTGGACTGACTGCCCAAAAACATAGTGTATAAAATCAGTTTTAGTTCCGAAAAAAGCAACGTACGAAAACATACCTAGCAAAATGTGTAGACAAGAAATAAGAATATTTTGTAACTTACAATTTTGTCCAGATCATTTGGAGATTTTCTATACGACCAAAAAAAAAATGATTTTCTAAAATAAGAAAATAAAATTTTTTTTTATTACTAGTCATAGTCTCCAGGACATCGAGAACCATATATTATCTAGAATATGGAAATATTGTTCAAGACTTTTGTTATCTGGCGAGTAGGGCGTGTACATTGTCTATGATTTCTAATGTATAATGTACACGCGTTCAAAAAAATATGAAGCGTTAGCGGTGCAATATTTCTATAATCGTTTGGAGCACAATATTGTTATAATCTAGAGAGTGTTGAGGGCTTCTTGCTAAGATCTGAATATTGTAGGGTACAATATATGCATTATTTCTATAATGTGAAGATTATACGGTACTTGAGTTAGATAATATAACTAGAATGGACTTTCTTTAACGGTTCCATAACCTACACAGCAAGTAGTTATATAATGACATTTCTGTATTTTAAATAGTCTGGGGTCCGTATCCGTATATTTTTTCTAAACTCTGGACAGTATTCATTCATTCATTCTTAACCCTCCACTCCCAAAAGGGCACAGACCGTCAACAAACACATGCCAAGTCCTCCGGTCACGTGCCATCATCTCAAGTTCTTTCCACGTTCTCCTCATCATTTTCACCTCTGTTTCCAGCTCTCTTCTTCATGTGCTTCTTGGTCTACCTCTGCCTCTCTTGCCCTGGGGATTCCAGAACAAGGACTGCCTTGTAATGCCATCAACAGGTTTCCTCAGCGTATGTCCTATCCATCGCCATCGTCGTCTTCTCATCTCTTGTTCCACTGGCACTTGTCTAGTTCTTGTCATCAGTTCCACGTTGGTAACCTTATCATACCATTTTAATCCCTCTATTTTACGCTTCTTCTTCTTCTTCTTCTTCGATCCTTAACCGCCGACCGTCAAAGCAGTCAGTGGCCATCACGCCTAGTGGCGTCTTGTAGGGCAACAACAAATTGATTCCACTTTGCACGGTCGGTGGCCATCCTTCGTACAGTGCCCCAACTCTGGTTCATTCTTTGCATCTCAGCCTCCACAGTCCTCCGCCAAGTTGTTTTTGGTCGGCCTCTCTTTCGCTTTCCTTCAGGGGTCCAAAGCATAGCTGTTCTTGTGATGGCATCGGGGTCTCTTCTGAGGACATGACCAACCCAGCTCCAACGTCTGCCAGCTATGATGGTATGCATGTCCTCTTGTTTGCTACGAGTAAGCAGATCTTGGTTGGTGATGGTATTCGGCCAAAAGATTCAGTGAATTTTTCTTAGGCATGTTGTGTGAAAAGAGGACAATTTTGACATTTCCTTCTCTGTGACTCTCCAGCATTCCGCACCATAGAGAAGCACAGAAAGCACGCAACTCTGGTATAATCTTAATTTTGTGCTTGTGCTGTATTGGGAGGACTTCCAGATGTTATTTAGGCTAAAGAAGGCTGTTCTTGCCTTTCTATTCTACGCAAGCACCCATTTATGAAAGTCTGTAGCTTTTTGATTGTTGTCTTTGTTGTTCTCCATGTCTCAGAGCCATACAATAGGACTGACTTCACATTTGAGTTGAAGATTCTTATTTTCGTGTTGGATCCGATTTCTCTTGATCTCCATATATTTCCCAATGCAATGAAAGCTCCTCTTGCTTTTTGTATTCTTATTTTAATATCACTGTCTGTTCCTCCAACTTTGTCTATATTGCTGCCAAGATATGTGTACGATTCTGGACAGTATAGAGTATGTAAAATATTTATTTAATCAGGACGACATAATAGTGCTATTATTAAAACATTATCTAAACGTTCATGTGTGAGTAAATTATATTTTATTGTAGACCTTGCAGAATCCAGATCTCTGAAGATATAATAATAAGACCATTTTTACCAACGTCTTATAACAGACAACTAAAACGAGGCAGAGGGAAATGCTAACAATCTCATCATGTACTACATATTGTTACACAAACTACTGCCACAGAAGTACAGTAAATACTTCACATCGGGATGGGGTGATAAATGTAACACATTTTCTGTGTTGAGTCTCTAGCATGTGAGCTTGGCAGATCAAAGAGAAAGAACAACACAGAGATAACTCTATTAATCTTGTCTTGTAGAGAGATACCAATGTCAGTGGTTATTTTCTTTTCACGTAACCGTTTAAAAAAAATTGAGGAGAACGTTGTCACAATTATTGGTTCACTGGTAATTTTTTTGTTTAAGAGAACGTGTTATGTGGAAGCAAATCATGGATTATAAAATAGTAAAGTTAGGGGATCAATGACAACCCAAGTTATGTGGTTTTACAAAGCTGGTGTTAGAAATCTGATGGGTAGTTAAAGTAATGAAGGATGATTTCCTGGTAGTGTTAGAAATCTGATGGGTAGTTAAAGTAATAAAGGTTGATATTCTGACAGTGTTAGAAATCTGATGGGTAGTTAAAGTAATAGATAATGTTTTGAGGATAGCACTGACTACATGAACTCCAAGTTAAACAAACGTTACAATCTCCAGATTATAAAATAAAATGAACAGTCTCCAAAAAGTCCATAAATACTATACCCCATTTTCTCGGAGTATAGAATTATTGTACCCCATACACTCAAAATTATAGAAACATTCTATCCCATACCTTAAAGATTATGGAAATGTATTATATGTACTTCGGGTTATAGATTCATCTACTACATACGCCCAGGGTTGTGAAAATATAATACCTATTACGCTCCAGTTTATAAAACCATTGTATCCCATACGCTCTATTGTGTTACTGGAACCCGATAGAATAGTAATAATGTAACTTGCCGAATATGTCGCAGAATACCACTGGAGAAGAGTGGGCATTAGGCCAGCTTTCCGATCCTTTTAAACAAAGCCAAAACAAATACATAACATTCAAAAACAGCACAAATATGTCTATGTAACAAGTGGAATCATACGTGCATCTTAGCAGCTATAAAGACAAAGTTGGAGCAACAGATAATGATCTAAAATTAGAATGTAACAGACAAGAGGAGCCTTTACTGCACTGAGAAATACACGGAAATAAATTGAAATCCAGTCCAACATAAAAATTAATAATCTTCAACTCATATAACATGCATTAACTATTGTATGTCTTAAATCATGGACAACAAGAAAATGACAACAAGAAAGGGACACACTTTCATAAATGGTTGATTGCACATGAACAAAACAAAAAGATAGGAGATTTAAGGAGTAGATGTGGAGCTGGATAGGGCACACACTGAGAAAGTCTATGTTTCTCAAACCTTCAGAATCAGCGAATAAAGAGTTAGACGAATATGAACAAAGGAATTGAAGACATACATCTTCCTCTTCATCTTCTTTTACCAATATCCTGCCTTGTGGCTAATGCGATCATGTATCTCCACAACTTCCAAACGCTAGTGCTGTTTATAAATTCTGTTGTTGACTTTCTTGCCATGTCATGATGTCAAACTGGCCAGTACTTTCTCTCTTTGTCGTATTCTGCCTCTTTTTTCTTCAATCTTAACAATGATAACTGTCATAGTATGAAGCTTAGTAGCGTTTGAAATGGCAGGAAAAAACCGCACAACTTTCGGGAAAATATGGAAACAATCATGCATTGTAATGTGCTTGCAGTGAAAGTTATTTTGTGAACCGTCCAAGTAGAGGCCAATAATTGTTATTTCATGTGGATTTCTCAGATCTCTGCGGGTAACCCATCAACAAATTACAGAACATTTTTTATAATTAAGTTTTATAATACAAGAGTCTTTCCTGTTAACGTTAATGTCAACGCTGCGTTAAAACTAAAGACAGGATTTACATCATAAAAAAAACAAACAAACCAAACAAACAAAGATTTGCACACCATAGCAGACGTAAGAAATGACGGTAAAGCACAAAGTATACAATTTATTTAGCATGTCTATTTCTCTTGTGTTTAGTTTGTTCTTTTATTTCGGCGTTTGGCTCGATGGTTTCTGAAGATCTCAAAGATCCCATTGACTTGCCAGATCTTTTTCAGAATCAGGATTGTCCATCTGCAATGTCTCAGTACCTACTGAAGCTCTAAATTGGTACATTCATCGTGCAGCTCAGAAACCTGGATACGAATAAATGTCTATTAAACGTCACCAAATTAGTTGTAAAGGACTAAGATAACTGGGTACTCGTGTAGAGTAGCAGGATTGAACTGGTATGACAAGGTCACCAAGGTGGAACTGATGACAAGAACCAGACAAGTAATAGCGGATCAAGGTATCGGCGACGTTTTCGACAGACATTGGTTAAACCTGTTGACAGTATACTCGGGCGAGTCCTTGTTCTAGAATCCCCAGAGTTAGCTGATGACATGTGACATGTGCAAGACATGGTGTGCATTTTCTGGCAGGCTATGCTCATGGGGAGCTGACGAGTTTTCATTGAACTGAAATTATTTAACCAACATTAGAGAAAAACTTAACCATAATGGTTAGCGATTCAGCTTTAAGATTTATAGTTAGGCTGAAACTCGACGCAAGAAAAGTGAATCGGTCGACTTACCAATCACGAGGATTGGGACAAGATTGTAACCTACTGCTTATTTAACGTTCTCACTGTTCTCTATGTTTGAGAACCATACAATGTGACTTAATATGTCAGATGAAGATTATTATTGTGATGTTCGACTCGATGTTTTTTAATTTCCATACAAGTCACAATGTAATGAAAGCTTCTCTTGTCATCTCATGAAATAATGTTTCGTGGAGAGGTATGAGGACTTTTGGTCATTACTGGGATCACAAGGGAACTTATTATCTTCGTTCATCACCACATTAGTTTAGGCACTATAATTTATTTTTTAAGGTGAACTTTATTTTCATCTCTTTGCAATTTTACAAATTAGTGTACATTTTACAACAAGTAAGAATGAAATTACATTGACAAGTTTTCAATTTAAAATCATGAGCATTTTACACAAAGGAGACATGATAAAAGGGGTTACATGACAAATCAAAACTCTTCTGTTTTCGCAAGAACTTTTGTACACATACAAACCCAAGTGATAGAATTTATGTGTTTGTGACAAGGGCTTGGTATATATAAATCCCGAGAAACAAATGTGAGAAGAAAAGGAAACAGGATGTGTGGTATTGGTGCACGTATGTCTAACCATATACATACATATTCTAAGAAACCCATATTCATTACATTCCTTTAGATACTAATATTAATGGAAACCTCTTAGTATGACCTACTTTGGGAGAAAGGCGATAAATAAAAATTCGCACGCGTGCATGCACACGGTGAAAAGAAAGATATGACTGTATTCTGAAGATAAGCCGGTACAAACTGGTTTTCGGAAACAATGAAGCCTTGGATGCTTCATTTGGACAGGACGAAGGACACTTGAAAATTTTGTCTGGGCGAGGTATTGAATGCCTCCGGGTTGAAAGTATAATGGCCAATTTTGTGCCGGGTAACGCTTTTCTCCTTGGCAAGTTGAGCACACAGCCTTGAGCCATAAATGGCTAGGAACACCGGAATTTCGAGAAAGGTACAAGGGGTAGTTAATAATCATGTTTCCTAAAGCATATATAATATGAAATTCAAAAACAAGCTCAATTTACCACATACAACAAAATACATTCATAAACTGTAAATACAAGGTGAGGAAAGTAAAATACTAAAGTTGGGCATTTCTGTACATTCATGTAAATTTGACATTAATTATTCCAAGGTGAAATAGGAGTGGGGGGGGGGGGGAACCTAGGTTGAAAACATATTTATATTCGTGAAACAATTTATATTAATCGTTCCAAAACAATATGTTGTTGTTCGTCCATCACAGGTGATGAAGACCACTCTGTTCATCCAATTATTAGGATGTTAGGATAGCCTATGAGTACGAAGGTGACTGATGAGCCCGATGCGGGCCTGGAAGGATCTCGGACAGTGTGGGCAGGGAATGTTTGCTTCATGTGGAGGTTTTATTTCACGATCTTTTCTAGCTTGTCTCCGCTGTTCCGCTGCTGCTCTTCTGGAAGATTCGCATGCCACTGCACCTTTACGAAGAGATGTGCGCCAGGCAGTTCGGTCTTGCGCAGCAGCTTCCCATGTGTCTGGGTTTATGTCAAAGGTTTTTAATGAAGCCTTAAGCGTGTCTTTGAAGCGCTTTTTCTGGCCACCATGGGAGCGTCTACCCTTCTGCATCTCACCATAAAAGAGTATCTTTGGCAGTCGATGGTCTGGCATGCGGACTACATGACCTGCCCAGCGAATCTGTGACTGCATCAGAATAGTATCGATGCTAGGGATACCAGCTCTGTCAAGAATGGCGGTATCAGGGATCTTGTCTTGCCATTTGATGTTCATTATCTTCCTGAGACAGACTGTATGGAAGTGGTTGAGCTTTTTTACGTGGCGCCTGTATACAGTCCATGTTTCACATGCATAAAGCAGCACTGGAAGCACCGCAGCTCTGTATACCTTCAGCTTTGTCTGTAGACTAATGCCACTTCGATGCCAAACGTTGGTGTATAGTCTGCCAAATGTGCTGCTGGCTTTGGAGATCCTGGTGTTTACCTCATCATCAATGACGATGTTCTGGGATAGTGTACTACCAAGGTATGTGAACCTGTTCACAACATTCAGTTTCTCACCATTTACCTTGATGACTGGCTCAGTATAAATTGTGCCAGGAGCTGGTTGGTACATGATTTCTGTTTTCCCCGTGTTGATGGTAAGCCCAAAGTTGGAGCAGGCTTCGGAGAATCTATCAACGCTACGCTGCAGATCAGCCTCTGAGCCAGCACTGAGGGCACAATCGTCAGCAAACAGAAGATCACTGATGGTGTGTGATTTGACTTTGGTTTTTGCTTGAAGCCTCCTAAGGTTAAACAATTTTCCATCAATACGATATCTGATGTCGATTCCTGTGTCCCCGTCTCTGAAAGCATCAGTCAGCATAGCAGAAAACATGATACTGAAAAGAGTCGGTGCAAGTACACACCCTTGTTTAACTCCATTTGAGACTGGGAAAGGCTCCGATAGCTCACCGTTTTCCTGTACTCTAGCCTGCATTCCATCATGCAGCTGCTGCACTATTGAGATAAATTTCTTTGGGCAGCCGTATTTTGCCATGATCTTCCATAGACCTTCTCTACTGACCGTGTCGAACGCCTTTGTCAAGTCGATGAAAGCTGTGTACAGGTCACAGTGCTGTTCTTGGCATTTTTCTTGAAGCTGTCTTGCAGCGAACACCATATCGGTGGTTCCACGTTCTTTCGGGAATCCACACTGACTTTCAGGTAGAAGACCTTTGTCAAGATGAGCCGTAAGGCGATTAAGAAGGATTCTGGCAAATATCTTCGCAGCGATTGATAGTAGTGAGATGCCTCGATGATTGTTACAGTCTTGGCGATTTCCTTTACGTTTATAAAGATGTATAATTGACGCATCCTTGAGATTGTGTGGGATGGTTTCACTCTGCCACATTTGCTGGAAGATCATGTGAAGTTTCTCTATCAGAACTGTACCGCCATCTTTATAGACCTCAACAGGAATTGAATCGGAGCCGGGGGCCTTTCCACTAGAAAGTTGACGAATCGCTTTTTGAGTCTCCTCCAAAGTCGGTATATCATCTAGTGCTTCATTTATAGGAATTTGGGGCAGTCGGTTGATGGCTTCATCGTTAATAGATGATGGCTGGTTCAGAATATTATTAAAGTGTTCGACCCAGCGTTGGAGGATTTTTTCCTTGTCTGTAATTAGTGTTTTTCCATCTGCATTAAGGAGGGGAAATGATCCTGATGATGTTGGACCATAGACCGCTTTGAGTGCATGGTAAAAATTTTTCAAGTCATGGCTGTCAGCAAAGCCTTGGAGCTCATCTGCTTTTTTACTCAGCCATGAATCCCGCATCTGGCGTAGTTTATGTTGGACGATTCTACGCATGGTGTTGAAAGCGTCTTTCTTGGATGTAGATTTTGGATCAATTAAATATGCTTTACGGAGATGGTGTTTCTCAGCCAACATCTTCTTTATATCATCTGAGTTCTCATCAAACCAGTCATTTTGTTTCTTGATGGCGGGACCCAGGACCTCTGTAGCAGTGTTGTAGATCTGCTCGCTTAGGGCTGTCCAATTTGTTTCCGCACTTTGGCCGTCTAACGAGATAGATTTGAGACGGTCTGTGGCCGGGTAGGGAAATGGTGGTTGCTGTTTAAATCGAGAGTATTAGATTTTGATGACTAGCTAGCCTGCTAGAGATGGTGATTACTCTCTACAGTCTTACAGGTTGTTTTCCCAGGTTCGTGGATATATCCTCTAGGATGTATTGAGTTAGAGCAGAAGTGTTAGTAAGGCATTATAGGTTAAAAATATGCATTCTTTTCTTCCATCCATAGGTGTGTAGCAAGTTAATTGAAGGACAACCTGCCTTTGGATTTTACGTGATTGTTTATTTATCACAACATTTGTACAAGTCAACATAGCGAAACTTTATAAGATACATATGGCAATTATTCTTCAGAGCATATTTCTTCCCAAAATCCTGCTGTATAGGCCTAGGCTTCTAACTTCACACGAACCACTCTGGTTCTACTCCTAGGACATTCTTTCCTGTTCTTAATGCCATATTTGCAAGTAAGTGCATACTAGTAGTTCAATAGGGATTACTCTGCTTCTTCAGGATATAAAATAGCTATATCTTTTCCTGATACGCCATTGCTTCAGCTGAACAAATCAATCCTGCATATGCACTTAAAGGAAACCCTTCAGCCATTATTTCCTTTCTAAATCTGCAACACTCAATCGATCTCGACATGTCAAATAAAGTAGAGTAATTAGTGGTGACTACTTACAGACTTCGAGTATAGAATTCAAATACACAAAAATGCACATTGAAGAGAACATGCTATCATCCTCGAAATTTCTAATCCTTCAAATTTAATCGAACCTGTATGCAGTAAACCACTGCGTTATGAGTACACACTTGCTTGTCTTCCTAGCTAGACGCGTTCCTTTCAACTAAAACTGCCGCTGGGGAAATTTTCGTCTGTTCTACTTTTCTGCCGGCCGAATAATACTGAGCCTAACCATTGGTTAAAAATCACGTGACTAACGCGACTCTATCCTAATTAAAATCTGTGTCAAGATTTTTTTTTTTTTTAAAATATATATTCTATTTCTAATAAGAATTTATTTTATGTTAATATAGTCTAAAACCACGGTATACGCGGCTACATACAGATCCCGGGGCCCTGCAAATGTATCCCGTAGGGAGACATTTGAGTACTATCAAATCTTAAAAAATTTATCCCCAAAATTTCCTAAGTTCAAAAAAAAAAAATTTCAGAAAAATTTAAAGTTCAAAAATTTTTCTAAGTCCAAAAATATTTCAGAAAATGTAACGAAATTCCTACATCTGAGCTCCTATGTCTATATGGGACTGTCGTCTATAAAGGGCCTTATAGATGGATATCATCTCTAAAAATTTGCAAACTATCTTTCACATCAATACATATTTCAACCAAATTTACAAATTGGCAACACTGACCAACAAAATCCTAAAAACAATCATAAGGTCATCACCAAAAGAATGTGACGAGTGGCAACACAGGAAAATATTAGCAGTAGTATTCATTATTTGTATAACTTAATCATAACTAAATGCATGTTGACAACAGTTTATTAGTCATAGTGGGGGCGGGGTGTAATATCATTTCTGTTCCTGTCATTGGTTTCATATCCCAAGGCTTCAAGTAGTTTAAACATGTTGAAGTTATTTTCTTCCTGGTTCCATAATCATGGGTGTAATTTATTTATTCTTTTAATTCCAAGTATATATTTTTTTTCATTTTTTCATAGAGATTTTCAGGTGTCCACGTCCTTATTGTCATGTTGATCTTTTATTTATTTTTTTTTTCATAAAACAGTTTATGCTTCCTTGGTTATCCATCATGTTTTCTTTTCCAATAAATGATCTGGTTGGTCATTGTTATTATATATAAAAAATCTCCAGGCATATGGGAAACAATTTCAGACATTACATAATTATTTTTAAAGCTCAATGTAACCATTTATTTTGATAAGCAATTACCATGTACCAAATAAAATGATTAAAAATCTCATTACTTGTACTTGTTCATTTATATTAGAAATAACCTGGTATCCTTGACAATATGTATCTGTTATCACTTGTTTATCCTGTATACCATTTAGTATTTCCTTTTTTTTTTCATAAATCTCATTTTCTCCATATATATGTGGCGCTCCAATATTTTATAGGTGTGGACCTTTCCAAGTCCTCTTGTTATCTTGAGAATTCATCCTTAGTAACTCCCTATGTACCTTATCTAGCAATACATTTATCAAAAACACATCAAACAATTATTTATGGAACAATCAACTGAGATGTAAGAACTTTTGACAATATGTAATGAAAAAAAAAATTTTTTGGGGTCATCACTCAAAAATGTGACATAGAAGGGAAGAAAAAAATATTCAATTTATCGTGGGTAATCTACAATATCCTTATAAGACAAAGTTCCTGTCATTGTGACTACTATTTATCCATATTATTTCTGGTTATCCTTGCATACAGTGTACCATTTCTATTTTCTCTATAAGTCCAATTCATCGCTCATGGTGCTCCAATATTTACAAAGTGGGTCTTTCCTATTCCTCTTATTCCGTACTGGAAATACATCCTTATTAATTGTCTATGTACTATATCTGCGAATATTTATCAACAATATATCAACTAATCATTTATGGAACCATTAACACAAATGTCTAGACTTTACCAAAACATGAACCAAAAACATGTCTTTTTACATATGTGCAAAATTTCGACACCAACTCTGCCTTCGCTGGTCGAGGGTTAGTCAGAGTTATGTGGTGCCTGTAACATCCGCTGACTACAGCCAGATGGGTGACTTATGGTACTTATAATTCAAAAAAAAATCTCGTCCGTCAGTTATCTTAAGTGTGGGGCGGGTGTCTATTTCATGGTGTCCTTGACAAAGTTTGCTGCATTTCCAATCTAGGTATTCTTTTCTTATGTCCTAATATCTCCATGATATATCTATGACATGTCTGTACTTGGGATAACATTATTTTTTTATCCAATATCCTCGGGGTGAGCAAATCTCAGTACGTCCAATTTCATCAATCATGTATTTTTGTTGTTGTTGTGATTCATGGTATGTTATGAGTATATTCAGTTGTCAAATTATTTCAACTATCGTACACCATTCTGTAATTCGTGATAAGGAATAGTCATTTGTTATACAACAATGTTCATATTACAAAAGCAACGAGCAAAAATCAAAGAGATATCTTCTCCGAAAATGCGGATGTATCTCTATTTCTCCCAGCTCTGGGCGTAGTAATTATTCAGTCATATATTTTTTTTCTCCATTATTTAATCTCCATTTTGTGTCCTTAGTACCTGTGGTTCCATGGGATTATCATAATCTATTTGTCTCTTGTCCACTGATAATCCTTCAATAATGACTTCAAATATGGTCCTCATGTGTGCAGCTATCATCTGCTCTGATTTGTTCCATGTCCATGGTATTCATAAAATATTCCATTATCTCCTTGTCTTATCTCGTATCCACGAAAGACTAAGATTATTGCTCCTCCAATGTTAATGTGGGGGATTTTGTGCATAAACATTACAATAAAATCTCAGCTGTGACAACATAAAGTTTCACCATAATATAAAATGGCATCTTCATCGTCATTAAACAGTTGCTTCATTCTCTCATGTGCCATGAGTGGCTATCATCCGGTAATGGGGTATTCAATGTGGGCTCAGCATATACAAATGCTATAGAAGGGTATTTCATTTGCTAAGTCAGCATGTGCAAATGTAATTTCTTTAACCTGGGGCAAAGGCATCATCAACAATTAGTTGCAATTTGTTCAATCTGGGGTCAGCATATACAAATGCTCTCAAAGGATATTCTCATTTGCAAAAATCAGCATGCGCAAATGTCATTGGGGTACTTGTCATAGGCAGTACCAACAAAAACTAGTTGTTCGCACTGATGTGGTGATTTATTTTCTCTTTTTCTTTTCTTTTATTTCGGCTGCTAACCTCAGGGCAGTCAATGTTTTACAATATTGGCTTATCATCATCAAACTGTGTGAGGGTGGCATATAATACATCTTATAAAAACATTCCAATTGTTTTTCTCTTCTCATTTTTCTGTTATGTTTTGTCTCTTTTCATTTTTTTCTTTTTCATTTCTTTTTTCCATTTCTCTTTTCTATTTCTTTTCTGTTTGTATCACAAGTACGAAAGAATGATAAACATCAATTCACTAAACATTAGAGATACTATCAATATTCCTAATAGTAAATCCTAGCCAATGGGGCTGCAAGTAATAGTTTAGGTTAGAACAGAATGAATATTACAGCAGTGTCTGTTGTCAATAAGTGGCGAGGAAAGGGTACATCAAGGATCTCCTGATTACAACATGATTGTAATTCCAAGGAATGAATATGATTGGTATTGGAAAGATCACAAGTCTAGAGTCGTCTCAATATAGTGGAAAGGAAAAATAGTAAGTTAAAAATGTTGTAACAGAGGAGTGAAGAAAATCTTACTATAGAGAGTCAAGGTTGGGATATGGGATCTTGGAGAACGTTTAAAATCTTGACAGTATTAATATACATCTGGGTCTAAAATAATAATGTACATTGGAAAAATAAATAATCCTGTGGAGAAAGATAGCATAACATGCAATACTAGTTTTGGGTATGAATTATATGATGTTAACAGATGTCATAGTAGGAACAGTATGATTGATCAAGGTGATAGATATAAAGGAGTTTAGCATAATTGAGATCACAGAAATATTAGTATGAGGTAAGAAAAAACTACTGGTGTAAAGTGTCTGCATGAAAATGCACTAAGATGCGAAATTACAGAACTCTGGAACTGCAAGGACAAGAAGTCTGGTGAATGGAGCGTGGAATATGATCAGTTCAAAAGTAGAGATGAATGTTACAACAGAATAGTGTGACACATGTGTTATAGGTAAGATTGTGTAACATTCTAAAATATTAAGAAAATGTCTGTAACTAAATAATGTCTGTAAACTCGTAACACCGTGTGTTATCAATTGTTTTGTCATTTTTATTTCACAAAACTATACTATCTAATGAAAATCCTCCGTGTGCTGGTCTTTAGTGGAAAAAACTTCCTCAGTTACACTGTGACATCTTAGTCTGCAAGCAAGTCATTTGAACTGTCAAAAACTGAAAATAGAGTACATGGGAAAGTTAGTACATTGTTAAAAAGTAATTTCACATTCGCGGCGACCGTGTTCGGAGTAGCGAACACATAAAACACCTGGGCGTGTTTTTTAGAAAAGCCTTGTGAATTCTTTCGCCAACTCCAACATTGCAATTTCCCGACTGCTTAGGCGAGAATCATACTGAGTAGCAGTGATGACGGGTGTGGTAGGCGACGACACTGCATTTGCTGATTGTTGGGGCACTGAGGACATTGACGAATGCGGTGATGGCTTAACATCTTTTGATTGCGGTGATGGTTTCACTGTGGTTAGGGTTTGTATGGCTGGAACATCTGTTAGTTTTGAGGCAGGTATATGTTTCCAAGGTAGCCGGAGGAGTTATGGATGGCCTCTTTCGCCTTAAGCGTTTCTAACTCTATCATCTTAGCAATATCTATATTTGCCTCTTCCTCTATTTCTCCTCTGCATTCGATCACGTTTGTCCTGCTCTCTCCATCTCCTCTCGTTTCTGTCATCTAACATTTTCGTTATAACCATTTCTAATTCATTTCTTATCTCCAGAAACTGTGTCCGATATTTTTTTTTAGCAATATCCATACTGTTCTTCGTGACCCATCAAATCCAGGCTGTGCCAGGATGACTTCTATTTCCTTCTTCAACTCGTCCATGTTTGGTTCAACCACTTTTACCATTCTCTTACTCGTGTCATTCACTTCTTCTCTCACTTCTTTTCCCAACTTTTCCACCATTTTGCACTTTTCCGTGCATTCTAACTCATTTTCTTCATCTGACGATACACTGTTTACAGTGGGCACAGTAATTTGCACACTGTTGTTTTTGAGTAGTTGAGATGAGGCTAACACTTCTCTGCTGGGCTTTGAAACAGGATAGCGTTTCTTCAATATTTTTCGTCTGATTTCATTTTGTGGCAATTTCATGCATTTAACGACAGGAGGTGAGTCATCTGACCCTGCTGTATAGGCGCGTTTGACACTGGAGCTGACTGGTATAAATAATGTGCTGTCCGCATCACTGGTTTCAATCGAACTGGCTGTATCAATGTTGTCTCTTGTTCATATAGTTCTACCATTTCTCTGTCATTTTGTTCGTTGGGGTCTGACAAAGTTGTGCTGGGGCCGACACTGTCTTCTCCCATGTCTAGTTCTGTTTCATGTCCATAAAGATTGCTGGTATATGGTTCAACAATCTGCTTGGGTATAGTTTCTTCAGGGTCTGATTGTTCTGAACGACCAATCTTGTTCTTGTGGTATAGCAGTGTTTGGTTTTCACTAGTGTTAAAACTAGAGCTGCCTGAATTTGGGGTGTGATAGGTATCAGCTGACGATTTATCACCGCGGGAGTAAGTTTGAGTGTGAATATAAGTTGCTTTGGTGTTGTCAGTTTGTGTTGCTACACAAACCATCGTTGTTTTTGCACAAATCATCTTGGTTTGAGGTTCTTGCGTTGTTGGGTTGGGTTGATTTATCTTTATGGGGGTTAACTGTGTCTTGTTATTATGGACTAAATTTATTTGTTGGCGGCTGTGATCTTTGTTTCCTGACCTTATTGGACCTATTTGTGCCCTCCATCCATCTTCTGTTGATATGAGGCAAACTTGTCCATTCTCTGACTTTACGTTTTTGAATTCCCATAACTTTCTGTTTTGAACCGCAGTTATGAAATTTCTTACTGTCATTCTTTGAGCTCGTTTATTCAATGTGTTCCAGTGTTTGTCAGCTGCCGTCGTGTGCCTTGTCTTGTTGTCATTATACCTGATCGATGATAGTATACGTGGTCTGCTTTCTGTTTCTCTGTGGCGATAATATGGAGGTGTTTGTCTCATGGGGGCATGGGATTTTGTGTGCTGGGGATTCGAACGGGGAACAGCGTGGATCGGATACCTCCGTTTCTGCCATGTGTTATGTGGTTTTTCGTATGTCCGGTAATCAATAAATCGTCTATCTCTGTCAAGCTGAGGACGACTTTTACGTTGATATATGTTGTTTCTACTGTAAACACTGTAACTTCGCCTATCCGCGTATGTTACTCTACGATGGGTTGAACAACTGTCATCATCTTCATCTGGGATGTAGGATTTTCTGTTTCCTTCATGTGAAGGGTTTTCGCTTTGTCTGTGTACGTGTTTAGAGGTATAGCAACCTCCCGTTGTAGAGTTGTACAACATTTCCTCCTTGGTAAAACATGCATTAGGTTTCTGTAGGTCTACAGCATAATAGCTTCCAGTATGCGAGCCAGATACATATTTATCTGGGGCAGTGGGATGTGCGTCTACTTTAGGATAACTTCCTGGCAGGCAATATTCATTTCTCGTGTTGAAATTGGGCGGGTGGCGCGGAACGTGTTTGTTATGCATTGTCCAGGTATTTTCATGGGTAAAACGATAGCTGTATGGGCTGGCCTGCCTATACCCTTGTTGTCGATGCATTTTCCAGTCTTATTTATTCCTTGTTAATCGTGGTTTCCTTATGCACTGGTTGATTTTGGTGGTACGATAATCTCCGCTCTTTGTAGAGGACTGGTCACTAGGCAACAAGTTGTGATGTGTGCAAGTCAACATAGCGAAATTTTTATAAGATACATATGGCAATTATTCTTCAGAGCATATTTCTTCCCAAAATCCTGCTGTATAGGCCTAAGCTTCTAACTTCACACGAACCACTCTGGTTCTACTCCTAGGACATTCTTTCTTGTTCTTAATGTCATATTTGCAAGTAAGTGCATACTAGTAGTTCAATAGGGATTACTCTGCTTTTTCAGGATATAAAATAGCTATATCTTTTCCTGATACGCCATTGCTTCAGCTGAACAAATCAATCCTGCATATGCACTTAAAGGAAACCCTTCAGCCATTATTTCCTTTCTAAATCTGCAACACTCATTCGATCTCGACATGTCAAATAAAGTAGAGTAATTAGTGGTGACTACTTACAGACTTCGAGTATAGAATTCAAATACACAAAAATGCACATTGAAGAGAACATGCTATCATCCTCGAAATTTCTAATCCTTCAAATTTAATCGAACCTGTATGCAGTAAACCACTGCGTTATGAGCACACACTTGCTTGTCTTCCTAGCTAGACGCGTTCCTTTCAACTAAAACTGCCGCTGGGGAAATTTTCGTCTGTTCTACTTTTCTGCCGGCCGAATAATACTGAGCCTAACCATTGGTTAAAAATCACGTGACTAACGCGACTCTATCCTAATTAAAATCTGTGTCAAGATTTTTTTTTTTTTAAAATATATATTCTATTTCTAATAAGAATTTATTTTATGTTAATATAGTCTAAAACCACGGTATACGCGGCTACAGGTCTTCTAGGGTGTCAGTGAATGACTGTTTAATTTTTGTCTTCTTTAGTTTGGTAATATCCAGCCTTTTTTGAGTTTTCTTTCCCTGAGGGCGCCTGGCAGGTTGGATACGAATTTTAAGTTTAGACACAATGAGGCGATGATCAGTCCAGCATTCGGCACCACACATGGACTTGGTCACCCGGACATCTTGCCTGTTCTTCTTCCTAACAATTACATAGTCAATTAGGTGCCAATGCTTCGAGCGAGGGTGCATCCAGGAGGTCCTGTTGCGGATAGAAAGTCGAAAAATGGTGTTGGTGACAAGGAGGTTATGTTCTACGCAAGTCTGGAGGAGAAGAAGTCCATTGCTGTTACAGCGACCCACGCCGTACTTTCCGATAGTGCCATTCCAGGAGATGTTATCTGAGCCTACTCTTGCATTAAAGTCACCAAGAATAATAAGCTTATCTGCTTTAGGAACGGATGCAATGACTGCATGTAGTTCTTCGTAAAACTTATCCTTGACGTCATCCTGGTTTGTCATAGTTGGTGCATACGCGCTAATGATGGTGGCATGTTTCCTTCCATAAAGCAGCGGGATCTTGACCGTCATGAGTCGGTCATTTATTCCCTTTGGGGGCTTCGCTAGCTTGCCAATAATTGCTGTTTTGATTGCAAATCCAACCCCTGCTTCTCGTCTTTCTTCAGTTCCTCTTCCGCTCCAATAGAATGTATAACCTGCACCCTTTTCGCAAAGTTGGCCCTCGCCTGCAAGTCGAGTTTCACTCAGTGCTGCTATGTCAATGTTGTATCTGGCCAGTTCTCTCCCAATCAGGGCAGTTCGCCTCTCGGGTCTGTTTATGTTAAAGTCTTTGTCGAGTAGAGTGCGCACATTCCATGTGCCTAGAATGAGGGGGAAAAATCTGTCCTTTCTTTTTCTTATGTGTCGCCCGCTGAAGTAGGGTACCCACCAACCGCTGTAAGCTGGTTAGGTAATGGTGGAGCAGGCAATGTTTAGGGCACCTTTTCTAGCCCCTTCCTCATGCCATGGAGGTGAGCAGTGCTTTCCTAAAGAGGGCTGCTCAGTCACTCAGGGGGCTGCCGAATCCCACTGCTGCTCCGATCAGTGGAAGACGACCATATGGCCTGAGCCGCCTGTGTGTAGGTCTGCGACTACGACTGCCAGCGCACCCACGCCTGCCGCTTCGCCGCTTGCCCATCGCCACAGGACTTGTTGTGAGTGGATGGATGAGTGGATGAGTGGATGAAAGAGTGACTTGCGCAGTGATTTGGTTTAAAGTGAGGAAGAGTTGCGCAATTTCGTCGACCTCACTCTCTCGCCTGGGTCCATCTTAATCCAGTGGCAAGACAAGTCAAGACGACTGGAGATGAAGTCAGGTGCAGTGGATGACCATGGCTTTCTACGTGCCTCGCCATGCTCCTTACGCTCCACAGCGCGTTGCTGGTAATCGCCGTCATGCCCGTTGAACCAACAGGTGGTTTCTTCCGCGCAGTCTATCGAATCCAGTCTTCGCATTCATGGGTAGGCAGACCCTAACTCACCGAAGGTTTATAACCAGTCGGCTACCCTCACCTAGTTTAGCCGGCCTGAAATATATAAATATATAAAATATATAAAACAATATAATTTAGACTTTAAAACCACAAATTGGAACCACGCACACACGCACACCAAGAGCGCAGGTGAAACCTGGAAACCCTGCATCCACTCCTACACACACGTACTTGTACTAAAAACTTTGTTACACATTGATGCGTTCCCAGAAACAAAGAACGGCATTACAAAGTTGCCAATCACATTTCAGAGATACCGTTTTCTCATATTTTTCCAATTGGTGGTTCTGTAAACAAATTTTATGATTTCAGTTTTGATTCCAAAAAAGACCCCTCACACTTAAAAGGAAGCATTATCCATGAACTTTGAATGCATCCAATACTTTATTGTTCTGTGAATTTTAGGCACCATTAGGTGCCGGTCAAATATATTGTTTATTTGTAGCTCATGAATTGCATTAAATCGAAACTCGTGTTATTCGTAGTTAATAACCTGTATTTGAGCCCTGTACATGTCTATTTATCGCTTTACAAACATAAATGCATATCAATATTAAAAGAAAGAAAATAACAGAAGTGTCTTTGCACATTAAAAAAGACTTTGCTATTTGCCTTAACACTACAATAAATATTTGGAAATACTTCAAAACTAAAAAAGAAGTACTTTAAATAATACAATTATTATTCTCAGACACATTACGTCCCTTGGTAATTAAAATTACATACCCTAGAAATATAGCTTAACTGTATCTTAACATTTTATTACGAGGAAAAAAGTGATGCGATGGTGTGTGGAAATTTGATAAGTGCTCACAATGTCAATGTCTGGTTGCGTAGTGAATAAAGAAAGTTAAAAGCTATTTAATTTACAAGCTTGTTGTATACGAGTCTTAATAAAATGCTAAACATCACTCAGTTGCATTACACTTAACCTTAATTTTTCTGTCAGTGATTAAATATGGAAACTTACAAGTTAACACCTCGAAGACGGCCATACATTTTTTTTTACAAGTGTTTATTATTACATTAAGTGTGGTAGTAGTAGAAGTCTCCACCAATCAGAACTGAGTATGGAGATGATGCTCTAGTGACGGGGTAATCATCATCTACGTTTTGCCTGGTGCTCCCCACTTGTACTTGACGGGTTTGCTTGTTGTAAGATTCACTATGTCCCATTTAATTCCACGCAGTAGACGACATCTCTATTATGTGTGATCGGCAGCTTCGTACAGGCAATATGCTGGACTTCTATTCTGCACCTACATGCATCTCTTGCACACATATTCAACATTCAACTGACGTGGCCGGCTGTTCTTTTGTCAGGACGCAAGCCTAGACACAACATTAAGTTTAATCCATTCCAGTGATATTTAGCACTTTCTTACAACTCATGTAGAACGTGCATGTATACTCACTGACTAATTATTACATTTTCTGTGTTTGTAACACAACCAGACCTTGACGTGGGAAAGTGTTATCGATGTTCCCACTATAATCACATCGGTTTTCCTCAAATTAAAAGTAAAATATTGTTTTCCATGTCATCTGAAGGGACTTAACTTTTATAATGAAAGAACGCAATTATGTCTTGTAAAGATAATCACACCACGCAAAATATTAAGTTTTATAGTTTAAAATATTCTCAAATATTTGTGTAATAAAGAAGGAAATTACAAAGTCTTTCACATTCCGTAGATAATATTGTGTGATTTGTTATTACTATGGGCATACACATTTATGTTTGATAAGGAATGAAAAAAAAAATACACCAGGTACAAAACAAGGACTGTACCATATGTGTAACACGCTGTGTGTATTTTTGACCGGTACGTAGTACTGCCAAATCTAAAGTTACTACGGTAGTCAGTGTTGCCACAGCTGGGTATTTTTTACTAGATCTGGGTTTTTTGGCTTCCGTCTGGGTATCTTGGTATTGTTTTTTTTCAAATCTGCATTAATCTGGGTATATTTGACAATTGGCATTTACAATGTATGTATATTCTGTGCACTGATATTATACATTATATTTATATTATAATCAAATGTAAAAAAAAGTATGGGCTATATATTTTTTATACCACTTAAATTTAATTCTTGTTTTTAATCACATCAATGACGTTGTTTTTTTACTCGTATACATCAACTATCTATTTCCTGTTATTCTGTTAATGGCTGTCATCTACAATACTCAGTCATTTTTGCGATATGTTTTAAAGTATTCTTTTTAAATTTCAGACTTATGCAGATAAATACAATATTATTTTTGTGTTATTATAAGATTATAAAATGAGCGATATAAAGGTCCGCTAGGTAGTTGTAGCAGCATGACGACACACATGCCACCTCACTCCTCAGCATGCGTCGAAAGAGTGTTTTCGAAGGTTTACTTAGTTAAAACTAAACAAACCAACAAGCTTTTGTGTGAAACAGTTTCCAATCGAATACTAGCTAGCAAGCAGTTGTCGAAGATGGAGTTTGTCATCAGTTTAATCCTAGTAAAAGCGTGGCTGAAGATGTGCGTGAAAAACGTTGTCGGCAGAGATATGCAACGATTTTGGAACTCCACAATCAAGATTCCACGTTGTCAATTTATGCATATGATCTTGACGATGGAGAAGTTGTCGACATGGATGTCGAGTCACTGACAAGTGACAATTTTCAACAGTAACAAGTTACAACTAACATTTTATATTTGATTTGAGGAACATTTTTTTACTGTAACTACTGTAAGTATGTTACTGTTAAAATATCTCATTTTCAAGATTTGATTCATATATTGGGGTGTTAATAAAATCATTTTTATATAATTGTGAATGTTTGATAATAAAAAATAAAATAAAAATAAAGAAATAAATAAAAATTGGTAGCACACAGATAATTTGTGCTAAAGTTGCACTAAAAGATTGTGTAAGTATCGTCTATCCCGTGTATTTGAGGCATAAATAATCTGGGTATTTCTGGGTTTTTTAAAGAAGAAAATCTGGGTTTATCTCTAGAACTTGAGTGGCAACCTTGAATAGGACGAATCAACAAATAAAAGTAATTAGAAGAAAAAAGAGAAGGTCTCTCTCGGTGAAAGAAGGAGATCTGGGAAAGTTCTGTAGATATATTTTAAGTATCCAGCGCAACAACTCTCCTAACTAACAAATTACTGATGTGTTCCCCCAGATAACCCAATATAAATTACAACACATGAAACACTGACATAATAACTTTTTTCTAAAGCTTAAAACTGGTTTGTAAAACAATTATTCTATTAACACACTGTGAATCTAGTTATCAGGTTGAGAAGTGAACACCAAGTCTATGACCCATCACTCCTATAGTACTATTACCCTGATGTTGAACTACACTTCTAGTGTTATACTTCTTCTACTAGTACACTTAACTTAGTGACTGGACTTAGTTTTTGAGTGATGGAGCTGGCTTGTCTACTGGGCAGGATGACTCGATGCTGTTGCCCATGTGTGACACTTCCAACTTTGATGTGTTACTGAAAGCTGAGACTGTGGGTTTCTGATATGGCCAGAGTTACCTCCTCGGTTGAGTCTGTCTGACTTCTAGTCTCTGGAAGAATAGTCAGCCCGCCCTAGAACATTTATTAGAACTTCCGCGAGCTGCTGGGTAGATAACTGATCACTAGCATCGAGCTTTGCACAAACATTCTGAATATCAAGTCAGTCTTATTGTATGGCTCCCAAACATGGAAAAACAGTACCATGAACAAGAAGTTAGATATTGTCATAAATGTGTACTTGCAGAAATCAGAAGAATTAAACTGGTATGACAAGATGACTCATTTGGAGCTAAGGGAAACAACCTGACAAACATCAGTGGAATGGAAGGTGAGAAGACATGACGTCATATATGACACACGTTAAAAAAATCTGTTGAAAGCAATATAAGGCAGTTTCTGTGTTGGAATACCCCGTTTAAGAAAAGTAGACGGACATGTTATCACGGGTAAGAGAAATGTAGACATACATTAAAGAGACTAAGAAGACAAAGAACAAACTTGAAAGGATGATACAGGTCAGACGGAGTTAGTGTGTGTTTGTTGAAGACCTTCACGGGAAGATAGAATATTTAATGTTATCTAAATATTTTCGTAACTAGTTCTGTCCCCAATCACAACCAGCTACTCAAGTCTTATGTATACATTATAAGGTAGTCTTAGTTCGTGTGACGAAATCAGTCGTGCACCTTTTATAACTCTCGTCCCCTCGGGAAGTATCACCTCATTTCTTCATTTTTCTCACTCATTGTCCTATTATTTGGCATATTTATTTCCCTTACATTCTTTTCGATGTGACCGCACCATGACTTGTTTACACATCACAAGGTGAACATAAGCAATACCCGGTTAACTACACCGGTCAGCGGTAATTCGTTTATCATTTGACGTTTAGGTATTAATGTATTATTATTCTTTGTTAGAGATACATTTTGGTGACACAATATGGTCTTGTACGAGTGATGAATAGAATGCCATATTGTCTGTCTGAGAGATACGTCTGGCGGAGGCACGAAAACACAGGTGATAAAGTAGATAATCGCTTATACGGGAACATCCCCGTATAATTATTACAGATGCCCTGGCAGAAGAGACAATCTGGGCGGATGTATTAAAGCATTATTAGAAAGAGGACACGTGGTGGAATTTTTAAATGTAATATATTAAAATACGCGGGGGTATTATGATTTAACCCCCCCCCCCCCCCCCCCCCCACCCAGATAGTGTTAAAGAGATTGGATTAGTGTAAAGTAAGAGCCGGAATACACAATGGTTCTCATTGGGAAAACTCGTCGGAAGTACAGTCTGGGATTTTGAACTGAGAACTAGAAATATAATCAAGCGGAATTGGAGTCACAGAACAGACTGCATCGCAACGTCATATTAGCAATTCCTCAGAGCCAGAGAAAGGAAAAGGAAGAAGGATTCCAAAATTGTAAGTGACAGATCAGAGTATTTTAGCAACTTTTAACTTAAAAGTAAATCTGAGGAAGGTGGTTGAAGTAACAAGAAAAGACATGGTCCACAACCAGACGATACGTCAAGGCCTAAAATCTCACCCCCTACAGACCCAAGCAGAATAAACTAAAGTTTGGAAGAGGAGTCAATAATAGAAGAGTCAATCACTGGTGACCTTCAGAGTTAAGGAGGAGGCATACACGCGAGTTTCCATTTTATATTAAACGTCTTTTTTATGTGGGTCACAAATAAAAATGTATAGTTGTTATACACAGTCATAGAGTAGACGTAACAGCTCACTGCCCAATAGCAGAGCGTAGTGTATAAATTCAGTGTTAGTTCAGATAAAAGCAAAGTATATTTGTAAGAAAACACAGATTCCAAAATGTGTAGATAACAAGTTAGATTATTTTCTAATTTACAATTTTGGCAGATTATTTGGAAATCTTCTGTAGAACAAAAAATATTCTGTAAAATTTAAAAAAAAATATTATTTCCTATTCCACTCAGTCTCCAGTTTATTGAGTCCTCGAACCACATATTGTCTAGCCTATGAAAATATTGTTCAAGACTTATGTTACCTTTCAAGTAGGTGTGCACATTTTCTATGATTTCTAGTGCATAACTCACGCACTTTCTCCTTCTTCTTTGTACAGTCTCAGACGTCAACTTGAACGTTTTCAATGAAAGCAGTAGCCAGTTTGTGGCTATCTGCATCTCCGTAGAGCCTTTCCACGAATTGTACTGGTGTCGGCCAAATGCGCTTTCTTTGTTCTGCATATGTTGGGCAACTTTGAAGCAGAAGTTCAGCAGTCATTTTGTCAGTGCTACAGTTACATTGATCGGTAGTTCCTATCTTTAGCTTGTTGAATAGATGGTATCTCAATCTGTTGTTGCCAGTGCGGGGTCTTCTTCTTCTTCTCCTTCGTACACTTCAGACGTCCACTTGAATGTTCTCAAAGACAGCAGTAGTCAGTTTGAGGCTATTTGAATTCCCGTAAAGCTTTTCCACGAAAGGAGCTGGCGTCGGCCATATGCGCTTTCTCTGTACCGCATATAAGGGGCAACTTTGAAGCAGATGTTCAGTAGTCATTTTATCAGTGCCACAGTTACACTCATCGGTAGTTCCTATCTTTAGCTTAATGAATAGATGGTATCTCAATCTGTTGTGGCCAGTGCGGAGTTTGAAGATTACCACTTGTTCTCTTCTGTTGAGTAAGCATCATTATGTGTGTGACCAGGATGTTCTAAATTCCATTTTTATATGTATTTGATTCTGATAAAACTCTTTCCCTCCTCGAAAGTTATGCTTGCATCAGGATGAGGTAGATGTGAACTAAAGATTACCACTTTTTCTCCTCTGTTGATCTGGTAGTAAGCATCATTTTGTGTATGACCTAGAAGCTCTACATCCCATTTGTTTCTGTATCTGATTGTGATAAAATTATTTGCCCCCTCATAAGTTACGCTTGCATCAGGTTGAGGTAGATTTCCACAGACCTTTGCCAATTGTCAGCCTGTTCATTGTCGGTGATGTTACAATCAGATAGGATCCATTGGATCACAACACCTTTGAACCGTTGACATAGTTTGAGGAGCATTATTCTCAGGTCATCCAGGTCTGTATTCTTTTGGCTTTTCAACGCTGCAGTTTCTGACTGTGCGTCGGTAAAGAAAGCAACTTGTCTCTTTCTGCTTTCCTCTGTCATTATAATTTCTGCTGCAGTTTTCACGGCTTCTGCCTCTGCTCTGAAGTTACTTGAGAATTGTTCTGTTGCCACTGACAGCTTTTTTTGTGCACCAGTGCTTAAGGTCAGAAAGACAACCCCATTTCCATTTTCTGCTGCATTTTTTGCTGACCATCTGTGTGTGCATGAATCCAGGTGTTGCGTGGGTAATGTTTCTCTATGTATTTGGTCGCTATGGATTTTCTCCCTGTTGCAGTCTGGCTCTGTTTTCTTTCAGTTCCAGGAATGTTTCTATCATTTAAGGGAAACGATGTGTTTCCAAACTGGAAGCTTGTGTGCAGTGTAGATGGGTTTAATATTTGATATTGCATATATGGAAAATGATCTCATCTGTGGTTTGGTTGATTCTACAAAGCTGCTTCGTTCGAGTCTTCGCCTTCTAAGAGCATTCATTCAATGGTCTGTTAGTCTCTTGACTATTTTCAGCTTGTTGCTGAGTCTTTCAATAAGTGTGAAATGTAAGCGGTGCATGGTTTGAAGCACACCATTATTATAATCTAGAACGTGTTGAAGACTTTTTTCGATGATCTGAGTATTGTAGGGTACAACATTTCTATAACCTTGAGATCTCTACTTCAGACCTAATGGTCTTTTATATTTGGACATGTGCCCTAATATAACCGACTAGGTTGAACGGGACGCGCCTCGCCAAAACGAGGCAAAAGTTTTACATTAAAAAAAATATAACCATGAGAGTATGGGTGCATTATTTCTATAACGTGAGGACTCTATGATACTGTCGTTAGATAATATGACTAGAATGAAGATTGTGTAACGGTTTTATAACCTATACAGCAAGTAGCTATATAATGAGGTACACTATTTCTATATGATAAATAGTCTGGAGTCCGTATCCGTATATTTTTTCTATACTCAGGACAGTCTGGATAATAGTTATTTAATCTGGACGACATGGAGTTCAATGTCTCAGGTTATACAAACGGTCTTTGGTTATTCATAAATAAGGCTACTTTTACCAGCGTCTCATAACAAACAGATGAAGCGAAACATTTATCCATGTACTTTACATGATACACACGTCACAACACAGAGTATTACCAGTTATTTTATTAATATAAAATGATGTGTCACATGTTGATGTTAGATCCGGGTTTTGATATCTTATTAAATTTTTTATTTATTGCAAATGATATTGTAAAACTTCAGCGTAGCGGGAGATCAATCATATGACGTCATAGCGGGCAATAATTTGTAGTCTGTCTTGTAACGTTGACTTTATTAGCCATTTTATAAGTTAGTTTATTTTGGTTTATTTCTGGAAATAAAATTACAACGTTTTTAGTCAAATATCAAATTGCCTTAATCGTTCCCTGTTCTGATATATGTTGTTGTTGTTGTCGATATCATATAGCTGCTGAGCATGTCTACTCTTTGCAGCCCAAGTGTAGCGAAATCTGTGAAAACAATCGCCAAATTCAGTAAGATTGTACTTCTATGATAATATATAAACCCGACAGTGGTTGTTTGCCTATCTGCTTCCTCAACGCCAGTAGAGCGCTATATTTTATATCGTAGTAACGCGTAGACAATGACCCTGCAGTTAAATATTACAAGCTTTCCAAGTTTCGTCCTTGAGACTAACAATTAACGATCTGCCAGAACTGTGACACCAACCTACCGTCTGAATTAACGTACGATTTTAACTTTAACGCCACTAATAGTAGTAATTCAGACATTTTTCAGTAGTGTAGAACGAAACGGCAGTAATAACTAACGCCAATACTAACAACCGCCTTGCAAAACCCCTCTTCGCTCGACACGCGGTTATAATACTATAACCACACTGTTGGACACGCCAGAATATATATACACACACACAGTGTATTTCAGGCTAAAAAATTAACTATAAGGTAACATAAAGAAAACGCGTTGTCGAATTTGTGTGACGTACTACAAAAGGCGCTGCTTCGTCTGAATGAGAACGGCAGTTAAGAAAAAGAAAAAAATTACGATGTAACGTGAAAATTTTGTAAAAAGATATATAGTAAGAAAGAGAGGGGGAATTGGTGGTCGTGTCACTAGTTCGTTGTTAACAGAAATTTGAATTTGAACCAAAAGCAAAGCATATAAAGTTAGATAGTAGGAAAACGATAATAGTAAATATAATGAATAAACGTATAATAATGTAACCATTGTGTGACAGCCAGAAACAGGATCACAAATTACTTGTCAGAATTATAAACTAGTAGTAAATAAAGGAGATATTGACAGAAGACAGATGGACGAACAGATTACTTCTTTCTCAGCTTGACAGATAGTGGTTGAAGGGTAAGGGTAGTTCACGATTTGAAAATTTGAGTTCAATTTGAAAATAAGACGCTATTTGCCAAACAGGTCCTGATTGGCTGGAGTCAAATATACTATGAGGGTGATAAAAATCATTTGGAAAAGGCGTTCGTTGCCACTTTAGAAAATTGTTTCTACAATAAAGTTGTGTTAAAAGCAAGATCATAGTACGGTCTTGGCTTTGCTGATCTGCACCAGCAAGCGATCTGGATTTGACCATATATATCGCAATTAACCTTATTAGTAGGAAATTTTCATTTGATGCGGTAAGAAATAAAACCTTTGTATCATTATTATGATTATTGAGATGTATGCATTATTGAATATGTGTGAAAATTATGTGGGAAAAAGATTATCTAGAGTGAAGCCAACATCAAACTTTGTGTTGTTTCACAGAGTTGTTAGGAATTATAGTAACAGGTTGTAGAAAAGCCCGACAGGTTTTCTGACACTTTGGGAGAAAATAAAATTAAATAGTAATGGGGCAAGTGTTGTACAGTACTTGTGACATAAGACCAGGAAAACCACTGGCCGTCTTCTTCAGCAAGTCACCGTCTTTGTACATGACTTGATATTATTAACTTAAAATGTTTCCTTCGTCAAGGAAAGTGTCAAACTGTAGTTTAAAGTTTATTTGACCATGAATGGGGTAACAAACGAATTGGGAACGTTAACTAATTGTGTAGTTACCATGCTGAATCTGAATATAATTGATAATGTTTAGTTAGGGAAAGAGAGAGTATATCAGAGGGTGATGTAGGACGCATTTATATTGTTCCAGGGTTTCATTTATGACTCGAAGTGATCCCAGGTCAACTGAGATATTTATATTTCTGCACTTAAAGAAGTGAGGCAGTATCAACTGTGTGCCTCCTTGTTATTTCAAGTTCAGAAGCCTGACTGGTTGTTGGAAGCTGGTGTTGTGACTATACTTCATCCTGCACATCAGAAGCCACAAAGTTAAGCCAGTGTCTGCAGGCATTTGATAGATCAAACCAAAAATTACTCTAATTTCCCAAGTGTTTAATAAATTATTCAGATTGTGATGAACTCAGACGTTCTTCCTAACAGTACCCATTCACAGGAGCGATAGTACAGTGACATTGTCCCAGATTGACACATGTAATTAAATTTGTGAATAATAATATATACAGTTATAAATTGAATCATTTTGATGTAAATATTTTGAATGATCATTTTGAATTTCAAGTCCAGTATACACAAAATTGTGATACTGGAACAATAAATTGTAAAAAAAATAATTCACATTTTAAACTTAACTCTGGGTGTTGTTAATTACTTTTCCTATAGACTTAGGTGTATTTGTTGTCATATTATTACATCACATTTTACATTACCCTAGACACTAGCCAGATAACATACATACACCACTATTTTACTTAGGAGAAAATACGTCGCAGGTTGTGGTCGTAGGTGGTAGCAGCAAGGTGCTCTGATAATACAAACCTAATATTTATTAGTATCAGGGGCCTTCACAGCTTGACCTCACATCTGCATAAATTCACATTTTAGCTATTTAAACTTCTTATACCACCACACCAATGCCATTCTTAAAAAAGCGCAGGTTTTCTGCAGTTGTTTTAATGTTCCATATAGGGAGTTGGTGACTGTCAGAGGTGTCTGTAAAAGTTTTTTCCTGGCATTTGTGAGTGATGGACACTCCATGAGGAGGTGTCTGGTTGTTTCAAATGGATGAGAGCAGAGTCTACACATGGGTAGGTGCTGAGGGTTGATACGATTTAGATGGCTATTGACTCTGGCGTGTCCTGTTCGGAACTGAAAGATAAGACTCTGAGTTCTTCTGCTGAATCTGTTTATATTGTCGTTTCTTTTGGGCAGGTCATTTCATTAAAGACATTTCGGCCAGTCGGCCCGTTCGCCCATCTGTTCAGCCAGATTTCCCTTGTGTTGTTTCTGAGAATCTGTTTGACTGTTCTCATGCTGCAGGGTCTGTCATTTTGTTGTTTAGAGGCTCCTGCTTTTGCAAGTCTATCAGCTGTCTCATTTCCAGTTAGATCACTGTGTCCAGGGATCCACTGTAGGGTTACACTGATGGAGTAGGCTGTGATCAAGTTGTGAACCGCTCTTCCTATAAGAAAAATGTCTTTGTTTTCATATGGAGTCTGTTTAAGTGCTTCCAGAACAGACATGGAGTCACTGAAGATCACTATATCTGATGGCTTTCGTTCCATAAGATCAAACTGTTGGTGTAGTAATTCAATGGCTGTCTTGATGGCCTCAGCCTCCGCTTCATAATTTGAACAATTCTCACCACAGGAGTCACAGAACTCTTAAGAGGTTCAATCCAGGTACCATATGCAGACGCCGTATCCTGCAAAAGAGGTGGTCTTGAAAGCTGAACCATCTGTGTAGGCCTGTATTGCTGACGTTGGGTAGCTGTTTATGGTCTCCAAGGCACACGTCTTCAAGATTGTGGGTTGTGTTTCCTTGTTGGCCGTTTTATATATCAGTTGTGTTTTGACAGTTGGTTGATGGAAGTTTTCCCAAGCGGGTGGTCCAAAGTATTTGTTTTCTAATTCTCTCTCTTGCGGGAGATGGTGTTTATCATTTTCCTCTTTGGCTATGTCCAGGAGAGATAGTTGTTTCAGTCTTCGTGTTTGTTTCCAAGTGTCAATAAGTACTTTGTTTGGGTGGTCTTTCTCTTGTCTCCTGTATCTCTCTACAGCTTCGGTCAGTGCTCTTTTACGCCTGATATCCAGCGGCTCTATATTGGCATCTATCTCACATACGGCTGTGGGTGTTGATCTCATTCCTCCGCAAATTAACCTGAGAGCTTGGTTCTGCACACGGTCCAGAGCTGAGATGGTATTAGTACTCACGATGGTCTGGAGGGGGAGGTTATAGTCTATCGCTGATCTCACATAGCCAAGATGTAGTTGACGAAGGGTTTGTTTATCCGCTCCCCAATTTGTACTAGCTAGCCGTTTGATGAGGTTTAGGCGCTTACATGCTTTTTCCCTGAGGTTGTGGATGTGTCCATCTAGTTTCAATTGTCTGTCTAGTTTTACTCTTAGATAGACTGGGTGCTCTTCTTTTGTTAGTGTTTCCCCACTCAGGTTGATGTTGATGTGTCTTTTTGCTATTTTGTGGCTGCGGGAGAAAGTGGTGTATACAGTTTTCTGCGTATTGATTTTAAGTTTCCACAGCTCACAATATACTGACATTGTAAGGAGAGCTCTATTGATCTTGGCTTTTGCCAGGATGGGATATTTGTCAGTAGTCCAGATGGCAAGGTCATCAGCAAACAGCGCCTTCGACACATTCAGATGTTTGGCAAGGTCATTAATGAAGATGAGGAAAAGGGTGCAACTTAAAGGAGAGCCTTGAAGCAGTCCTTCTTCCAGCGTTCTTTTCCGTGAAATGGCACCGGCATAGTTGGTAGCTATGGTTCTATTTGTTAGGAAGGCCTGTATCCATCTAATCATTTTCCCTCCTATTCCCATTCTTCTCATCTTTAGCAAAAGTCCCTTTTTCCAAACTCTGTCGTAGGCTTGCTCAAGGTCGATGAACACAGCTATTGTGCTTTTTCCCTCTTGAAAGCCATCCATCACATTCTGTGTAAACCTGAAGAGGGGGTCATCTGTGCGACACTTACGTCTGAAGCCTGCCTGGTTGTTGTCTAGAAGGTTCCAGCTTTCCAACCACCAGTATAGTCTGTTGTTTACCATTCTCTCGACCAGCTTGCCCAAGCATGAAGTGAGGGATATGGGCCTATAGCTTCTTGGTGTTCCTGGTGGTTTCCCTTTCTTCAATATAGGCAAGATGGTTGCTGTCAGCCATGCTGATGGTAGCTGTCCCTCGTTCCACGTTCTATTGATGAACCATAGAAGTGTCTCTTTTGCCTTTGGCCCTAGTTGACAAATCATCTCATTTTTAATTTTATCTGGTCCTGGAGCTTTATTTTTGGCCAGTTTCCGTAGTGCCATTTTCAGTTCTTGCGGACGGAACTGATCATCGAACGCAGCAATATTGGTCTGATCTATGTTACTCGTGGATGTGTTCTTTAGGAGCATTTTGTCTAGTTTCTTTCTCTGTTGTGTTTTATTTAAACTGGCATAAAAATTGTTGAAGACATCGGCTTTCTTGCTGCTTGATGTTACTTCATCACCACTTCCATCCACCATGGGTGTTGGGTTTGTCTTTTTCTTGCTTCCCTCGAGATTACTGAGGAGTCTCCAAACTTTGTTCCCTTCTCTTTTTAAATCTAATTTGTTGCAATTTTCTTTCCAAGTCTCCCGTTTATTCTTCTTGGTGACATACCTTACTTTTGCTGTCCACCTGTTGTACTCTGTTTTATTTAGGGTGGTAGGGTATTTTTCAGCCTTCTTTCTAGCTTCTCTCCTTTCTTTGACTGCTTCAGCTAATTCAGATGTCCAGTAAGGTTTATACTTCTTATGCTTCCCCCTAGGGATGCACTTTTTGGCAGCTGTTAGGATTGTGGTACACATGTTGTTGTATGTAGTGTTAATGTTATCAGTTCTAATGATTTGACTGAACCCAGCGTCAGTTTCTCGGCCGTAGCGGTCCCAGTCTGCTTTCTGAAGTTCCAGGATGGTTTACACAGGGACTTCTGTGTCTTCTGTGGTGTTAAAATAGTTGTTAAAAGAGGGCGGTGGTCACTTCCCACGTCTTCTAAGACTTTGATGATACTATTTTCTGCTATGTCAGCTGAAACAAATGTCAGATCTGGCCGGCTGGTCGAGCCGTGTGCCCTGTGTAGGAGTGTTGGTGGAGTTTCCAAGTTCTGCAGCAGCATTAAGTTGGTACTGCTGCACAGCTCCTCAACCTCTAGACCCCTACTGTTAAACCGCCTGTATCCTAGAGCAGGAATGTGAGCATTAAAATCACCAGCTACGACCGTTTTCTTTAGTATGGGCTCGAACTCAGGCAGACCTTTTGATGAGGTCGAGGGACAGTAAATTTTGTGTAGTGTGTACTTGGTGCTATCTTTGCCCCATAGCTTTATTACTTGGTGGTCGATATCCCTCGCAGGGTTGTTGGTTACTGTGGCTTGGGTATCATTTATGATTAAGGTCATGATGCCTTGGCACTTCAGGCATTCACATTTGTACTGTGTATAACCCATGATGTTAATTTGTCTCCGTGGGAGTATTGTTTCCTGCAGAAGGGCTACTTGTACTTGATGTTCGTGTAGTATTTTTGTAAGCTCAATTGTCTTGTTCTGTAGTCCAGCTATATTTAGCTGTAAAATGTTAAGGTTCCCCTTCGCTGACTTTTCACAAGGAGCAGGGGATTTATCTCTCCTGCGCGGGCCTTGGTAACCGAGGCGACGCCCGAGCTCGTATGGAATATGTTGTTTGACTGGCATTGGAGGTAATGGGTGTTTGCTGCAGACATCTCCCTCCCAAAGAATGCAATGGATGTGTCTTCCTCATTGAGTATTGGGTTGATTTGCTTGGCCACTCACCTTTTTGGCTCTAAAGATCACTTCGCTCTGGGGGTTCAGGTGGGGTTCACAGAGATGCATTCCCCGCTAGTCACAAGCGCTCACGATGCAGGCCTCATTTTTCGTTCTGTGGCTGAGCTTTTGCTGTGGCTGTGTCACGTCCTGCATCCTATGCCTTCACGATTTTCCCCGAGCACAGCGGTTCTAAATTTCCATTGAGTTTTAGTGGCTTTGCTTCCCGTGTCTCAGGAGTTGGACAAAATCTGACGATGGGTGCAATGTCAGGTCGCATGGCAATCTTGCTGCAGCTGGGACATAGTTCAGGGCCCAGATCCCTTCTAGGTAAAGACCTATCTTTTACCATCACCGCTTCAGGATCCTTGGTGAGGTGTATCGTGGATTGGACAAAGAAAGATTGGTAGGCAAGTAGAGAAGAGAGAAGGTAGCATTTAACCCATGAGTGGGGTTTGGGTTGGTGTTGACCAGAGCATGGTCCACTCGCCGGTGTATTGCGCCTACACCTTAGGAGGAGTCCCAAACAACTCCCGACCCAGTTATACCGCCAGGCACTCGGTCGCCCCCATAGCAAACTCTGTGAAAACGGGGTCACCACGTGAAGGTGCTGCTATGGACACATTTGTACAGGAGAGGCCATATGCTAGGAGCTTACTACAAGACAATAGCTTCCGCGGCGCTCACTGCACCTGGATATGAGAGGCTGTGTGTTCGCATCAACATCCATTGATGTAGGTGGGACGTCAGAGCCCGAACCCTACATAGACCCCATATATAATATATAAAACATGTGATTGTTTTCATGAGCATTTCTATATCAAATACAATGCTTGCACGATCACACGCCCCATCCGAACAAACATGAGCTGTCTTTACCACTTCACTCACATTAATAGCATACGCGCTTCTCCCGCCACATCCACTAACGTAGTCTATCTCCTAATGACGAACTGACGCACGTTGGTACGCACAATCTTAAAACATTTTTCTTTTTTACGCAACATAATACAAACAGCATTACATCCATACAATATTACTTCTTTGCATATATCTATCCTCCCCTTTAACTATTCTTTTAACTCTTCTATGCAAGAAATCCCCGCATCATCGTTACTAGAATAACTTCTATCGTAATTAGGTTAGTAAAATACAGGTTAGATAGATTCAATATAACACAGAATTTATAACAACAAGCTTCAGAGCACATTACGATAATTGCAACCTTTTCAATGTTTCTAGTTTTTTAATCAGACTTCTAAGTCTGGCATCCATCATTATAACTAATACTAAATACTGTACTTGTGTTGCGTGTTCCAGTCTGTTACCTTATACTTATTGAAGACTATTGGGTAACGAGTATATTAATTTGCTGCCCTGGTCTTGTAAGGTATTTTGATATAATAGACAACAGTCTAAACAATAACGTGACGAATGGCCAACTTGAATAATCTTGATCAACAGCTTGTTGTACGTTTTATCACATTTAATATGTCACAATACAACATAAGGGCACTTCACTTCTTTTGAGAGCATATGATGATATGACGTTACATCAGTAAAACAGATGTGTTCAATAGCAGACATAAGCAATAATGTCGTTGTGCCGGGTTAAAGTCAGAATGTCTATGTATCGTCTACGACGCCTTCATACTTTACACATCCGTATTTATTCAAATCACTTACTGTCCTTCTCCTTAAGCCGCATACAATCAGGCACATATCATAATGAAGTCAGTCAACTATTCTGACTCTGAAATATTTTATAACAATGAACACTGGTCTGTCGCTCTCACATAAATATCCGTACACTTTGAAAACACAAGCCAAACTCAAATGCCCTAACGATAACCTTCATCCCTTCTCCCCAGCAGACCCTGTCCACGTCATAAACTAAATACCTGTCTGACCCACATTTCACCACTCGCACGCTTTCACACTCGAAGCGTTTTCGCATTCTGCTCCGTTGCGCACAGCGATGATTTACAAGCCTGAGAGCAAAGGGAGACGTAACACTTTTCCCCCCCCCCCCCCCTTTCCCAGCGAAAACTGAAAGTTTTCCATATAGGAAGCCATTTTTGAAAATGCGAGAAGTTGCCGTCCAGTCTATGTCTTACGTGATCAACAGTCTATGTTATGTAGTCAGCAACATGGAAAAATGAGAAAAATCAATGAAAATGTGAATAAATATGATAATAAAATTGTGAAGTTTTAGAAAATGAAATATCTGAATGCATTTAATTAAAAGATGAATGAAATGAAAGATCTAACAAATTAAATAGTATTAAGTAAGTATAATAATTAAGTTAATGTAAATGTCCATATGATCGTGTGTGTGCTGTCTGTATCATTGTGTAAAACTGATTAACTAAAGTTACTGAGTGTCATCAATGGTAGGTTCATTTTTCATTCGTGTGACAGCTTACTATTAGTAATTTTAGCACTTTAGTCACAGAACTGGTTTAAGTAAAAAAAAACATGTTCAAATGGCGAAGTTCTCCATAGGCGTAACGAATCGATTGTTTCTTCTGTGAGATTTCTTTCCATATGTTGCCTCTTGAGTGTCACAGTCTCTGAGCCCAAAAATGTTGAAAGTTCTGCATCACAGTCAATTTGTGAAGGATTGCCAATAAGATATGACAATGACCCTTATAATGTTTCTATGAGATACTGTTTGATTTGGTTCCTTTACCGCATACGCCATGACTGTCCGGAAATCAGATCCTGTGTAATCATACATGGATCTTGATGTAGTGTGAAACAATTTGAATGTATTCACACAAAACGTCTCTTATCATGACTTCAAATGAATTAAGTTGTTTCTCTTGATAACGATGGTAATATGTATCTGGTTATGGATATTGTCAAGATAGCGCTTTTAAGTTAGCGATATATCTGTAGACGATCAGCACTGTACCTTGGTCAATGGGTCGCAGCAATGTCAGATCCTTGAGAATCGGGCATTTCTGTCTGTGTGCATCTAGACAGAACGTCTGCAAGCACGATGGACTTGCCCTCAATAGGTCGAATGATATAGTAATATATTTGCAAATTAATTGCATAACGTGCGACTCGTGCGTTTTTCATGTTGGACTTTTGAAGGTACGACAGGGCCTTCTGGTCTGTCTCAATGATGTAACGAGAACCAAGAAGGTAACGCTGAAGCTTTGTGACAGCCCATATGATCGCGAGAAGCTCGAGCTCAATAATTGGATATCTGGTTTCTGTCTTTGAGAGCTTCCTAGACACATACATCACAGGATGAAGCATTCACTCTACTTCTTGCATCAAGGAGCCACCAATACCGTACATCGAGGCGTCTGTCCTGAGAATAAATGGGAGATGATCAGGGAGGTTTAAAATTGGTGCACATGAAAATTAATGCTTTAAATGGACTAGAGCTATGTTGCAGGCCTCCGTCCAGGCAATTCTATTAGGGAAGCCTTTTGTAGTTAACTCAGACAGAACTGACGTAACTGAAGATAAATGAGGCATAAATTTATTGTAGCTGTACAAGGCCGCGAAGACTCCGCACCTGCTTTATAGTCTTAGGAATTGATAGGTTAAGAATCTTCGAGACAGTTTTATCCTCAGTTATAAGAAATCCATGGCTCACTCTGTGACCTAGGAAAGAAATTTCTTTGAAACCTATGTGAACTTTCGAAGGATTCGCTGTCAGATTATTAGAGCGAAGAATTTCAAGAAGAGATTTCAATCCAGAAACATGTTCGTCCCAAGAGTTGTGGAACAAATAAATAACATCTATATAAGAGATGATATCAGATTTATGAGAAAATAGTTTCCTCATCATCCAAACGAAAGTTCCTGGTGCGTTTACCAAGCCAAAGCCCATGAAATTCCACTGATAGAGACCCTTAGGGGTAGCGAAAGCAGTGAAAGGTTTTGCTTTTTCCGTGAGAAGTATTTGCCAATATCCCTTGGATAAGTCAAATTTGGTAAAGTAGGTTGCTTTAGAAAGTTTTGACAGTAATTCGTAAAGAATTGGCATTGGCTCTGCGTCAGACTCCGTTATAGAATTGAGTTTCCGAAAATCCATGCACAATCTAATATTGTTATCCTTCTTCTTGATTATAACCATTGGGAAAGAATAAGCAGACGCTGATGGTGCAATAATGTTAAGCTGTAACTTTTGACCTAATTCTTTTTCAACCTGATCCTGAAAGTGGATAGGGATAGGGTAAGGCTTTAATTTAATAGGTTTGTGATTTGTGAGTCTAATATCGTGAGTGATTATAGAAGTTCGGCCTAGAATATTAGTCAGAACTTGCTGAAATGACTCTAGAATAGAAAGAATTTGAGATTGTTGTTAACTGGATAGATCCGGTTAAATAGATACATTTACCCATGATTCTGTCGGATAAAGAGACATGACAGGAAGTTGCAAAGGTACATCATGAAAAGAATTAGGTTCTTCTTGAATCATTGATAATGAAGAGTAAGATGCAGGATGATCAGTGGATACTTTATTAAAAGCATCTAAGATAGGCTTGAGATATTCAGGTCCATCATGGAATTGTTTGAGCATGTTGATGTGAAAGGTTTTATTCTTGCCTTTAACGTCAAGAATGTAATCAACATCGGTCAATTTTGAAATAATTTCATATGGACCCCTCCACGAAATGAGAAGGCTATTCTCTCTCGTTGGTAGCAGGACGTAATCTTTGTCTCCCGGAAAATTTCCTTAACTTTTTCAAAAAGTTTTGACGAGATCTGGCTTTTTCTTTTGCCTTTTCAGATGAATCAGTCGCTATTTGCCAAGCGTCTATAAGTGTCTTTCGTAGATTCACCACATACCCATAGGATGACTGGCATTCCTGGGTCATCTCCGAACCTGTAAGTAATTGTTTTATTATCGACATGGGTCCTCGTGGTGGAGCACCATACATGAGCTCAAAAGGCGAGAACCCAGTGTGTTTGTTTGCGACTTCCCGATAAGCGAACAGCACTGCTGGAAGCACTCTATCCCAGTCTTGTGGATACGTCGTGGTCACCTTCCCCAGTAGTTGTTTTAGCGTTTTATTTAGGCGTTCTACCATGCCATTGGACATAGCATGATAAACGGAGCTAAGAGATCTATCAATATTACATATTTTCGTGACATGCGACATGACATCTGACACAAACTGTGTTCCCCTATCTGATAAAATATTGTCAGGGAACCCCAATCTCGTAAAAATGAGGAACAGTGCATCAGCAACATCGGTGGTAGCAATATGTTTAAGAGGTATTGCCTCCGGCCACCTGGAGCACATATCAATACAGGTGAGGACATATCTATGACCTCTGGCTGACGGAACTGACAGTGGACCTATTAAGTCTATGGCCATTTTTTGAATAGTCGCACCGAAATATCAGCAGCCTGTATAGGTGCATTGTGGCCTTTGTAGCCACTTGTTGGCATGTCTTGCACGAACGACAAAATAATTTTACATCCCTGACTATTCCAGGCCAATAAAAATGCCGTAAGACTCTATATTTGGTCCTAGCAAAGCCCATGTGGCCTGCACAGTTTGTATCATGCGCATGTCTGAGAATGTAAGGTCGAATATTGGTTGGTACCAGAATCTGCTGCTGTACCGATGTAGCATCTCTAGCATTACGAATTAATATGTCCTTTTTAATTGTATACCATGGTTGTGCCCTTTCTGAGCAATCAACATCATTTGACTTACCAATTTGAAAAATCTTTTCGAAGAATTGTCATTCTTCTGCATATCAATAAATGATGTCTTCGTTAGCATAGGCATATGATGTTGATTGTCATCCTTGTCATGATTGTTAGTCATTTATTCTTCCTCTTGAGCCTGTGCCTGTGCTCTTGTAATGACCATATTAGCGTATAGTATATGCTGACGTTCCCAGATTTCTATATCTTGGAGTGAACACGCTTTTATACCCACAACATTGCCCATTATTATGTCAGCAATTGATTCATGTAATAAACAAGCTTTAACTTGACCTGAGAAAAATGGAGTATCAATGTGCACAATGGCCACAGGATAGAATTCCACCGTGCCTCCAAATAGGACACATTTTACATTCTCCCCGGTGCAGCAAGACGGGTCTACCAAAGATTTGCGTACCCCCACAGTTGTGCAACCTGTATCACGGAAGACTGAAACTAGTTGATTATTTAAAAAACCCCTGTGAAACATTAGCGAGCCTTTCCCATCATGAGAGGCTAATGCACATACTAAAGCGGGAACAGGATGTCCGCAGGAAAGTCTGGAGACCACATCCGGCTGAAACAGAGTGCTGCATTCTGAACAATTTGATGGATTAAATAAATCAGCAGCACACGCATTAGCAATATTTGTGTTTTCACCATTGGGATTAACCGCTCCTGTGTTACTATTATGACTCCAGTTCGAGTTTCTCCGATCAAGGTTACGAGAGCGATTAAAGTTGTTATTAGCCCGTTAATAATTCCGACTCAATCTGCTATTCTGGAGATTATTAGAATGCTGAGGACACGTACAACCTAGACAGTGTTGAGATTGAGGAGAGATCTGGTTGTTATTTGTATAATACGATCTGTCTTCTCTGTTCATGTAGGTATTATCAGATCTATGCCATCCTCTGTTAGATTGAAAGTAACCCTATGATGGTCCATTTCCATCAAAATATCGTTGGGAGTTTCTCTGATTGTGGTAAGGTTGATTGCCAAAATTGTACCGTCCTCGGAAAGATCCACTATTTCGGTCATTATTCCTACTAAAATTTCTATCCATACTTTGCGATCGAGCTCTAGGGTAGTTTATCTGCACCGAATGAGCTGATGCAACAGGTAATGCCTCTTTAATAGCAGAGTTGTTAACACTCTTTCCTGGGTGTGCCGTCATAAACTGACGCCCTAACAACACAAGGGATTGTAAAGATTATGGCTTCCGTTCATGTAAACAGGCCAAAAACGCAGGGCTAATGGAGGAAAGTACTTTGTCTCTCAAAATAAGGTCCATCAAGTCCTCATATGTATGTTTGATTTTTGCCAACTCAATCCAACGATTGAAGCATAACTTTATAGTTGAAATGAACTCACTAAAGTCCTTTTGCTTTCGGGTGTGAGTTTTTAAATCTTAGCCTGTACCCATTCTCGTCTAATTAATACTTTCTTAAAAGTAATGTTTTAGCTGCCTCATAATATTTTATGTTTTCCTCATCCATTGTTGACACAGCTGTCAACGCTTCACCGGTCAGTAATGACATTAAATTTATCACCCATGATAATTTTTCCAGTTTGTATTCCTCACACACTGTCTGAAATCGGTTTAAAAAGCACGAAATATTGTATACATTTTTAAAAATTAAGGTAAGTGAAGTTTAAATGATGAAGCATGTTCTCTCTTGGAAGAACCTGCACTTTCATGATTAATCTGTTTATTACTAGCTTCCAATTTGAGTCTATCCAACTCTAGAGAAGCCATCTTTTCTTCATGCAGAAAGTGGGCTTTCTTAGCCTTTAAATCTATCTCGTCTTTTCTTTTCTGCCATTTCATCTTGTCTTTTCTTTTCTTCAAATTCTTCTTGTCTTTTCTTTTCTGCCATTTCACCTTGTCTTTCTTTTCTTCAAATTCTTTTTGTCATTTCTTCTCTGCTATTTTTTCTAACTGAATTCGTTAATCTTTTCCGATCTCTCTAATTCTTGTTCTCTCATCTCTTTCCAGTTTCTTTTCTTCTCTTTCCAGTTGCGCCATGTCAAACTCTTTAAGCTCCTGGCCTTGCAGTCCCACATCTTTACCTAGCTGGATAAAATGCTCCAGACTAGACATTTTGTAAGTTTAAGTATATATATATATATATATATATATATATATATATATATATATATATATATATATATATATAAGTTACTTAGTCTGAATGTGAATATGGATACTGATAAGCGATAAACAGCACCAATGCCAATTCGTTAAAATTCAGTACTCTGCAAATGTGACTTAGCAAGTCATCAATGCAAACAAAAAAAGTAGTGTTGCACACTATAAGACAGAACACGTAGAACAATAGTGAAGCAACAGAAAAAAATACTAAGGTGTAGAAAAAAAGATAATGTTTGAAATGTATGCTTACACTATAAGGTTAGACTAAACAAGACGAATTTACAACGTAAAATCCATATATCAACATAATGATAGATAGAGAAGACCGACAGTAGACGTACAAAAATGCAGAAAAACTAAATAAATTTAAAAAACCGACAAATACGAACAACAGTGAAAAAACAGGACAGCACGTCTACAACATAAAATAAATATAGAATATTTAAAAGAAAGCTTTCCATACAGCATTTTGAGCTGGGCCTCTTTGAGAAAATATTACATAAATTTCCCTACTGACACCCTTGATTGCAGACTCGTCCGAAGATGAGATGTAATTCTGCTTATCAAGGACCCACACCGTCCTCCCTTCCAACCACAACAAACATAAAACAGATAAACAAAAAGGCTCTACACTGTGTAAGACTAAGGCTACAAAAAACTAGTCCACTTATCTTTTTGTGATCCTTCCTCAGAAGTATAAATACACGTGACAGTATTGTTGCCTCTAACATATGCAACAGGTAGAGCGAAATTTCATCGATGCAGACTGCTCCCGCATGTAGAACTAGCCAACTTGTTTTGCTGGTTGAATGAATGTGCTTCGTTTTGGCTGCAGAAATTGTGATTGATTACTTTAATTTTTCTTGACGAATCCAACCTGGAACTGCGTAGAGTGATGATAACTTCCTTCTCAAAGACGTTGATGAAGAAAATACGAACTTCTATTGGTAAAGTTCAGCAAATATTATGATTGAAGTGTACTGTTTACTCTCTGAATTTCTTCTCGCCGGCACTAGTTTGAAGAAGGCCGGTTGGCATAGGTTGCGCAGAAATTTCTATTCAAAAAATTCGTAGATGTGGTTAGGGACAGTAGTATCGTTTTGATAAAATCTTGTGGGTAGAACGAAATCCCGTGTATACTGGCCACCACTTTATACTGTTACCTTATACTTATTGAAGGCTATTGGGTAACGAGTATATTAATTTGCTGCCCTGGTCTTGTAAGGTATTTTGATATAATAGACAACAGTCTAAACAATAACGTGACGAATGGCCAACTTGAATAATCTTGATCAACAGCTTGTTGTACGTTTTATCACATTTAATATGTCACAATGCAACATAAGTGCACTTCACTTCTTTTGAGACATGACGTTACATCAGTAATACAAATGTGTTCAGTAGCAGACATCAGCAATAATGTCGTTGTGCCGGTTTAAAGTCAGAATGTCTACGTATCGTCTACGACGCCTTCATACTTTACAAATCCGTATTTTTTCAAATCACTTACTGTCCTTCTCCTTAAGCCACATACAATCGGGCACACATCATAATGAAGTCAGTCAATTATCCTGACTCTGAAATATTTTATAACAATGAACGCTCTTCTGTCGCTCTCACATAAATATCCGTACACTTTGAAAACACAAGTCAAACTCAACTGCCCTAACGATAACCTTCGTTCCCTCCCGCAGCAGACCCTGTCCACGTCATAAACTAAATACCTGTGTGACCCACATTTCACCACTCGCACGCTTTCACACTCGAAGCGTTTTCGCGTTCTGCTCCGTTGCGCACAGGGATGATTTACAAGCCTGAGAGCAAAGTGAGAGGTAACAGTCTTACTTACGTGACTGCCATATTTCAATAATAACATTTGTGTTTCTCTAACGTTCTATGACATTTAAAGTGGCTTTGAATATTTTATTGAAACGTACGGCCACCTCGCCAGTTCAGCTGACGACCTTGACATTTTTTATGTTCTATTTGTATTTACTATTTTAGACTATCATTGCAATTATTGTTTACATTATTGTCGATAAATCTGCTAGTTTACAGCCTAATCCAGCAGTCACACTGGCGCTTTAAGCCAAAGAATATTTTTTTTTGTATCAGACTGAACACATTCAGCTTTGTTCAAAACAAAAGTGTAGTCAATGTGATGATCTTAATGTGATGTTAAATCCTTCCCTTTTTCTGCCTGTTACCGGTAGATTTCTTATAATTACCTACATGCCAGATTGACGTGCATACGAATGGCATAAAATAATTTCAACGCTTATATCTGACATTTATTAGTGTTTGATGCAATTATTATTGCTGCTTTTTTAAAAGCCGTTTGATAAAAGGGAATTAGACATGAAACCTTTAACAATGTGCTGATACAATGATGAAAAGTCTAACACGGGATGTTTGTGAGATAAGAGTCGGGCGTACATATTGACCTATAAATCTCACCAATTTTCTTTTCGCGTTTGACCGAACCCACTACGACGGTGCAAGTTAGTTAAAATAGTTTGCTAACAAGCTTGACCACAGCTGACATAAATTTGTGAAGATGGTACTTGAATAAGGACGACCCAGAGTCCGCTGGGATAACAACATTAGACAATCTTTGAAGGACCGAGGACTAGAATGGAATCAGGCCAGGAGGAAGACAGCCGATAGGATAGTCTGGCGCTCTCTCTTCCAAACCTCTACACCTCACGGTAGAAGGGGAACGACTAAGTAAGTAAGGTACTGGAATAAACTATCGAGGGATCAAGGTTAGATATCAGGGAGTGACCGTAACATAGAGTCCCGGTGTTCATGATAAGAAAAATATGTGGAGGGTCATAAACATAAAATACCCACTCTCATCCGGTATCAGAGATTAATGTGCAAGGTTGATGAGGTCAGCCTCGAGAGAACAGAAATAAATGGAAAGGAATGACAGGTTTCGTGAAGTCAAAAGAAGGAGTAGAAAAGACAAAAAGAAAAAGGAAATAAAGAATGTCATTTGGTAACAACGCTGTACACACAGAGATGAAACGTTTATGACAAGATCACTTTTGTGGACTTTGAAAATGGGCAGAGAATACGCAGTGGAGCAAGACGTGGTAAGCTGGCAATGGATTGGACACGTATTGAGCAAACCAACCAAAGGTATTACACAAACGTATTTGTTCGAGAATTACCAAGGCACGTTTGTTATAAAACTAGTAGTGACAGTATAATGTATTATAACAGTATCAGCTGTTATACCGGTAGCGGTTGTTATAAATATATAACATGTAATTGATAACTAATAAAGATGAATGTTGTATCGATGGTGGGAATGATGATGACTACACAGATAAGATTGACTTTTGATATCTTATAGATTCCCAGTTCTGAGCAGCCATTGAGTTTTTATTTCTTTTATTATCACTTCTGTTATTTGCTTCTCATCGTCAAAGCTCTCTGATCTGTTTCAAATAAATTACATATCGATAATAGTTTATGACTGCAGGTAGCCAACGGGATGCACTAATAATAACAATAATAATACTAATAATAATATTATCATTAGCAGAAGTAGTAGTAACATAATGCTGATTTCATTTTGACTTTTCTTATTTTTAAGTGACTGAATAATTATTTTTGTTTGAAGATGAGATCATCTTCTCTTACGTTAGTGACTGCACACGGAAAATTCTCATAGTTTACACATCGAAGACGTACGTATAATTTTAACATATGCTATTAATTACATTCAGTTTACTTACTTACTTAGTCGTTCTCCTTCTACCGTGAGGTGTAGAGGTTTGGAAGAGAGAGCGCCAGACTATCCTATCGGCTGTCTTGCTCCTGGCCTGGTTCCATTCTAGTTCTCGGTCCTTCAAAGATTGTCTAATGTTGTCCTCCCAGTGGACTCTGGGTCGTCCTCAGGGTCAGGATCCTTGGCTCTTTGTTTCCCATGCTTGTCGTGGTATCAGATCTTCTCCCATTCTGCAGACATGGCCAAACCATCTTAATTGGGACTGTTCTACTTGGGTCTGCAGGAGGTAGGATTTAAGGCCTTGACGTATCGTCTGGTTGCGTACCATGTCTCTTCTCGTTACTTCAACCACCTTCCTCAGATACCTCATTTCTGAGGTATGGATCTGGCTTTTATGGGTTTTAGTCATTGCCCATGACTCGCATCCATATGTCAAGACTGGGACATAGGTGGAGCGGTATACAGCCATCTTCGTTTTCTTACCAACCTCTCTCTTGCTGAGGAATCCTCGATTTATGGCCTGAAAAAGTCTCCCAGCTGCTGCTTTTCGAGTGGCCAACTCTTCTTTGATGCCTCCCTTTCGGTCTATAATAGCTCCGAGGTATTTAAAGTGGTCGACCTGCTCCAGGACCTGTTCTCCCAGCTTAATCTGATGTCTTCTTTCTTCTCGTGATATCACCATGGATTTTGTTTTAGAGCTGCTTATGACCATTCCTCTCTTCTCCAGGTCTTCCTTCCAGACTTGCTGGTTGGATTGGAAATGTGCTTCTGATTTAGCAATCAGGGCAACATCATCAGCAAATGCCAGCTCCGAAATATAGACCTGTCTCATCTTCCAGTACCTCACTGAATACTTTCTTGTTCTCTCCTTACATGCCTTGATGACATCGTCCATAAAGAGTATGAAGAGGTAAGGTGATAGGATATCACCTTGTCCTACACCAGTGGTGGTCCTGAACTCTTCTGACTTATGGTTTGCTGTCCTCACATAATTTCTGCAAGACTTGTAGAAGCTCTGTATAGCATGAATCAGAGGTGCTGGAATATTCTTCCTTGCCAAACAGTCCCAAAGTTTGCTCCAGGGGACCCTGTCAAACGCCTTTTCCAGATCTATAAAACAACGAAGCATCTCACTCTTATACTCAAGGGTCTTTTCACTCAGCTGTCTGAGTGTGAAGATTAGGTCTTGAGTACTTCGGTTTGCTCGGAATCCGCACTGGACCTCATCCAATTGTGGCTCAGCTAGGCGTCGGAGTCTCTGCTCTAGGATTCTAGAGTAGATCTTACCAGGGACACTGAGAAGGGATATGCCTCTATGGTTTCCACACTGTCGATTGTCACCCTTTTTGAAAATTGGTGTTATGATGGCAATCTCCCAATCCTTTGGTATGGTCTTGTTGTACCACGCTGCCTGTAAAACCCTTAAGAGTAATAGGTCGCCTGATGCTCCCATGAACTTAACCATTTCTGGTGTTATACCATCATGCCCTGCTGCTTTGCCCATCTTGATTTTTTCCAGTGCTGCCTTCAATTCTTCCATCTTTATGTCATCTTCACCATCATTGGTTTTCTCTTCTGTGCTAGTGTTTATCATTTCTGATGCTTCACCATGCTCACCATCCAGCAGTTCTGAAAAATATTCTTTCCATCTATCCATTACTTCCTTCGGGGCAGTAAGCAATTTGCCTTGCTTGTCCTTTATAAATTTGAGAGGGCATTGTTTTTCCTTCCTCATTCAGTTTACACCAGTTTAAAATGAGTGCTACGAAGCACTTGTAAACGTAACACATATACAGCAAGCTTGTAAACACACTGACAGTCAATTCATTTTCTCTGTTCGCTGCACCACCAGAAGTTGACGTTACGGGATGATATCGTTTTCCATCACTGTCGCAAATTTTCATCAACGTTTATCTCTGTGAGATCATCGGCATTTTTCAGGGGAAATAATTTGTAATAAAATATATGATGTGATTAAGTAGATATTTTCACTTTTCAATATATTCTTAATTCATTTATTTAAAACAAAAGCAAATTATACGTTATGTTTATTAATTTAGATTATTTGTAAAAAGTGTGTTTATTGTTTTAGGAACATGCGTTATGTTTTCTTAAACACTATTAAACATACACTGGATTTCGCTCTGGAGATAACATTATTTATAAGACAAAATTTCTCATAACGCAAGAACTATAATCTACCCGAAGGTTTTTTTTTTTACCGCTGTAGGAGGTAGGAAGGACTGTACGGTAGGGAACATTGTACAGTGCCTCCTACCTGACTGCAGCTGACACTGTACAGTGGGCGGTACCTAGGTAACGCCCACTATACAGTGAACCTTACCTGCTAGGTAGGAAGCACGTAACTTGGGTAGGAAGGACTTAACATTTTAAAGGTTAAAATAATCTGAAATCCGTACATAAATATAATTAATGCCGTATTGTATGTATTGAGAAATGGATATGCTTGTAAAACCAAGGCCAGAATGCATGATACTTGCGTTTTGTTCTACTTCTTCTTCTTCTTCCATCCTTAGCCATCAACCGGCAAAGCAGTATGTGGCCAGTACGCCTAGTGGCGTCTTAGGGCAACAACAAATTGATCAATCTATCGCTGTTTCCACCACGCCTAGTGGCGTCTTTGTGGAACAAAAACAGACCAAACAATCTATCATTGTTTCCGTAATCAGATTGGTTGGCAAGCAGGTGATCAGCCCACTGTGCGAAGTTTTTACGGGATGGGGTAAACAGCCCCATGCCCATACCCTCCTTAGTCGCTTTTTACGACATGCGTGGTAGGGTGCAGTGTTACTATTCTTTGCTCCCCTTTCGGGCCCCGGTAACACACGGGTGTTTGTTCTACTTGGCAGTGTATAAATAAAAATTATTAATCAAGTAAAACTAGATAGATGACATTCCTTCGAAATATAGATATGACCAACGAAAATCAATATACGCAAGTTAAAAATCTGTTAAACATATGTGTATTGCTTATTTAGTAACTACTATTACCAATACAGCATAAAAAAATTTTTTTTACCTTAATATAAAAAGTCAAATAATTTATAACGTCATCTGCTCGTATTGTGAAATGTGTTGTTGTTGTTGTTTGCGTTCGCTCGACCATATCTCACTCTTACAGGCTAGCCTTTTCTAAGCGGTATGTAGGCCTATGTTGTGTCGTAGTTTACAGCTGAGCTGCGATATCTGCGCCTGTCTGCCCGACACATCCGATTTCAGCATACAATTTTTACGGCTTTGCTTTTCCTGCCATCTCACGCCGATATGTATCCTTTACCTCATGTCCATACAATGGTGAAGTGAAATGACTGCGCTAGTGCATTGTGAAATAAATCTTCTCTGTGGCCAGAACATTTTTAAAGCGGAGCGGGCAACGAAGCTTATTTTTTCGTGGGTAATAAGTTTAATTGTAATCGAGTTAAGTTGTTGTAGATGACTAGCTATTTTGAATTACGGTACGTTACAAGAGCACATTCAATAAACACACACACGAATCCTCATTAAAGCTTTTTTAAAAAAAAATCATTTTTCGTTTAATCTTGACAATTTTCACATCTGATTTTCAGTGATCTTCATTTTTATTTTTTCATTAAGTGTCACTAAAAAAAAATTAGTTCAGTTTACTTAATGCTAATGTACAATACCGTACAATAAAAATAATATTAATTTCTAAAATAAAATAAATAATAGCTTTGTTAACATTTCAAAATAGATATATTTCTCACGATCGTCACCTGGGCATCGATTAATGTTGCATATATTCTCAGAACAATCCACTATTCACCTTTCAGAAAATTTATAGTGGCAATAAAACTATACTGTTCAAAAAAAGAAACGCATAGTTATCCGAGGGCGCGTTTTTATGAGTTTGTAAGTAAAATTTGGTGCTAGGGTATATAAAAACCAACCTCAAATGTTCTTTACAGTGTCAAATGCACGTGTTGACCTGAATTGCGTTCGTTGTTGTAATCGTTACAACGCAGTGGTCAATAGTGTTTATGACGCAATTTTTGACCACAGCTCATGTTGCGCGCACGTGAAAGCAACAAAATTTGGGGTGAATACTATTCACTGACTACGCAACTGAAACCCTATAAAAGGATAACGCTACACATAAAAAATTCAGTTCATTTTCAAGGAGACATTTATGGCGTCTCTATCGATAAATTAAGGAACATTGCTATTGGCCGACTGCATGCAGGCGAAAGTCAAAGTCAGGTTGCCAGGCATTTAAACGTGCATCAGAGTACCATCAGTCGACTTTGGCACCGGTTCCAAGCCACTGGCTCAGTTGAAGACCGGCATCGCAGTGGACGACCCAGAGTGACATCAGCAGCGGAGGATCGCTTTATTCGGCCCTGTCACCTCAGAGACAGGTTTACAACAACTTCCTCAACTGCCCAGTCATTGCCTGCAGGACGTCATGTGTCTGATCAAACTTTCCGGAATAGACTGCATGACTCTGGACTTTGGGCACAACGACCTCACCGAGGACCTGTCCTTACGCGCCGCCATCGCCAAAATCGACTTCTTTGGGCCAACCAGCATCAACCTTGGGCAGCTGACAATCAATGGAGACGTGTCTGGTTTAGTGACGAATCTTTCTTTTTTGTTGCAGCGTCATGATAGACGGCGTAGGGTCTACCGTAGGCGAAATGAACGTTTTGCCCAAAATTGCGTTGATGAAGCTCCGCCGCACGGTGGTGGAGGTGCAATGGTGTGGGGAATGATCAGTTACAACGGAAGGAGTCAATTGGTGCACATTGAAGGAGGCTTGAATGCGCAACGATACGTCAATGAAATTCTTCGACCCCATGTCCTTCCACTTTTGGCTGCCCAAAGGTCTGTGTTTCAACAGGACAACGCCAGACCCCATTGTGCACGGTTGACCACGCAGTTCCTGACTGCCAACAACATTCTCACCCTTCCCTGGCCATCCTTGTCTCCAGACATGAGTCCGATTGAGCACCTGTGGGATGAGCTGCATAGACGTGTTTGTCGCCGAGACGTTGCTCCAGCCAATCGTCGTGATCTGTTGCAGGCACTCCAGGAAAAGTGAGCAGCCATCCCACAGGCCCACATCAGACGTCTGATAGCATCCATGCCCAGGAGATGCCAGTCTCTGATCTATGCAAGAGGAGGCCACACACCATACTAACGGGAAAGCCCGTACGCCAAAACACTCTCGTGACCCAGATGCAAAACAACTGTCAATTGATTGGTTGAACCCTAAGGTATTCTTGTGTGCAATTTGAACAATTAACTCATTAAATTTAAAAAAGTTATTGAATGTCAAAATTATGGCTATGTGTGTGCCTTCAGTAGCTATGCGTTTCTTTTTTTGAACAGTATATATTGTTTCTTCCATGCCTGGATAATTAAACGGGCCTGTCTCTCTTCCTGGCGAGAAACTTATCTAAACTTATCAACTTTACCTTTAACGTGAAGCGTCCACGATAATGGGCAGTTATGACAGTCCTAGCAAAGAAGTTTACAATTGTTTGTTATCACGTCGAACCTAATTAACATGCAGAGTAGGAAAGCAATAGGTGATACCACTCACGTCTGACAAAATCCCACAGATGGCTGTTACGTTTAACCGTGTCATTGTTTTATCCGGAAGCTCAAAGAAAGAAGCTATAATAGACTGACTTGAGAACTATAGCTATTATTGAACTCTAAAAGAAAGTTGAATTTAAAATTTAAAGTAATTGCCAACAGATTTCAAATTGTGAGAAGAACTCTATTCGTGATCAGAAGTAATGGAAACTTTCATACGTTATGTAAAAATAAACATACTTTAAAGTGAAAGTGGTTAACTCCGTAAACAGTTTTTCATAACGAATTTTACATATTGATATTTCTTGTTTCTTTATTTTTTTTCTATTTTTAATAATTTAAAACTTTTATGCACCCAGTACTGTAAATATTGCATGCATGTTTAAAACCACTCCCCAGTTCAACTAAGTGCATGTCATAGCGCTTTTATTTCTTCACATTTAAATATATAAGACTGTATGTTATCATTATAAATAAATTATTTTATGTCAAACCAGTAACGGTTGTCATGTCTCAAACTGGCTCGTGAAAATGATAATACTAAGATAGTGATTGGCAGAGTGGTTAGAGCGCTGATCTCTCGCGGCAAAGAAGCCAGGTTCAAATCACGGTACCAACACGCTCCAGTCTACCCATCTGTAATTGGGTACCCGACTTTGAGTTAGGGAAGGAAAAGGCAGCGAGGAAGAGAACTGGTCACCCCATCTGTCGATGCTAGACCTAGTATGTTGAAGTCACTAACACTTCACTCCCCTACTGCAGTATCTGCTATGAGACTACCTGTTTTTGTTACTAAGATTTAACTTGAGCCACTCTTGACATTTCGTCTCAATATGACGATACCTGTTTTTGTTACTAAGATTTAACTTGAGCCACTCTTGACATTTCGTCTCAATATGACGATACCTGTTTTTGTTACTAAGATTTAACTTGAGCCACTCTTGACATTTCGTCTCAATATGACGATACCTGTTTTTGTTACTAAGATTTAACTTGAGCCACTCTTGACATTTCGTCTCAATATGACGATACCTGTTTATAATTAAATGAAGCTTATTTTATGTCTTTTCCTTAACAGAAAGTTATGTATGTGATATAACAACCAGGATCTTTCTTTCATATATTTTTAGTTTAACAATTATTTTTTTTTTTTTTTTTTTTTTTCCGTACGCCCGCTAATACTCGAGGCGAAATCTCAGGTTATTATTTTTATGTCTAACCTGACATTGATTTTACGTGAGTATCCCTTTTTTCTTGTACAGAGACAGGTGTCCCTCGCCATTCAGGCAAATACTCTCCGATTTCGGAGGTACCCATTACAGCTGGGTCAGCTCAGGAGCCGCCAATCCCTGGTCGACGACACTCCTTCAAATGTCGTCGCCAGGTCTCGAGTTAATCCAGTCCAAATCCCGGTCGACGAAAAATCCTCAAATGCCGTCACCCGGGTTTGATCCTGTATCACCAGGTCGCCAGAGCGGTGTGGTAACCACTACGCTAGCGCGGCTCCCCGTTTAACAATTATAATTAATAACAATTATTCAGAGGCACCAATTACATGTCATAGTATTTATTTATATATTTATTGAGCGTCCGATTGAAAGAATGGTTAGAGCGCTGTTCTCTCTCGGGAAAGATGTTAGGTTCGATTCACGGTAACGACACGCTCCAGTCTACTCAGCTGTAAATGGATACCTGACTTTGCTCGTGAGTTAGGGAAGGAAAAGGCAGCGGGGAAGGGAGCTGGTCACCCCACCTCTCGATGCCCGACCTAGTAAATTGAAGTCTCTAACACTTCACTCCACTACGGCAGCATCTTTATTGCGACCACTCTGACCTTATATTTATTATTCCCTGCCCAAATTATGATCCCACTACACGCACCATACCGCACTACAAGCACCATACCGCACTACAAGCACCATACCGCACTAAACGCACCATACTACACTACACGCATCATACCGATACATGTTTGGAATGAATATTGAAATAATAATTTCCTACCATACATTTTAGACGAAATTAGAAAAATGTCATAAAATTTGTTTACACACTATAAATGAATAACATATGAAGCAAACATAAAAATATCTTTACTCTTTATCTCTCTAGTCTTTTGTCCTATAAAGGAATTGAAAAATGGAAATATCAGCCAAATGGATTATAATAACTACAACGCAGTGCGACATACCAATTTATTTTTGTCAGACAAGAATTACTGTACAGTCCGTATTGCCGGGTACGCCCTTTCTACCTCCTACTGTACAGTGCTTCCTGCCTGAGTTAAGTGCCTGCTACCTAGGCAAGAATCACTTGTCCAGTGTTCCCTACCTGACGAAGGGAAACACTGTACAGTGCGTGTTACCGGTTACGTTCTTCCTGCCTCCTACACCGGCACAAACTGCCGCCTACACTAAATTGGTGATGACGGTGTGTGAAAGTCCGTTGGTGTGCCATGACCATACGTCCTTATACGCGGTAAACTGACACATATATCTGGGCAGCAATACAGACAAAATTAGAAGGAACAGACTGATATCAAAACAAGAATACATGAGGCAAGTAGAGTTTTCATTGCATTGTGAAATGTTTAGCAATTAACAAAACATTATTCCTATTGTCTTCTATAGATGGCTATATAAGTGACATTTACTTTTCGAGTACATTGCGTGGACTGAGGTGGAGTGGGGGCTGTCAGAATAGCAGGTTTATCGGAATACTTTTCACGGAGCATGTATTGTGTGGAAGCAAATCATGGAAAATAGACAATTAAAGTAAGATGATCACTAGGCGCGAACATATGATTTTACATAGCAGCATTTCGAATCATGTGGGCATCTAAAGGAATGAAGGATGATATCCAGGTAGAGGCCAGCGTGTAGGATAAGACATCAGACACAGGAGTGTCAAGTGATACTTGACTGGTAAAAATACGTCAATGAAGGATGATGTAACGGTAGAGGTCAGCGTGTAGGATAAGACATCAGACACAGGAGGGTCAAGTCATACTTGACTGGTAAAAACACGGAAATGAAGAAATTAAACTATCAGTAATTTAACGTGATCAGGACTGGATTAACAATTAAGCAAACAACGCACGTGCTTAGGGCACCAACCCAAGAGGGGCACGAACAAAACAATTCTAACTGTCCTCAAATTGGAAAGCCACACATTAGAAAACTGTGGCCAATCACGTGTTTAATGTGTTAATACAAGTTTGTACTAAACAGATTTGTCAACGTCTAACACTATTTATGGGTGCTGGTTCTGTAGCGTGGGGAATGAGAGAGCACCCATGCTTTGACTTATTAACTCGGAGCCATGGAATGAGAAGATCGATTTGTCTCATAAGTCATGTGACCAGAATATTTGTCAAGAAGTGCCATGAGATGAGTGAAAAATTTAATACAATCAGAACAGTGTGGATCTGATGACATTGCACTGCTAGCACTTTCACATCAACACATCCAGGAAAAAACGGATAGACTTAATAAGTATAGCCAGCAGTTGGGCTTAAACATCAACCTAAAGAAGAAAGAGGTCATGACGCTCAATGTGAGCAACCCTGAGCCCATATCAGTAAGGAATCAGCAACTTGAACAGACAGATGCCTTCACATACCTAGGATGCATAGTAACACCAGACGGCGGAGCAAGCAAAGACATCAACAACAGAATGAACAAAGCAAGAACAGCCTTTTTTAGTCTAAACAACATCTGGAAGTCCTCTCAATACAGCACAAGCACAAAATTAGGATTATATCAGAGCTGTGTGCTTTATGTGCTTCTCTATTGCGCGGAGAACTGGAGAGTTACAGAGAAGGAAATGTCGAAATTGTCCTCTTTTCACACAACATGCCTAAGAAAAATTCTCCGAATCTTTTGGCCGAATACCATCACCAACCAAGATCTGCTTACTCGGAGCAAGCAAGAGGACATGCACACCATCATAGCTGGCAGACGCTGGAGCTGGGTTGGCCATGTCCTCAGAAGAGACCCGATGCCATCACAAGAACAGCTATGCTATGAACCCCTAGAGGAAAACGAAAGAGAGGCCGACCAAAAACAACTTGGTGGAGGACTGTGGAGGCTGAGATGCAAAGAATGAACCAGAGTTGGGGCACTGTACGAAGGATTGCCGCCGATCGAGCACAGTGGAATCAATTTGTTGTTGCCTTACAAGACGCCACCAGGCGTAATGGCCACTGACTGCTTTGACGGTAGGCGGCTAGGGATCAAAGAAGAAGTGTGGATCTGAAGACGGTAAAGGCACAAACATGGCATGAACAGAAGTCAACAATATACGTGATCAGTAGTACTATAGACTGGAAGTTGTAGAGACACATGATCACCTACGCCACCAGGCATGGTACTTGAAGAAGAAGATACAGGGTGAAACAAAAGTCTGGATTCATAGAGAAATTTGTGAGATAGTGAAAGTGTACTTATCATATAGAATTTTTTGGTTTGTTGAACCAATTTGAGTTCAAGTGAAATTACTAAAAGAACACAAGAAAATCTTGTATATAATAAAGTGTAAATTGTACCAACAGTCTTTATTGACTTATTTAAGTTCAGTTCTAAGTTCTTGTTGGTTAGTTATTAGATTACCCCTAGCTGAGTCATAAATTTAATCATAATTATTATCCTAGTCATAGTCTTGGGTAGGTCTGTGAGAGTAGCACTTTAGATAACTAGGATTGCACAGTACCCCCTCACCTAGTGATCTATACAGCTGACCTTAACCTTGGACTACTATACACCATTACTCTTTTCAGAGAATGGGGTATTTCTTATAAGACCAGTCTCTTATCTGGCACTATCCTAGTATCATCTGATACATCTTTATGTCCAGGATATCTTGTATATAAATAATTAAAACCTCTCGCGACAAAAATCACTAAGGATTTTTTTTTTTTAGATTACTTCTTATAAGGCAACATCGTTCTAAAAATCTAATAAAAATACTGAAAAGTTACATCCAAACAACTTATTATTATTGACCATACTTGCTAGATTCCATATCACAAACCTCTAACAAAACAAGTGCTTTCACATTTAAGCAAAACACAAAAACATTGTTAAAAGGGGAATAATATATGAAAATTCATGTTATCAATTAAAATAAATGTCACTAATTAATTAATCGTTAACGATTTAAAGATACTGGCCTTCATATATATATATATATATATATATATATATATATATATATATATATATATATATATATATATATATATATATGTAATGTGTGTATGTGTGTGTGAGTGTATTCATATAAACTACTTTGGCAGCCAAATTTCCTCTTTGTCTACAGCAGCTAATTTTCTTTTTACTTAGGCCGCCTAATTCCGTAGCACTGGCCCTGAATGCAGTGTCACTATTATTTGCTCCTGTGCGACACGGTTAGCATGACTTTAAAATACGTGTCAGATTAGATGTTTTCTCAGGGGGAGTCATTTTGTTATAACAGGGGAGACACTTTATTGCAAAAGTTAATAACAATTATTAGTATACTTTTTAAACTTAAACTTTAAGACATTTTCAAATTTTAAATTGAAAACATAAAAATGCAAAGACGTTTTAATTTTTAAATTTGTTGTTTCAAATTATTGAAATTTAAATAGAAAATTGTATTTACTAATTTTAATTTTATATAAATTTAACATCGGAGCTAACTGCTATGTAGTATATATTTATCTGCTTGTAAATCTCTTAACCCATTGCTGCTTTCACCTTCAATCTGTATTTTTGCACGGCATAAACTGCCGCCAGTAAACTAAAAAGAGAAACAACTAAACGTGAAACAACTATTAAATATAAGTAAGTAAAAGGGATATTTCTATTTGATAAAGAAAACTATTTAGCACCAAAAATATAAAGATTACGGAAAATGCTTTAAACAAGGCTAACGGATTAGAAGGCGGTTAACTTCACAGATCAAGGGTGTTAATTAAAGCGACCTCTGGTCCACAGGCTACCAGAACATCCGACTCACAAACTTCTTGTATTTTGGCTGGATTAGAAAGAGTTGGACCGAATGTCATTGCAACGTTATATCGCTTTGTCAGACGCTTGACATGGTCATTGACATTAGCCACGTCAGCACACATCACACACTAACAGTCGTTTGACATGGTCATTGACATTAGCCACGTCAGCACACATCACACACTAACAGTCGTTTGTAATGGTCAATAACGTTAGCCACGTCAGCACACATCACACACTAACAGTCGTTTGAAATGGTCATTGACATTAGCCACGTCAGCACACATCACACACTAACAGTCGTTTGTAATGGTCATTGACATTAGCCACGTCAGCACACATCACACACTAACAGTCGTTTGAAATGGGCTAGCCGTGGTGGCTGGTTACTGCATCAAATAGACTTATGTCGCCGCTGGTCGCGGGACCACATAAACTATGTCCCAGTTATAACAATCTATCCAGGTGATATGTCAAATCTTCGCACCGTGTAGACCTTTCGTCACAGGTGGTACATATTCTCTTCCGAGTTCATTGATATTGAATTTCCTAGTGATCGTAATGTTTACTGGTTTACTTATATATCTTGTGGGTGGAAACTGGCGACTGCCAGAGGTGGAGTTACCCAAATGACTGTTGGTTCAAGACCAGGTCCTTACTACTCACGTACGTTGTCAGTGATCATTTGTATCTTCCTAGTGCTTCCATACATGAGTAAATAACGCAATAAGTCATGGAAAACTGTTTATTAGTAGTGTCCAAGGGACTGAAGGCATGGTCAAATACAAAACTCAATAACCTGGCTATCAGCGGCCAGAACGCCTGTGAGTTACATGAATCGTGAGATCTCTGCAAAAAGGACATCATCATAACAACAAGTCTGCTTGACTCTGCTAAAATGTCGATAGGCTTTTGCCTTGAGTCTCAATATACATTTCATAGCAGACTAATCATTCTAATAGAAAAAATGGTTGTCATACAAACCGTGTGAACACATCCCACAAAACTGGAAAACACAGTCTTCTCGAATAACATACTTGTGAAAACATTTTATCTTTCAGTGGTAAGGTATTTCCTCGACCAGAGGTTAACTTCACAACCTTTAAAAACCCTGGCCAGCACTAAGGCTGAAACACGTCTACAACACTTAACAGTGAACTCCGTGACTGAACTGAGTTCTGACTGCGGTGGTCAAAAATAGCTATCGACGATTTCATTGGTCACGCTCGAACAGTGATGTTTTGTTAGCAACTAATCTTTCTCAAGATCTTTAGCTATTCTTATATTACTGTTTAACGTGCTAGCTAGCGTTAAACACAGGCCATTCGGTGACATACGTCCCGGGACTACAAAAATGTATCCAAACGGGAGACTTTTTAATTCTATCAAAACCCAAAAACTATATACATAGGTAACTCAAATATAACAAAAAAAAACATAAAACAAAATATCATGTCAAAACAGTCATGGTCAGTATAAATACAGCATAGACCTATACAAAATCAATGGGTCTAATAATATAAACGTTTAATGAAAGGAATATATAGGATAGCATGTCAGGACAGTGGACAAAGGTTGGGGAGTAGGAAGAGCCTGTAATGGAATAACTTCAGGGATATAGTAGTTCATCTCAACAGGAATCTCAATAAGTGCGACACATGTATCCTAGACATATGACAAAGGATAATAGCGAATAAACAACTTAATAGTAGAGTTCATATTAAACGTCTAAAGTGAGGAGTGACGACGACTTGTTGAACTCTATAAATCTAAATAGACGTCGAACTGGACAATATTCCACGATACAATGTACACGAGTTTGTACGGAATCATTCATAAAAAACATCAATTGAACATGAAAATGTTTTACCGATATCATACAATGACTGACATATCATACAAAAAAATCAACAGTATTAGTAATACCATCAACAGCATTGCAACGCAAAAGTAAATGCATAATGGGTGTGTGAGTGGTTAATTGCAATAGCATAAGTGAAGATGTCGTATGTTGCAAGGGGTGCGAGCGAGAAGTGACAACATATGATATGTGAGATGGAAGAGGCATAGGAATGTTATGTATCCAATATAATGCAAACGTATTATCAATAACCATTAAAGGAATGTGCACTAGTACCAAAAACATCGTACAAGGATAAAACATTGTGAACCTTGAGCAATGCTTTACATAATGTATGTGGGAGTATAGATGATATCTGTGTGAAGAGAAGCTGAAGGTCAGTGTAAGGTAATAGTGTACGTGGTAAATGATGTGTATATAATAAGTCTATGTGGCTTTCAGAAATAGTGATAGTGTGACATGAAAAAATACACCTCTATTCTTATCCATAATACATAACACATAGAAAAAAATAATGTCGTCCAAACATATCAGTACGTTGAGTAGCATCATGCAACTCAAAATCAACAAAATCCAAAAAAAATTTACAAGTTGTGTAATAATACCTGCTAGAAATTAATACTTAACCGATTTGAATTAACAGCCGTACAAGTGTTGTTTACAATTATGAGGCTGGCGTTAAAAAACATGATAGATGAGCTGTTGATTTGCAGCTATAGTCCACACTTGTAAAGTGAGACTATTAATATTCATCTCTGTGAACGTTCCAAATAAGAAGTTGGAGAGCCTGTCCTACAAAAGGAACGATAGCTATGCATTATCTATGTATCTTACATAGATCCTGAAATCTAGTTTGCAATACGGTGAGAGTCTGTCGTAACCGTATTAACTCTCTATATGACATGGCCAAAACAAAAATAAATCAACGTCAGGAATAATATACAATCTACTATAAAAGTACATAGTCGCAGTAATATACTATTCAATCTTAACAAAGGAATGTAACATGTCTTGTAACTCTGTTCGCAATGGTTGCAGGGAGGCGACTAAAGTAATAGTCCATGTGGAAGAGGCGTCGGAGACATCTTTGCCTTTCTCCAATAATGTTGCATCTTGCCACAGTAGTCAGCTGTACGTCTGAGTGTGGACGTCTATCTCAAACTGCAAAGCTAAGGGAAGAAAGGGACCAACCATTGTCAACCTGTAATAGAAAAAAAAATGTATTGCATTACGTTAGTGCTTGTCAAGCAATATTTGTGCCAGTTCCAAAACGGCAATTTCCTTCGATGACAGGCGCTGATCGTACGTGTGTCCTTTAGGATGGGAAGCAGTTGCTGTGAAATGAGCAACGGGAAGACTAGCAGTACATGGTTCAGTACTGTCTTGACGGTTGGAATGCATAGAACGACACTTCCTGCGAACCTGTACACGAACATGTTCATGTGATTGACGAACCAACTTTGCTAGAGGGACGGAGTCGCCAGACGATGATGAATAGTGGCGTTTAATGGCTGTTCTGGAATGTGTGTCCATGGGAACAATATAGGAATCATCATTCGAGGCTACAAGATGTGTTGTCTGGTCAGGCGTAATGTCTTGCCATGAGTTTTCGATGATGGTTGCCGAAGAATCCGAATGGACAGTTGACGAATGTGGTGGATCAGTAACTGTGGATGGCATCAAACCAGAGTGTTCAACATTTGGAGGTGTATCCTTTGTTCGTGGTTCATTGTCATGGAGTAAACGGTCGTTGCAGTGTTGGATCCGTTGTCGGAGCTCTTGTAAAGGAATGTCATCCTCTTCAGATGAGTTATCTCGCTCACGTCGATATCGTTCTATCGTATCTCTCACTAACGTGAGGGCAGTTGGTTGTGGGGACATGTCATCAATGCTAGAGGCAGGTGAGGTGGAGGACGCATAATGGCAAAGGGTGGATTTCCTGACAGGTCGTGAGGACCGAAGGTGTGGAATTTCAACAGGTCGGTGATCATCTAATTTCATTTGAGAAACGTGAGCTTTCATAGGAACATCCTGTCGCTCGTGCCAAAGGATATAATTTGTAGGAGAAGTCCGTTCGAGGACTCTGTAACCGTTATCAATCTTTTCTGCCGCTAACCAATCATCAACAGTCTTATACGTTTTCTTCTTGATTACACTTCTGTTTTCTTTCTCTTCTGCTTTTTCCCGCTCTTGGTATGTGTTTTGTGGTGGTGGGGTTGACCGACTAGATGATATCTTGTGTTTTACATGCATCGCTTTCGTTGTGGCAATCTGACTGCTTAGTAGGTGTCTATGCTCTACGCTGGGAGTATTTACCTGTGATGTACACTTGTCGCTTTGCTCTGGTACTTCTGTTTGTGTGCCGGCGTGTTTCTTTGTTTCTGTCTGCGTAGCAACACTGACCATGTCTCTTTGTATGGTGTCATGTTTTCTAACCTGACTTCTCCATGATCTACGCCTATTACTGTCACATTCTGTTGTAACTCTTGGTTGATAGGATCTGTTCTTGCTGTTCTCATATGATCTTACTTGGTTCACGTCCATGTTCCTGCCGTTCTCAGTTCTTATTCGACATCTTTGGTGGTTGTCTATGTTGATGCTATTTATTTCTAATATCTTTCCTTTCTTAATTTCTGCCACGAAATTCCTGACAGCTATGCGGTTGTGTCTTCTGTTGATGCTACTCCAATCTGAACCTGATCTATGGTTGCTATTGAAACTTGGGAGTGTTCTGTCATACGTGTGTTGTCCGATGTTTAAGCAACTTCCACAATTGTAACTTGTAATCTGATTAACATGGTGAACTGGAGAAGGATGCGAATTCACTGGGGTAGTGAGTCGGTTGTGCCTCTTGTCGTCGTACCTGTGAAATGAGTCATTTTGTCGTACATTGTTTGAATAAGATGAGCGTAGATGATCGTTGAAGGTTGCATTGTCTCTCCGCCATGTTTGTTGTTGCCGTCCGTTGTCCAAGCAACTTCCAGAATGGTGTACTGTGAAATACTTTCTGTGATATGGTTTGTAGTTATTTTTCTCGTGCACGCTTCTTCTCATATGCACATGTGAGGCACTTTGAAGGTTTATGATAATTACAGGATACAAAGTACGATCACAATGACAAGGGCGTGAGCTGGTCACGAGCACCAAATAATCTTAATGTGTGTAACCGGCTGACTGGTTTCGGGACCAAATAATAATATGTGACCGCTGTAGCACGGCACTATATAACAGTGTGTAATCGTGGTGGCTGGTTACTGCATCACAGTAATCTTATGTGACCGTGGTAACAATCTATCCAGGGGATATGCCAAATCTTCACACCATGCAGACCTTTCGTCACAGGTGGTACATATTTCTTCTGAGTCTATTGATATTGAATTTCCTAGTGATCGTAGTGGTTACTGATGTACTTATATCTTGTGGGTGGTAACTGACGACTGCCAGAGGTGGAGTTACCCAAATGACTTTTGGTTCAAGACCAGGTCCTTACTACTCACGGAAGTTGTCAGTGATCATTTGTATCTTCCTAGTGCTTCCATACATGAGTAAGTAACAGCAATAAGTCATGGAAAACTGTTTATTAGTAGTGTCCAAGGGACTGAAGGCATGGTCAAATACAAAACTCAATAACCTGGCTATCAGCGGCCAGAACGCCTGTGGGTTACATGAATAGTGAGATCTCTGCAATAAGGACATCATCATAACAACATGTCTGCTTGACTCTGCTAAAATGTCGATAGGCTTTTGCCTTGAGTCTCAATATACATTTCATAGCAGACTAATCATTCTAATAGAAAAAATGGTTGTCATACAAACCGTGTGAACACATCCCACAAAATTGAAAAACACAGTCTTCTTGAATAACATACTTGTGAAAACATTTTATCTTTCAGTGGTAAGGTATTTCCTCGACCAGAGGTTAACTACACTTACTTACTTAGTCGTTCCCCTTCTACCGTGAGGTGTAGAGGTTTGGAAGAGAGAGCGCCAGACTATCCTATCGGCTGTCTTCCTCCTAGCCTGGTTCCATTCTAGTCCTCGATCCTTCAAAGATTGTCTAATGTTGTCCTCCCAGCGGACTCTGGGTCGTCTTCGGGGTCTGGATCCTTGGCTCTTTGTTTCCCATGCTTGTCGTGGTATCCGTTTTTCTCCCATTCTGCAAACATGGCCAAACCATCTTAATTGGGACTGTTCTACTTGGGTCTGCAGGGGGTAGGATTTAAGGCCTTGACGTATCGTCTGGTTGCGTACCATGTCTCTTCTTGTTACTTCAACCACTTTCCTCAGATACCTCATTTCTGAGGTTTGGATCTGGCTTTTACGGGTTGTAGTCATTGCCCATGACTCGCATCCGTATGTCAAGACTGGGACATAGGTGGAGCGGTATACAGCCATCTTCGTTTTCTTACCAACCTCTTTCTTGCTGAGGAATCCTCGATTTATGGATTGAAAAAGTCTCCCAGCTGCTGCTTTTCGAGTGGCCAACTCTTCTTTGATGCCTCCCTTTCGGTCTATAATAGCTCCGAGGTATTTAAATTGGTCGACCTGCTCCAGGACCTGTTCTCCCAGCTTAATCTGATGTTTTCTTTCTTCTCGTGATATCACCATGGATTTTGTTTTAGAGCTGCTTATGACCATCCCTCTCTTCTCCAGCTCTTCCTTCCAGACTTGCAGGTTGGATTGGAGATGTGCCTCTGATTTAGCAATCAGGGCAACATCATCAGCAAATGCCAGCTCCGAAATATAGACCTGTCTCATCTTCCAGTACCCCACTGAATACTTTCTTGTTCTCTCCTTACATGCCTTGATGACATCGTCCATAAGGAGTATGAAGAGGTAAGGTGATAGGATATCACCTTGTCTTACACCAGTGGTGGTCCTGAACTCTTCCGACTTATGGTTTGCTGTCCTCACATAATTTCTGCAAGACTTGTAGAAGCTCTGTATAGCATGAATCAGAGGTGCTGGAATATTCTTCCTAACATTTAAAAACCCGGGCCCGCACTGTGGTGAAGTGGGATGTTATAAATATGTATAGGGGACTTAGTGTACTGACTGAGATCAGCTGTGAAGGTATATATATATCTAATAAGAGTAGTGTATGATATATAACCTTACTTGCTGCCACATATGTATACCTCAGTCAGAATTATTCTGGAATAGTGTGATGACTACGTTGTATGTCTAGGGTATGTGTATGATGAAGTGTAAGTCATAACAACAACAGACAGATAAACAATTTAATTTATTCCACCACACTTGACAACACTGTGACACTCACATACATATAACACTCTAAAGGATATCTTAAAGGAGTCACTGATAACTTTTCAAATAACAATATGTATTCATTGCTGTTATGAATGAATATGTGTCCTGATTCAAATACAAAGGGAACCAGGAATCACAATCAATTTTACTTACAAGTTATATGTACAGAATTTATCAATATGAATATTGTAATGACATATATTATTAAAAGTATCCTATGTGTGTCAGTTGTGTAGTAGTAATATGAGGTAATACTGGTTTTGTTTTGTTCAAGCTCTGTTGGTATTTGTCATCATGACTTCAATAGTTTGTCTTTAGGGGAACCATTATTGGAGATGTTCTCAGTTCCTGATATTAACACAATTTAATTCCCCTCTTAATGTTATTTTTACAAGGTCATTTTAAGCTGGGGGTACATAATTTTGAGCTCAGCTGGCCACATCAGCTTATCTGGCGTGATGGCGGCAGGAACAGACTCCTCTGCTCGACTCTCCCCTCGGCTCTGGAGGCACCTCACTGATAGCTAAATGGACCAAGGAGTATGCTGTCCGACTCTGGATTCAGCAAAGCTCTGACCAGGTGCTGCTCAATACCATCAAGACCACGGTCCCTGAAAACAAGAAGGATGTACCTTCTACTTCATAACTAATTTATACTCTCTTTTTACACTGAGCACAATACATCACAAACATTGAGTTCAGAGCGTTAGGCCAACTGTCAGCTTCATCTGAAATATTTTATACCAGTATTTACCTCCTTAATGGTTACCACGCCTCTGCACTTCCAGCATTATTTCTGTCTAATCAATAATCTAGGTGTCAGTGTACTGTTTGGCCATTCCATGCAGTTTTACTTTCCTCCGACACCTTCTGTTCAGGCTGGAGCATTATAGGCTTTATATCATGTTTGCTACTGAACTACACATATATACAGGCATAAATTAACAATTCACATTCAATTTTCATTAAAAGATACTGAATGTTTCAAGCTTACCACAATTCATGGAAACAAACACAGATACGTTGATTAGCAATGAATTCTGGCACAAAATACTGGCACAAATTCCCATCTGCTTATGTTCCAGGCTTTTATTTAGCAAAAATATGAGCTGGCTTCAACGCACTGTTGCTTTATCAAGCTTATTTGACTAGTGGTCTCGAACTAACGCTCCCAAGTGAGTATATCAGCGAGTCTAGCCAATGGAGCCACGTTTCGACAAGTGTTTGAAAAAATTTTAACTTCCTACGTCTCCCCTAACAACCAAAGATAGTATTTATAGCCCGACTAATCGTGTTTAGCCTTACATATCATTCCAGCCAATCAGTTCAAATGTAACTTGTGGCCCATTTCCGTACAATGGTGGTGTAAAAAAATCTACCACTGAGCGATTCTGATTTTGGGTGTTGTCTGACAGCACCATCATTTTATTTTGGCTATAACTTGTTAATTCCTAGACTATTTGCATAACGTTGTACATATTCTTTGTCAGCAAACCCTAAGGAACCCAAATATATATATTTAATAGAGCTAAGTGGCTGCGTTCAAAATATGCAATTTCTTCTACCTCCTGTTTCGAAGATGTGCTGTCTGGGTACTGTAATGTTTTCAAACGTAAACCCATCTATTGTCATCTTTCCTAATAAGCGTTTTTCAGGATTTAAAAACCTAACTCTGGGAAGGGTAGTGAATTTATCACTGTCCGTCCGAAAAAGTTAGTGCAGGTGGTCTTACACGCGTGATAGTAGTAATTGTGTATCGCGCGACGCGTGTTTTGTGTTGCACGTGTTCGGCTTTATGCCTCTCCCTTTTCTCTATCCTTTAGTCCATCTGTCTTTAGTTACGCCGTGTATAAAATGGAATGAATGAAATATTAAAATTAGGTCATTGTTCAGCTTGGTATCTCAATGTTTTTCCAAGAAATACAGCACACGTTTCATTGAAGAACGCGGGTAATAATACAGTAGGCTTTTACTATCAACGTGAAAGCGTTACAATTTGCCGACGAAGTAGAAAAGAAGGGGGATTTCGAGTACTGCCATTGTGACAGCACTGTTCTTTACCATTCTTCTTCCTTTATTTATTATATGTATTTATTAGGCTTTATATTTACTTGGTAATTTATATATGTGGATTAGAATATTCCACGACATCTCCCCTCTTAAAACAGACATTGTATGTCAGTCCTTTATTCTATATACACATAGAGAAATTTATTATTAGTTCTGGGGTTTACGGTGATTCTCATCACACGGATGGCGGCTTAAAAAATCCGCTCCCAAATTTGTTTTTCCAGATATATACTCAATGCTAAAATTATATGGAGCCAAAAGTAAAGACCATCGGAGTAACCTGGAGTTCTCATGCCTAGCCTGTGCTAGAAACGATAAAGGTTTGTGGTCTGTTTGCAACTTAAAGGCCTTCCCATACAGATAAATATTGAATTTCTTTATTGCCCATATTACTGCAAGACATTCTTTTTCGCTAGTTGAGTAATTGATTTCAGCTTTATTCAATTTTCTGCTAGCATATGCCACTGGGCTTAATTCCCCATCCAATGCATCTGATTTCTGTAGTAGAGTTGCACCTAACCCAATATTACTTGCATCCGTCCTTACTATGAATTCTTGACTTAAGTCAGGTAATTTCAAAATAGGTTTACTTGTGAGCTTTTCCTTCAATTCTTGGTAAGTCATTTCACATTGTGGTGTCCATGTAATGCGATCTGGATGTCCTTTACGTGTCAAATCAGTTAACGGTGCACATATGGAATTAAAGTTTTTGATATACTTCTGGTAGAAACCACATAATGAGACAAAGGATCTCACGTCCTTCTTGGTTTGTGGTCTCGGGGCTTTCTTTAGTTTCTCTAAATTCTTTGGGTCAGGGGTCATGTTTCCCTGATAAACTGTGTGTCCCAAAAATTCCAATTCTTTACATCCAACGCAACATTTGGTTGGTCGGGCTGTTAAATTTGCCTCCCTAAGTCGATTAAACAGCATGTTCAGAGAGTCAATGTGTTCCTCAAATGTTTCTGTTGCTATAAGGATATCATCCATGAAATTTGTTATACATGGATTATTCAGAGGGTCCAATAATTTTCTCATCATTCTAGAGAAGACACTAGGCGCATTCTTCAATCCAAATGGCAATCTATTAAACTCATAGTGTCCTTCTGAGGTACTAAAAGCTAGGTATGGTCTAACCTCAGGCTTTACTGGAATCTGATAGTATCCTTTACTCAGATCCACTTTTGAGAAATATTTAGCTTTATTTAGTCTGGCAAACAGCTGATTTGTATCCGGCAATGGATCCACCTGTCCTTCTGTAATAGCATTCAGTCTCCTGTAATCTATATAGAGTCTATGTTCTCCAGAGGGCTTCCTTAAGAGTACAACACCGGAACTATACGAAGATTCACTGTGCGAAATAATTCCTTCCTTCAACAGATAGTCTATCTCTTCCTTCAAAGCTTTCTCCTTAGCAAACGGAATCGAATATGGTTTCATACAGACAGGTGTGGGGTCTATCAGTTTCATATCATATTCCAATAGGTTTGTATGCCCTGATCGGTCTGTTAACACCTCTGCATGATTATTTAGAACCTGTTGCACTCTCTCTTTCTGAGTTTTCGTTAAATGTGTACTGATTTTCACCTGTGCTGCTGTCTCACAGGGGTGTAATGGATATTCAAATGATGAAAGTGGTTCCTTTTTCATCTCCATGGCGATGGACAAGGTCAACAAGTGTGTCTCTTCCTGATGTTCTCTTTCCAAATATTTCTTCAGGAGATTCACATGATAGATTTTTTCTTTCCCCTTCTTATCTATCTTATAATTTGTTCTAGACACCTTCTCTAAAACTGTATATGGACCCTGCCATCCAATTTGTAACTTATTCTGACTCCCGGGCAAAAGAAGCAGTACTTTCTCTCCCACAGCCAAATTTCTGTCTTTCGCCTTCCTGTTATAATAGGCAGCATGTTTCTTCCTGGCTTGTTTCAAATTTTCATTGGCAAGTTTCCAGCCAGTTTTCAAACGAGTGGTCAGCTCATTCACATATTGGTATGAAGATGTAATGTTTTCCTCTGCCTTTTCATCAGTCCACGTTCTTAACAAAGCTTCAAGTGGACCTTTTATTGGCCTTCCAAACAATAATGTTGCCGGGGCCATACCGGTTGAACTATGGGGTACCTCCCGATAAGCAAAGAGGGCGGCGTGCAGGTACTGGTCCCATGTATCTGGTTTTTCGTGTGCCAACTTTCTCAGGATCGACATCAATGTGCCGTTAAATCTTTCCACTTGGCCGTTCCCTTGGGGATGATACACACTACAATGGAAGTGTTTGGCCTGGAAGATCCTGAAAACTTCTTCAGTTAGTTTCCCCTTGAACTGAGAGCCATTATCAGTCAAGATTTGATTGGGAAAGCCTAACCTTGTGAAAATTGTGAGCAATGCCTCTGCCACATGTTTAGAATCAATCGATGACAGGGCTACTGCCTCTCCCCACATAGAACAAGTGTCCACCAGAGTCAGAATGTAGCTGTTCCTTCTCTTGGTTCGGGTGAGAGGTCCCACAAGATCCACGGCAACTCTCTCAAAGGGTGTTCCCACTATGGGCATTTCCCCCAGAGTTGCTGGTGCAGTCCAATGTTTAGGTGCTACTCGTTGGCACTCTGGACAGGATTTTACATATCGTTTGATATCTTCAGTTATTCCTGGCCAGAAATAGTGACAAGCTATTCGCTGTCCTGTTGCGCTGATTCCCATATGACCACTGAAGGGAATCGCATGCCCTAGTTCCAACACTTTAGTCCTATATGAAGTGGGAAGGACCAGCTGTCCGTGACCATTGGATTCAGATCCAGCCTTCCTATATATCAGTTTGTTCTTCATATAAAACTCTCCCTTGCCTGGAGGTGTATGAGATTTGGGCAACTTCTTGAAACATGGCTTGAGTGTTTTGTCCTCAGCCTGTGCCTTCCTCATCTCATCTGGATGAGTATTTATTGGATTATCCTCCTCCTTTTTTGACTGTGATCTGGTCTGCACTGTTGCCAATATCACAGGTCTCTTGGGATTCCCCAAGAAGACATATCTACACCCCAATATTAGAGGGTAGATTGGCTCATTTATCACTGCTGCTTTTATGATTCCTTCCACATATCGCGTTTTCACTTTTATTCGGGCGACGGGAAGTGTCATGGTAGCTACATCCTTGGTTGCAGTTTGAATCTCCACTGTTTCTGTGGTGTATTGATCGGCCTGCACCAGGTGAGAACTCACAACGGAATCGTAATCTAAACCGGTATCATATAAACACCTTATAGTGACACCATTACAGATGACATCTTCACACACTGGGGGGTGGTATGGTTCCTGTAGTTCTTCAGGTTTGACCTTCTTTTCCTTTTTCCCCGATGTCATAGCAGCACAATGAGGAGGTTTCCTTCTACAATGGTCAGTGTCATGATTGTTCATCTTACAATTTTTACACCACCTTTTTCCTTGGTTGAAAGATTTTCTTTCATCATATTTCCTTTCATCGAATTGTGGGAATTTATTTTTATTTTCATACCGTGGCCTATCAAATTGGTGCTTACCTTTGTTTTGATCCTTAGGATCAAATTTATTAAAGTTCTGTGGTGCCCTAAAGTTATCCACTTGTTTCTTTTTATTACCTGTTACCTCTGCTTGAGCTGCTTGATACCTTTCAGCAACATTTAGCAACTCACCCAGCCTCTCTGCACCTTGTTCCATGAGAAACTTTCTCAGGTCTGGAGCCATGGACTCTCTTAATTGCTCTATAAGGACCATTTCCTTAAGATCTTGGGTTTTCCCCAGAGAAGTCCATTTCTCCAAGTATGTCTCTATTCGTGCAGAGAACTGGTGATAGGTTTCACCTGACAGTAGTTTAGCATTCCTAAATTTTTTCCTATAAAATTCTGCATTCTTTTCATACCTTAACAAAAGAGCCTGCTTTAGCATGTCATAATTTTCCTGATCACCTCTGCTCATTTTTGCAAAAACTTCATAAGCTGCCCCACGAAGTCCTTGAGATAACTTTAAGCTCCACCTTTCTCTCTCTAACCCATACGTGGTAGCTAATAGTTCATACCTATTTAGGTAGCTCTCTATATCATCGTCTTTCTCAACAAAATGATCTAAATGAAAATTCATAGCTGAGGTTGAGGCTCCCTGGCTAGCAGTAGCATCAGAGGCAAAGGGACTGGCACCATTTTCAGGAGCATGGCCCTGAAACTCAAACTCCCTTAGTCGTAACTCATGTTCCCTTTGTAATCTCTTCTCCTCCTTTTCTGCTTCCCTTTCTGCAGCTAATTTTTTCTCTTCCCTTTCTGCAGCTAATTTCTTCTCTTCCCTTTCTGCAGCTAATTTCTTCTCTTCCCTTTCTGCAGCTAATTTCTTCTCTTCCCTTTCTGCAGCCAATCTTTTGTCTTCTCTTTCTGCCTCCAATTTCTTAGCCTCAGCCTCAATCTGCAACCTCTTAGTCTCAGCCTCAGATTGTAACTTCTTAGTCTCAGCCTCAGCCTCAAATTGTAACTTCTTAATTTCCCTTTCAGCCTCTAACTTTCTTTCGGCTTCAAACTTTCTTTCTTCGCGTTCAATAAATTTGTCACATTCCGTAGTAACATAGGCAACCATAACTTGCCCATCTAATCCTAACTCTTTTGCAGTCTGAACAGCAGCAGATCGAAACTTGGCCAGGTCCGCCATTGTCTATCAGGTAAATTTATACAATGTCTAACCAACAATTTAATCTCTAAATATATCTAATGGACAACACAGGCACCGTGAGCTCAACCTTATTTAATTCCACCCAAGGATACCTTTTAATTCTTATATTCCCTGAAGTGAATTACCCCCAATATTTATAATAGGGAAAGATTCAAAATCCCAAGAGCGAGCCCCCAATATATGTGGTGAAGTGGGATGTTATAAATATTTATAGGGGACTTAGTGTACTGACTGAGATCAGCTGTGAAGGTATATATATCTAATAAGAGTAGTGTATTATATATAACCTTACTTGCTGCCACATATGTATACCTCAGTCAGAATTATTCTGGAATAGTGTGATGACTACGTTGTATGTCTAGGGTATGTGTATGATGAAGTGTAAGTCATAACAACAACAGACAGATAAACAATTTAATTTATTCCACCACACTTGACAACACTGTGACACTCACATACATATAACACTCTAAAGGATATCTTAAAGGAGTCACTGATAACTTTTCAAATAACAATATGTATTCATTGCTGTTATGAATGAATATGTGTCCTGATTCAAATACAAAGGGAACCAGGAATCACAATCAATTTTACTTACAAGTTATATGTACAGAATTTATCAATATGAATATTGTAATGACATATATTATTAAAAGTATCCTATGTGTGTCAGTTGTGTAGTAGTAATATGAGGTAATACTGGTTTTGTTTTGTTCAAGCTCTGTTGGTATTTGTCATCATGACTTCAATAGTTTGTCTTTAGGGAACTATTATTGGAGATGTTCTCAGTTCCTGATATTAACACAATTTAATTCCCCTCTTAATGTTATTTTTACAAGGTCATTTTAAGCTGGGGGTACATAATTTTGAGCTCAGCTGGCCACATCAGCTTATCTTGCGTGATGGCGGCAGGAACAGACTCCTCTGCTCGACTCTCCCCTCGGCTCTGGAGACACCTCACTGATAGCTAAATGGACCAAGGAGTATGCTGTCCGACTCTGGATTCAGCAAAGCTCTGACCAGGTGCTGCTCAATACCATCAAGACCACGGTCCCTGAAAACAAGAAGGATGTACCTTCTACTTCATAACTAATTTATACTCTCTTTTTACACTGAGCACAATACATCACAAACATTGAGTTCAGAGCGTTAGGCCAACTGTCAGCTTCATCTGAAATATTTTATACCAGTATTTACCTCCTTAATGGTTACCACGCCTCTGCACTTCCAGCATTATTTCTGTCTAATCAATAATCTAGGTGTCAGTGTACTGTTTGGCCATTCCATGCAGTTTTACTTTCCTCCGACACCTTCTGTTCAGGCTGGAGCATTATAGGCTTTATATCATGTTTGCTACTGAACTACACATATATACAGGCATAAATTAACAATTCACATTCAATTTTCATTAAAAGATACTGAATGTTTCAAGCTTACCACAATTCATGGAAACAAACACAGATACGTTGATTAGCAATGAATTCTGGCACAAAATACTGGCACAAATTCCCATCTGCTTATGTTCCAGGCTTTTATTTTAGCAAAAATATGAGCTGGCTTCAACGCACTGTTGCTTTATCAAGCTTATTTGACTAGTGGTCTCGAACTAACGCTCCTAAGTGAGTATATCAGCGAGTCTAGCCAATGGAGCCACGTTTCGACAAGGGTTTGAAAAAATTTTAACTTCCTACGTCTCCCCTAACAACCAAAGATAGTATTTATAGCCCGACTAATCGTGTTTAGCCTTACATATCATTCCAGCCAATCAGTTCAAATGTAACTTGTGGCCCATTTCCCGTACAATGGTGGTGTAAAAAAATCTACCACTGAGCGATTCTGATTTTGGGTGTTGTCTGACAGCACCATCATTTTATTTTGGCTATAACTTGTTAATTCCTAGACTATTTGCATAACGTTGTACATATTCTTTGTCAGCAAACCCTAAGGAACCCAAATATATATATTTAATAGAGCTAAGTGGCTGCGTTCAAAATATGCAATTTCTTCTACCTCCTGTTTCGAAGATGTGCTGTCTGGGTACTGTAATGTTTTCAAACGTAAACCCATCTATTGTCATCTTTCCTTATAAGCGTTTTTCAGGATTTAAAAACCTAACTCTGGGAAGGGTAGTGAATTTATCACTGTCCGTCCGAAAAAGTTAGTGCAGGTGGTCTTACACGCGTGATAGTAGTAATTGTGTATAGCGCGACGCGTGTTTTGTGTTGCACGTGTTCGGCTTTATGCCTCTCCCTTTTCTCTATCCTTTAGTCCATCTGTCTTTAGTTACGCCGTGTATAAAATGGAATGAATGAAATATTAAAATTAGGTCATTGTTCAGCTTGGTATCTCAATGTTTTTCCGAGAAATACAGCACACGTTTCATTGAAGAACGCGGGTAATAATACAGTAGGCTTTTACTATCAACGTGAAAGCGTTACAATTTGCCGACGAAGTAGAAAAGAAGGGGGATTTCGAGTACTGCCATTGTGACAGCACTGTTCTTTACCATTCTTCTTCCTTTATTTATTATATGTATTTATTAGGCTTTATATTTACTTGGTAATTTATATATGTGGATTAGAATATTCCACGACACGCACTAAGGCTGAAACACGTCTACATCACTTAACAGTAAACTCCGTGACTGAACTGAGTTCTGACTGCGGTGGTCAAAAATAGCTATCGACGATTTCATTGGTCACGCTCGAACAGTGATATTTTGTTAGCAACTAATCTTGCTCAAGATCTTATCTATTCTTATATTACTGTTTAACGTGCTAGCTAGCGTTAAACACAGGCCATTCGGTGACAGTGGTAGGTCAGGTCCAGCTTGAGTAGGCTGTCTACTCTCTGGTATGTAGTGCTTACCTAAAAGCTCTTGGTATCTTCTAGTGAAAGAGGTCTTTTTAATGCGGTACCGGTAATTGGTGTTGTTGTCACTGATAACATTTTTGCATGGGTCAGCTGGCAAGAACCTTTCTGCCGTGATGATAACTGATTTCTCTCTCCTAATTTCTAGGGGTTCCACATTGGCGGAAATCTCGCATGCGCTGGTCGGAGTAGTTCACAAGCCTCCACAGATGAATCTGAGTGCCTGATTTCGTATGCGATCTAGTTTCAATCTAAGTGTTGGGCTAGCAGTGGCTTGCAGGGGTAGAGAGTAATCCATAACTGAGCGCACGTATCCCAAGTACAAATGTCGTAGGATGCTCTGATTGGCTCCCCAATCAATGCTTGCCAATCGCTTTATGAGGTTTAGCCTTCTAGAGGCCTTTGCAGTTAGGGACTCAACATGTGTTTTGTATGGGAGTCTTGTATCTAGCTGTATCCCTAGATAAGTCGGATTGTTCTGTTTAGCTAGCTTTGTATCATCAAGTTTTAAATCCAGTTTTTTTCTTACTGTTTTGTTGCTGAGTGTGAATATAGTGTAGACTGTCTTACTCGTGTTGATCATCATCTTCCAAAGCTGCAGTAGGTTGTTAGAGCAGCCAGTGTTCGGTTTAGATTTTGCAGTTGCTGTCATAAGAGGTTTTGATGTTAATAAAAGTATAGGCTATCCTGGACAAATAGTTGTATCAGAGGATACCAGGATAGTGCCAGATAAGAGACTGGCCTTATAAGTAATACCCCCTTCTCTGGAAAGAGCAGAGGTGTACAGACATCAAAGAGGGGTCAAGCTATGTAAGTTCTCAGAGTAGATGATGATGATTCTCTAACGGCTACCTCTCCTGATCCCAAATTGATTTAGCTACGGGTCTAGGGAAATGTATTTAATATAATTAATGATTAATTTCAAACAGAACATCAACTTTAATAAAATTATTTAAGCAAGGCTGTATGAAATTTTACGTACAATTTAATTGTCCTGAACCTTAATCTTTTTGGTCAGGAATTCTCAAAATCAAGAAAATGTTATTTGCATAATAAAATGAATATTTTGGAAAATCTGTTCCATTTCTGTAAAGGGGTCACTGGAATGACTACACACACACAGTTCCTGTTAATAATGTTGATACTGCTACTAGTCCTACACTGGAAGGTCTGATACTTTCATCATATAACGGTGTTTAAGTTTTCTTGTGTGAATGAGTTTGGATGAACCGACATTGCCTTCTTAAAGGACTTAACTTTAGACTGTTGCTGCTGCTGTTCTTTCAATAGTAGTCAGGATCACCAACTTTGTGACTCCTGGATGAGAAGATGGGGTCTATCTCCAGGCTTTATATGGAGCTCTCAACTCCCACACGCTCCTCTTCTTACTTTAATGCAGCCACGAGGTAACTTCGTGATATAACCTGGAATAGAAGGACAACCCATTCCATGTAGAAGTCTGCCTCAATCAATTCCCCCCTAAACAATATTAAACTTACCATCGTCAGTTATTTGTGCTAACAAGTTGCACAAGACCTTGAATTCCGTTGTCTACAATCAGTTTCATGTAATCATTCTTTCTCTGTGTTGATTCAATGTTTGGGTCCCTCGTCCATGTTTGGCTTCCATACAATAATCATGGCAAGTACAATACAACATGTGACCTATTGATTACTTCATGCTAACCTTCCCCATATGTTTATCACATGATCTTTGAACAGTGTGTCACTCCAGAAGAGAATACCAAATTAAACCACTACTAACACTTACTGACACAAATTTGTTGCCAATTTGCAAACACTATACACCAATTTTTCATTTCGAACAAGCCTGCTTACTACACACATTCCTACTTAGGTCAGCGTGACACAACATATCCCGCCGGCAGTATTCGAATTAATATGGAACACATAGCCTGTTTACTTACAGGTCAATTATTTAACAAAGTATGCAAATAAAATTATCTTTCTTACCCTCAGGTAAATGCGTTCACACACACACACAAGCTGACTGGCTGTAAAAGGTTCTTAGCACTGCTCTCTCAGTTCAAACAGCAAAGGCTTGGTCATACTGTCTTTTAGGATACGTCAGCTCGGCGTGTTTTTATGATTCAATGGCGGAAAACCACAAGAGTTTGTTACTATTTATAGAACTACACCCGACCAATCAGAGGAAAAGTCAAAAAGTTAATTTTTGAGACTAGTAACTTATACGGTTCTAAGCGTGTCTGTATAATCTGACCATATTTGAGTGTTATATATTATAGTTATTAGTGGACCGATTTTAATTATCAAAGGTGATAATTAAACGGCCAATTTCTGTCTATCGTTCTATATTGTTTTCCCTTAGTTATTCCTTTGCTTTTCAATCTGGGTAATTTTTAAGTAATTAAATTGGGCATTACCCTGATGAGAAAATATCACTAAGTTAAATTTTTCTAAGTTAATATAATTTTATTATGAGGGAATCTTTATGTTTAGGTGTTAAGCAATGTCAGCGCTATAATTCGAGATATCCCTTTCATTTTAACTATCTTTAGTTATTAAGAAATAAATTATCTACGTTCGGTCAAAAACACAAAATAGGCATTATTTCCACGTCAACCAAAATTTTCTTATCACTACAAGAAAAAGAAACGATTTGATTGGTTGTTAAATTGGTACTATGCTCTTAGATAAATTTTGGTGGGCAGTAACTTGTGACTTGTTTCCTAGACAAATCCAAATACACTAGATAAATTGATGGCGGTAAATTTGACTGGGCCCTCAGACAAATTTCAAATACTGTAGTTATTTATAGATTTAAAAATATGTTAACTAGTTTTTGAGCGGGGAGTTTTTGAGCGTGTTGTCATACAGATTCATTTCACTACTGTTGCAAAAGGGACTTCCCTTCTGCCCAAAAGACCAGGTCATCAGCAAACAGGGCGCTGGGTAATTCAAGGTAGTCTGCCAGATCGTTTATGTAAATGAGGAAGAGGGAGCAGCTTAGGGCCGAGCCTTGTGGTAGGCCTTCTTGGATGGTTCTTTTCCCTAATGTTGATCCGTTGAACGTTGTGAAGATGGTTCTATTTGTGAGGAAATCTTTTATCCAACGAAACATTCTTCCTTCTATGCCCATCTTCTGCATCTTGAAATATATACCATCTCTCCATACTCGGTCGTATGCCTGCTTGCGGTCTACGAAAACTGTGGCCACATGATTTTTATCCTGGAAAGCATCAGCAATCGGTTGCACCTATTGGATTACCTGGTCAACAGTCTTTCTTCCTCTTCTAAATCCTGCTTGGTTAGGATGGAGGGCTTTCCCTTTCTCTAACCACTAGTAGAGGCGTGCATTTATCATACGTTCTGCCGTTTTCCCAATGCACGAAGTCAGGGAGATGGGTCGGTAGCTACTGACTTCGCTTGGTGGTTTATCTTTTTTGATAATTGGGATAACGTCAGCCGTTTTCCATCTTGTAGGTACAGTACTGCTTCTCCGCGCCTTGTTTATGAATTCCAGGATCGTCAGCAAGCCTTTTTCCCAAGTTTGTCTATCAAGTCGTTGGTAACCTGGTCTGGCCGTGTTGCTTTTTTGAGTTTGGTCTTTAGGAGACTGGATTGCAATTCAGCTAGCGTAAATTCTTGATCAAAGATACTGTCCATAGCCTTGTGTGCTTTTAGCATGCGTTTTGTAAGTTTATTGATGGCTTTATCTAGATTGGCTCTTTTATATGTTTTATTGACTTCAGCAAAGAATCGATTTAGGGCTCGTGCTTTTTCTCTGTTGGAGGTAGCTGTGTTACTGTTTGGAAGTTTTATAGAGATTGGGTTTTTCTTCTGGGATGTCCCTGCCATTTTATCGATGAGTTTCCATGCTTTCTTCCCTTCTTTATTGAGGTCGAGGTTTTCGCATTTTTCTTTCCAGGTTTCCATTTTGGCTTTTCTGCTCGCTAGCTTAACCTGTGCAGTGAGTCTGTTGTACGTGGTTTTGTTTTCACGGCTAGGATTTTTCTGAGCGGTTTTCCGTGCCTTGCGTCTTAGTTGTACTAGGTGTTCTAATTCCTCATTCCAGAAGATGCTGTATTTGCTACGACTGCCTTTGGGGATTGCCTGTTTGGCTGCCTGCAGTATAGCTGTAGAGATCTGTTCGTTCAATGTATTAATGGCTTGGTTCATGTCTATTTCAGTGAGGAGCTGGTCTGATACGAGTTTGAAGTGTTCCCAGTTTGCTCGAGCATAGTTCCATTTCGGCTATCTTTTGATTTTTGTTTTAGTTTTACCCTGTGAGATGGTGGTGAGGATGGGTAGGTGGTCGCTTCCTATGTCCTCCACTACCCTCCATTTATACTGGATGGTGAGATCTGCAGACACTAGTGTTAAGTCTGGTCGGCTACTGGTTCCGCTAGATTTATGGTAGAGGGTTCGTGGGGATCTTTCGTTTTGGAGGACTATAAGGTTGGACGTGTTATATAGCTCTTCTACTGCCTGGCCAGAGGTGTTGGTGTCCTGGTATCCCCATAGTGGGGAGTGGGCGTTGAAATTCCCTGCTATGATTGTTCTCTTGTCTTCGATATCATCAAAGTAGATTCCATTAGTTTCTCTGGGGGGTCTGTAGACATTAAAGATTTGGAAATGTCCGTCACTTCCCCAGACTGTCACTCGTTGTATGTCAGTTTCATCATCGGTTCGAAGACTTTCGACCTCTGCCTGTACATCATTCCTTACAAAGGTTAGGATTCCTCGACAACTATTATGCCAATCACATTTGCACATTGTGTAGCCTGGGAAATTGATGAATTTGTCCTTGAGTACGGTTTCTTGAATAAGTGCAATGTGAAAGAAAAAAAGTGCATGCACTTATATGTCCATGTGTGTGTGTATGTTGTGTGTGGTGTTACACATGTGTGAAAATATTCTAGTAGATGCGCTTAAATGACCATGTATGCATGTGTGTGTGTGTTGTGTGTGTTCATGGAGGTCTGTGTATATGTGTTATCATACAATAAACATATGTTAGTCAACGATAATGCCTTCATACTCATGCTAAATACTAACTACATCATCATGCGAGAGAAAACTTAAATGAAGCACCTCTATCTATGATGATATATTATACACAACGCTTGTCTAAATGACCACATTTGATCAGTATCTTAGAGGCCAAGCTGCTCTAAAGAACAAACAGATATAAATATATACTGTATATATGCTCTATTCTTACAGCTGTATACTAAGCGTAATAGGCATAGGCTACTCACGGAGCTAGAGGGTACGCAAATCTTTCTCTCACAATAATCACTGATGTAAAATTAACCACACTTACGGCTCACAAGAATGCAATACTACCATTACTTAACACTTCACAAATAATAATAATAATGGTAATAAATACACACTTGTATACAGCGCAGTGCAACACTAGCATTCCTCTTATAATTTCCCTTAATACTTTACACATTTAACACACAGTCTCACAGTTGAAAATAGCGATGAGATATACGTGAAATTACACTTAAAAACACATAAGTCGCCAATCAGCTTCTGTCAAACTATAGAAAGACAAACGCTAAAACGCATTAACTTCTAAACCTGAAACGTCTAATATTACTTTATATTAAGTGTTATAAAATGTTCTCAAATGCAAGCATACCTCTATGTCGTTAGTTCTCTTAGCACAACCGCAACTATGCAAAAGCCCAAACCTCAGTTGGTTATCGTACGAGGGCGCGTTTTGCACATGAAGACGATCTGGCTACCTCTCAGCTCTGACTCTAGCCTTCTACTCTTTTAGTTTAAATCTACATCTCCACCCCTGTTCCACATGATAGCCACGTCAAAATGTCAGGAAAAGCTCCACCCATCCTATGCTCAATTTGGATGACACCAGATCACATCTTAGTAAAGATGTCAACAATTCATGTTCCGCCCACTGGTGGTTACATTCCCACGACATCTATTGCCTGCAGTCCCACCTCACGGTTTTATGCTCGACAAGGTGTTTTCAGACAGCGCTAGGATGTCTAACAACCCAGGGCTGTCTCCCATTACATCTTCTGCGTCTCACACGTTTGTCCTCTTCACGGATGGCAAAGGTGTGTTTCGTTTAAATCACCCATTCCCGTGTGAGAATGCCAGAATGAGCACAAATATAACCGTAGACTAGATCGACAACTAATTACTCAGTCTAAAATGACACCTTTCTGGCCACACGGTCACAAATAGATAGATAGCTACATAGATAGATAGATAGATAGATAGATAGATAGATAGATAGATAGATAGATAGATAGATAGATAGATAGATAGATAGATAGATAGATAGTTAGATAGATAGATAGATAGATAGATAGATAGATAGATAGATAGATAGATAGATAGATAGATAGATAGATAGATAGATAGATAGATAGATAGATAGATAGATAGATAGATAGATAGATAGATAGATAGATAGATAGACAGATAGATAGATAGATAGATAGATAGATAGATAGATAGATAGATAGATAGATAGATAGATAGATAGATAGATAGACCATCAGCTGGTCTTGGCTGGTAACAGATGCTAATAACCAGAAGAAATTTGATGTTTTGGCTGACCTCATGTGCACGCTTTTGGCACTACCTCACTCCTCAGCATGCGTCGAAAGAGTGTTTTCGAAGGTTAACTTAGTTAAAACTAAACAAATCAACAAGCTTTTGTGTGAAACAGTTTCCAATCGAATACTAGCCAAGCAATCAGTTGCAAAGATGGAGTTTGTCATAAGTTTAATCCAAGTAAAAGCATGGTTGAAAATGTGCGTGACGGACGTTGTCGGCAGAGATATGCAAAGATTTTGAAACTCCACAATCAGGATTCCACCTTATCAATTCATGCATATGATCTTGACGATGGAGAAGTTGTCGACATGGATGCCAAGTCACTGACAAGTGACAATTTTCAACAGTAACAAGTTACAACTAACATTTTGTATTTGATTTGAGGAACATTTTGTTAACTGTAAGTGTGTTACTGTTAACATATCTCATTTTCAAGAGTTCATATATTGGGGTGTTAATAAAATCATTGTTTATATAATTGTGAATTTTTGGTAATAAAAAATAAAATAAAAATGAAGAAAAAAAAATTGGTAGCCCACAGCTTATTTGTGCTAAGGTTGCACTAAAAGATTGTGTAAGCATCGTCTATCCCGTGTATTTGAGACATTAAATATTCTGGGTATTTCTTGGTTTTTTTAGAAGAAAATCTGGGTTCATCTCTAGAACTTGAGTGGCAACCTTGGTTGTGATGAACGTCTGTAACAAATCCCTTGGTGAGCCCTACAATGACTACAGTCCCTACCAGCCCCTGCTCCAATCATTATATAATGGGGACAAAAGAAGCTGTCAATATATTGTGACCTCTATAGAAATTAAAAGACATGTAGTCGAACACACAAAAAAAGCAATCATCAACTTACATATTGTGACATTATTGTAAATTAAGAGACATGTAGTCGAATACAAAAATAACAATCATCAACTCACATATTGTGACATCTATGTAAATTAAGAGACATGTAGTCGAATACAAAAATAACAATCATCAACTCACATATTGTGACCTCTATGTAAATTAAAAGACATGTAGTCGAACACAAAAATAACAATCTTCAATTCACATATTGTGACCTCTATGTAAATTAAAAGACATGTAGTCGAACATAAAAATAACAATCATCAACTCACATATTGTGACCTCTATGTAAATTAAAAGACATGTAGTCGAACACAAAAATAACAATCATCAACTCACATATTGTGACCTCTATGTAAATTAAAAGACATGTAGTCGAACATAAAAATAACAATCATCAACTCACATATTGTGACCTCTATGTAAATTAAAAGACATGTAGTCGAACACAAAAATAACAATCATCAACTCACATATTGTGACCTCTATGTAAATTAAAAGACATGTAGTCGAACACAAAAATAACAATCATCAACTCACATATTGAGTCTCACAGGATGGGTCTGAATCACAGAGAACAACGAAAACCTAAAAGAAGCAGTGGCTCTATCACCATTAACTGTATGTTGCCATCTTGTCAAAACAATCACGTTATAGCCTAACCATAAATCAAAACACTGAATCTCTCTCCTCGTGTTCTTCTGTCTACCTCTACTTCTCTTAGCCTGGGGATTCTAGAACAAGGACTGGGGGAAGGGGGGGGGGGGCAATAATGTTAACAGCCAGCTTTAATTAATGTGTGTCTAATCTCTCGTCAACGTCTCTTCCCATCCCTTGTTCCACGGGCACTTGTCTGGTTCTTGTCATCAGTACAAAACAAAGAACTACTTATTCGGAGTAACCAGGAGGACATGCACACCATCATAGCTGGCAGACGCTGGAGTTGGGTTGGCCACGTTCTCAGAAGGGACCCTGATACCATCACAAGAACGGTTGTTATGGATCAAAAAAGAAGAAGAAGACTCTACACAAGTTATCTCAGTCCTTTACAACTAATTTGGTGACGTTTAATAGACATTTATTTGTATCCTGGTTTCTGAGCAGCATGGTTAATTTACTAATTTTGAGCTTCTGTAAGCACTAAGGTATTGTAGATGGACACGCCGGATTCTGAACCTGAACTGAGAAACCAATAGTATCATTGTTGTCTTCATTAAACATCGAGTTAAGCGTCCAAATAGACTGAACACAGAGAAATAGATATCATGTAATCGTACACCATCGTGCTTTCCCGTCATTTCTCACATCGGCTATGGTACGAAAATGTTCTTGACTTTTTATTTTATTTTAATATTTATCTTGTCTTTAGTTTTAACACAACGTTCAAATAAAAGTAAAGGAAATTTATTATGTGGCTCAGATATTATAAAAATAATATTACAGTTCTCGGCAATTTCTTGAAATGTTCGGCTCAGAGATCTGTGAAATTCAAATGACAAATTCAATTAGAGTGTTGGCCACAACTTGGATGATTCTAATTAGTATCCAAAGTAATTTTCACTGAATACACCAAAATAACTTTCACTGAATGCACAAAATAACTTTCACTGAATGCACCAAAATAACTGTCACTGAATGCAACAAAATAACTTTCAGTGAATGCACTAAAATCACTTCACTGAATGCACCAAAATAACCTTCACTGAATGCACCAACATAACTTTCACTGACTGCACCAACATAATTTCACTGAATGCACCAAAATAATTTCACTGAATGCAACAGAATAACTTTCAGTGAATGCATCAAAATAACTTTCATTGAATGCAACAAAATAACTTTCACTGAATGCACCAAAATAACTTTTACTGAATGCACATAAATATCGTTTACTGAATGCACCAAAATAAATTTCACTGAATGCAACAAAATAACTTTCAGTGAATGCTTCAAAAGTACTTTCCCTGAATGCACCAAAATCACTTCACTGAATGCACCAAAATAACTTTCACTGAATGCACCAAAATAACTTTCACTGAATGCAACAAAATAACTTTCACTGAATGCATCGAAATTACTTTCCCTGAATGCACCAAAATCAATTCACTGAATGCACCAAAATAACTTTTACTGAATGCACCAAATAACTTTCACTGAATGCACCAACGTAACTTTCACTGAATGCACCAAAATAACTTTCACGGAATGCACGTTGTCATTTCCTCATCTTTCCTAAAAGAGATGCTGTTGTTTCATCTGTTACAAACGCAACTAAACTTCCTACCAAGACAATTATCATTGTTAAGATTGAAGGAAAAAGAAACAGAATACAACAAAGAGAGAATGTTCAAGACAGTGTGACGTCATGGTATGGCAAGAAAGTCAGCAACATAATTTATAAATAACACTGGAGACAAAAAGTTGTGGAGAGACATGATCACATACGCCACCAGCTATGACACTTGTAAAAGAAGAAGAAGAAGATGTATGTATTCAGTTCCTGTTATTTTCATGTAATATTGGTCTAATGTGGAGAGTATAGGCTACAATATTTCTGTACTCGGAGAGTATTTATATAATTTGAATTGTCTGGAGACGGTTTAATTTTGTTTTATAATCTGGAGTATGTATAAAGTTTGTTTAACTTGAAATACATTGGGCTATCCTCAATACATTATCTAAACACTCATTTGTGAGTGAGATGTATTTTATTATAGACCGTGTAGAACACCACGTCTATGAGGATAGAAAGACAAGATTACTTCGTCCACAAGCATGTCCTAACCGGCAACAAAGGTGATGATATTGAAAGTGCTCGCAATTATATAATGTACTACACATTGTTACAGAAACACGTGTTGCACAAGCAGGTGAAATATCTGACTTCAGGATGTGTAGTTTAACTCTAAGAATGTCACTGTTCTGGTTCTAGAGTACGTAAACATGGCAGGGTACAGGAAAACATTTTTTTTTTTAAATATGACAGCTCTATTAGTCTTGTCTTCTATTGATGACAATAAATGTGACTATTTCTCTTGACGTACACTGCGTTCATTTCGGTGGGGATAGGGCTGTCAGAATAGCGGGTTTTATTGGGGTTTTTTTTTCTTTTTTTTTCCTTTACACAGAAGTGGTATGTGGAAGCAGATCAGGATTAAAAAAAGGGTAAAAGTATAGAATCAATAGGAGTTAACATTATATGGTTTTACAGAGCAGTATTTCATATCACATGGGCATCTAAAGAAATAAAGGATTATCGCCCCTGTGGAAGCCAGCGTGTAGAGATAACCAATTAGAGAGATACTTGCCAGACCAAAGTTTGTAACTGAAGATAATAAATTATTAATGTTGTAAAGTGATACAGGGGAGTTAGGTTGGAAAACTGATCATAAACATGCGTTTGTGTATATACAGCCAAACTGTCAATCTGCATTGAAAGCCCAGAGTAGTAGAGGGAGGAGGTTAATAGCAGGGATTTATGGTCAGGATCGTGACACGTGATGGGATTTATTTGTGTGTACCACTACATCAATTCTGGCGGCACTTTGTGCCGGTCAAAAATATGAAAAGACAATGAATAGAGTAATCCGTTAAGAGAAAAACACGCATATGAACTCTTACTGCATTGCAAATAGAACGCGTTTGGAATTTAGGTTAATATATAAAATGTAATTAAAACATAACCGAAACTTTCAACAAATGCCAAATTGCTGTTAATGCTAGTAAAATCTGTATATGCTTTATATTACTGTTACAAAGATAGTGACAATGTTTGTAACAATTACACACAAAAGTTATAAGAACTAGTTTTAGTTTATGTTGTATTTTTTTGCCCATTGTATTTTTATTACGTCCCCTGCGCCCATTGCTATTAGAGTATAAAATGCAAGTGTGTGTGTGTTCTTCTTAGTTCGTTTTCAAATAAACACATCTATCTCACTCATAAAGTTGGCATGTCGTCTCAGGCGTCTCTCGTCACCATGCAGTTTCTCCCTTAACTGGTTGCAGAAGGTTGTATGGCCACTCTGCTGCTATTATAAAGGATACGTTATAGTGTTTGTCCTCCACAAATGGTTACATATTTGGTATTTGTATCTGTAATGGCCGGTTCTCTGTGTGAAAATTATCACGCGATCTCTTGTTGACCAGGCGTTGTAAGGTTGTGTTGTCTCAGTCTTTGAGGATTCTTCTATCATGTTTTCTTAAACTTATTGATGTTATCTTTTCTTTGTTGCCCTGTCTTCAGTTAGGATTGTGTTCCCTTCTTCTTTGGCAAGTCTATCTGCCTTCTCATTTTAAAATATCTTGTAGTGGGCACGGATCTACTTTACGTTTACAAATTGTTTTCAATTTTATTCTAAATTTCCATGAGTGCTTCAGCTAGGCTGCTCTGTTGATTTCTTGTGTTCCTGAGTGCAGTTATGACTGACATAGTGTATGTGGGGAACATTATCTTGTCTCATTTAGAAAGACATTTAGAAACACTATCTTGAATCTAACAGAAAGTCTGTGAGGAACACTATCTTGTCTCTAACAGAGAGTCTGTGAGGAACCCTATCTTGTCTCTAACAGAGAGTCTGTGAGGAATACTATCTTGTCTCTAACAGAGAGTCTGTGAGGAACCCTATCTTGTCTCTAACAGAGAGTCTGTGAGGAATATTATCTCATAACTGACTATGGGAATGCGCCCCTGAGGTGACAGCACTCAGCTGTTTATTTTCCTGGTGTTTCTTTCGACATGTTCTCCACTTGTCTGCTTGTTGTGCGAGCTTCGTTTCACCAAATCTAAGGTGACGCCGTAGACAGTATCGCCACTCGGTGAGATCGGCAGCTTTATTCTCCCAGGCTGCTTGATTTATGTCCAGTGACGTCATGTCTCTTTTGTACACTTCTTTGAATCTCAGCTGTGGTCGCCTAACTGTTCTTTTGCCATCTGCTTGTTGTCCATAGAAGATATCTTACGGGATACAACCATCTTCCATACGGCGGACATGGCTAAGCCTGCGTCGTCTGCGCTTTCTAAGCAGTGTATACTTGCTTTGAAGGCCAGAACGTGACATCATCATCATCATCATCATCGGTTGCCATCTCCACAACGAAGGTTGGCTGTAATGGATCTCCAACGTCTTCTGTCTCTTGTCTTGGTGGTACACTCTGATAGACTCTTTCCTGTCCATCTCTTGATGTTATCTTCCCACTTATAGCGTTGTCTTCCCCTTGCACGTTTGCCTTCAACTCTCCCTTCTGTTATGGTCCTCTGCAAGGTGTTATGCCTTTTTATGTGGCCAAAGTATTTTAGCTGCCGAACTTTGACCTCCCTCATTAGTTCTCTTTTCATACCTAGATATTCTAGGACCTCCTTATTTGTTTTCATCTCTTTCCATGAGATACGCCCAATTCTTCCATATATCCACATTTCAAGAGCCTCAATTCTTTCTTCCAAATGCTTATTCATCGTCCATGTTTCTGCACCATACAGAAATGCAGAATATATATAACACTTTATGATTCTCAGTTTTAATTTGTGAGATAACTGTTTGGATGTCAGTATATGTTTCATGTTGTTGAATGTAGCTTTGGCCATTCATATTCTCTTCTTGATTTCTGTTTCACATCTGCCATCTTCTGTTATTGTATGACCAATATATACGTAGCTCTTGACTTGTTCCAGGATTTTCCCATTTACGCTTATCTTTAATGTGGGTTTGTCGTCTGTTTATATTTAGCTGGAGACAAACTTCAGTTGTCAGCATAGTTTTTAGGGTACCAAGATTAAGATACTAGCAAATAAATAAAAGTCACTCATAACATTAATTTTAATATATAGATCAATTTACATGACACCAAAATACTTTGTAACCTTACGATCAATGTAAGTGTAACATACCCTTTAGACACAATATTACGGATCTGAGCTACACACAATGCAAGTCTGACACAATGCACGTCTGACACAATACAGACGGTACCAGAGCAAGGAATACCTAGTAAAGACATGAACAAGTTTGCTCAGTGTGTTTGTTATCCATCTCTAGCGTCTTTTTCTCATGTCGTGTTCTTCTGGCACTTGTCTGGTTCGTGTCATCAGTTTCACATTACTGACCTTGGCATACCGCTACAATAAATTAATATGAAACAAATATAAAGGTATGTTATCATGCACTCGTAGGAAATAAAGAAGTAGAACACTAGACAACAGAAAAACAACAAACATGAGTGGCTTACCCAGGATTTGAACCCTGGACCTTCCGTGCGACAACCCCGCCTAGCTATGCAAGCGAATCACACTATCCTCCCTGCCATCTACGCATCACCAAAGATGATGTTTCAATGACAGGTCATTAGTGCGAACCGCAATACACGACACCGGAAGTCCACTATGGGCAGTTTAGCCTATTAATGTTGCAATCACTTCTGTTGTTTCCCTAACATGCAGTATAGGCCAGTCCAACAAGACAAGGACCTTAATACTGTGTCCAGTAAATGATAAGAGACTTAGAACAGTGAGAACAGGACAGAGGGTAGATTTGGTATTGTATAAACATTTATTACACATAAGGAAGGGAAACCCGAGGCCTGTAAACAGTAAATTAATATGAAACAAATATAAAGGTATGTTATCAGGCACTCGCAGGAAATAAAGAAGTAGAACACTAGACAACAGAAAAACCACAAACATGAGTGGCTTACCCAGGATTTGAACACTGGACCTTCCGTGCGACAACCCCGTCTAGCCATGCATGCGAATCACACTTTCCTCCCTGCCATCTACGCATCACCAAAAATGATGTTTCAATGACAGGTCATTAGTGCGAACTGCAGTACACGACACCGGAAGTCCACCATGAGCAGTTTAGCCTATTAATGACGCAATCACTTCTGTTGTTTCCCTATCATGCAGTATAGGCCAGTCCAACAAGACAAGGACCTTAATATTGTGTCCAGTAAATGATAGTAGACCTAGAACAGTGAGAACAGGACAGAGGGTAGGTTTGGTATTGTATAAACATTTATTACACATACCGCTACAACCCTTTTATTTTAGGCAAGCACACTTTTATGAGTAAAATTCATAACAAGTCTGTCGATATCATTAGATGGTTCGACAAGGCTCTTTGTTTGTTTGTTATATGTAGTCCTTAGTAACACAGGAAGTGACGTCATTGCCTCGAGGTGCAGTTCGGCAGACGTCAAAGTTGCCATCGGCAGTCGTGAGAGATTCGCTGCTAGGATTCTTCTTGTGAGTGACTTATGGCGAGTGGACGTATGTATCTGAGCTCCTGAGACTTATAGGATTTTGTGATATATTCCTATGTTGTACCATCACTGGTACATCAAGATCTTGTGTGAGGTGTACTAGATATCTTCATTTGAAAGGGGGTATGCATTCGTTGAACTGATTAAATAAAAATGTGTAAAACTGTCTTGGACAGTGTTCTAGCTATAGACGGTACAGAGCTACTGATGACTGAATATTCTTCTTCTTTGATCCTTAGCCACCGACCGTCAAAGCAGTCAGTGGCCATTACGCCTAGTAATGTAGGGCAACAACAAATTGATTCCACTTTACTCGGTCGGTGGCCATCCTTCGTACAGTGCCCCAACTCTGGTTCATTCTTTGCATCTTTGCCAGGTTTTTTTTGGCCGGCCTCTCTTTCGTTTTCCTTCAGGGGTTTAAAGCATAGCTGTTTTTGTGATGGCATCGGGGTCTCTTCTGAGGACATTGCCAACCCAGCTCCAGCGTCTGCCAGCTATGGTGGTTTGCATGTCCTCTTGCTTGCTCCGAGTAAGCAGATCTTTGTTGGTGATGGTTTTTGGCCAAAAGATTCTGAGAATGTTTCTTAGGCATGTTGTGTGAAAAGAGAACTATTTCGACATATCTTTCTCTGTAACTCTCCAGCATTCCGCAACATAGAGAAGCACAGAAAGCACACAGCTCTAATATAATCTTAATTATGTGCTTGTGCTGTATTGAGAGGACTTCCAGATGTTTCTTAGGCTAAAAAAGGCTGTTTTTTTGGATGACTGAATATGTTATGCCATAAGTGTCGTAGATTTTCGATAGGTGAATAAGAACAATGTTAGGTCCCTTCTGAATAGAACTGACAAAGTTGATGACTCAGTGCGAGATAAGGTAAACAGATATATTTCACTAGTGAGTTGGTGAAAAAGTAAAGTCTGCCCCTGGATTTGAGAAAAAAACGTCTCTAGCCCAGCCTATCGGTTACGACTAAAATGTATATATATATATATATATATATATATATATATATATATATATATATATATATATATATATATATATATATATACACCACTCACATACACACACACAGATAAGTGACGACACTTAGACGCACAAACGTGAAAACTATACTAATATAATGTAGATGTTGGGACGAGCTGACCAACGCAGTAAATACAGTTTTTGTAAATTTTTTTACCATAAAGAAAAATTTCACAATATATATATTTATCATATATCGAATATTTAAAAAAAACATCATAGGGGTACATAATTAATAAAGAAATAGACCCATAAGTACTATCTCCACCCCCTGTTGAGACAAGATCCCACAAAGAGAAGTTAATTAACCCCCAAAAGGTCAAAAGGATAACACTATGGTATAGACTTTGACTTATACTGTAAAGAACAGAGTATTTACGTTAGTCTATTCTGAAATTGAACAGTATTAGCAAAACACAGTAAGAAATATACAAAGTGAGTACATGGATTACTCAATAACAGAGTTACTCATTCCTGCTTTCTTTCTTTCCATACAGCCGTGGCCACGTTCATTCGTTCTTACCTAATACAGGATTTGCAACTTCTGGAAACAATCTTTAGGACACACGCACACAGCAAATCCAGTGTTATTTTGGCAAAGAAAACCCCAGCTCATCAAAGACAGATTAAATCCACTTCTCCGGGGAACGTTCACTTTGTTACTTTTATTTTCGGATTTCTTTTTATGTCACATTAATTAGACCATTTAAGAAGTTTAACAGTGCTCACAGTGTCAGTAGCTTGAGATTTCCAGTACACAGGTGATAAGGGTCGAGTTTGAGATAGGTAAAGTGAGTGTGATTGTGTGCTGGCAAAGTCGTTCACACAATAGGGGCGCACACGGGAGTCATCGAGTATGGAAAGACTGATGATATTTAATAATAGTTTATTAACTCACAGCACATCATCACGTAGACATAACGAATACAGTTACATCGAATCATAAATCTCCACACTGCAGTTAATACACAATATGGCCTGTACACCCCCTGGCCCTATAATAGCTTAACACGGCAGCTAGAATAATCTTCATATGGCCTAAACAATACTCCATTACTCAATAAAGCCTGCGCACACGGCAGCTATAATAATCTTCATAAGGCCTAAACAATACTCCATTACACAATAAAGCCTGCTCACACGGCAGCTATAATAATCTTCATAAGGCCTAAACAAATCTTTACTGCAGTTTATCAAATAGGCTGTACACACAGCGAAATATATAAGTCGACATTTTCTTAAGCACTACGTAGGCATACTCTATCCAAAAACCACTGGGACTCGACCTACACGGTCCACGCCCAAAACACAACTCCTCTGGAAACACACTCGTCCCGCCAAAAAACCCCGTCACGAGACTCGGCTGTTTTGAACACCGCTCTCAATAATACACGCAGCCTAGATGCGAGTTATTCACATGGCTCAAAACAGTACAGAATAAATACATCTCAACATTTGAGATTAAACAGCGTTCACACGCTTTTCTGTACTCTGTCACTCGAAAAATAGGAAAAGATAATTCTATCCTAAAGTCAAACAAGTATCCGCTTAATCAAGCGTTGCAACTCGAAATTTAACTTGTCCAAAAACATTCTAAAGATTACTTCCCTTCCATAAATCCACTCGCAACAGTTACCACCCCCTTCTGGAAAAAATGATTCTATCATTTTTTTGAAAAAATTAACTCCCAAAAACAAAAAAATTAGAAGATAATGAAGCTCTAACATATGCTTACAAAAATCATTTTATTTTAAATCAAATTTTATCTACAACAAATATCAGCAATAAAGTGTAAAGTAGCAATTAAAGCATACAGCATAATCAGCTAAGTATAAAAAGTAATTAGCTAAATATACAAATATGATCAGTTCCAAAATTAAGTCAAGTATACCTAGTACAAACCAAACCGAAACCAACCGATCGAAAGAGAAAACACAAGATCAATCAAAAGAAGAATGATCTGTAATAAAGGAAAGTAAGAACTCAACAATACCATATACTCATAATTAAGTTGGACAATTACATGTAAAATAAATACAACTACCATAAGTAGATATATTATATCAAGTTATATAACCACTCCAACAATACAAAGAATGGAAGTATAAATGTTGAAAGAAGGCAAAGTATACAAGTAGAATCAAGTGAAACGAAGATGAGGTACGAAAGTATAAACAAGATATGAAATCCACACCAAAAAAACAACAGAAATGAAGAATAATTACCAAAGACAGATGGAAAGCAAAGGCACGGACGCAGAGAAAGTCAATAACGATACATACTAATAACTGTTTAGATCAGACAAGGTATTTCAAAAATTATATACAAATATAATCGACAAGCACAAAACAAAATGTCAAAGTATATCTGTACTAACACCACCAAAAATAGTTTATAACTAAACAAAACCTAATAAGTAATTTAACCAAGTTACAAGAGTTATACATAACTAAAAATAAATAAATTATAGGCATCGAACAAACAAGTAATAGCATTGCTATAACTAATACGACCAACGCACAATCAAGCGCTAAAATAAAAAAATACATCATAAAAAACAACTTTTTACAAGAACTAATCACACTACATATCAATGATATCGCACTGTCAAATGCTGGGCACACACACACAAAATTACAATGCCCAAAAAAAAAAAAAAAAATTTTTTTTTCCAAAAGTACCGTACAAACATATTTTTTTTAACGATAAGTTACATAAAAACAGTATTTAATTTTTAAGTAATTCAAGACCACTAAAACCTAATAATGAAATCAATTTTTTAACAAAATGAGTGAAATATAAAACAAAAGTCCTATCTCGAACAAACCCTTAAATCAACACATGTAAATTTAATTTATCCTTTAAGTTCTTTCGGCTGACATTTACGTTCAGCTCAGCTACAGTGCTATTTAGCCATAACTTTATCTCTTACTCAACTTTATATGATATACATTATAACTAAATCTACAATCTGTCGCTACTATGAAATACGAAAAAAAAATCCTATGAAAATATCTACAAACAATCTGCTAAGAAAATAATCTGCATGCCTGACTGGCAAGAAATCAAGTTCTGGAAAAAATTAAAGTTTCACAAAATGTTAACAAATCAAAATACAAGATCATTTATGATACATGCAAGATATTTTTTAAACTTACATTTCATAACATAACAGATAATTCACATCTTCTTTGTATGTTCTATATATTAATTAACCATGACATCAAAACATGAGAAAAAAATTTAAATTAAGTGAATAACGAACACTCAGGACTATCTAAAAGTAACCACTACATCAACACCATAAATGAGTTTGTGCTTAGGGCTAGCAATCTCATCATGTACAAAAACTATCCTAAACCACACAGTTGCAAAAATTCTAAGTTGAACAGGGTAGTATAAAGGACAATAATTACATGCTACACATTATCAATCACAATAATATATAAATAGCATAAAAATGTATTAACATGTCATCAAACTACCGACATAAAAATAACAACAATAAAAAAAATTATGGCAATTAAATGATGCATAGAAATAATCATTACAACAAAATTATATGTTATTTCAAAACAACAACATGTCATGTACTAATATAGAATACAAAAATATTTACTATCTAAAAAAAATAAATCAGACGCAAAATTTCCCACTCTCGTGAAAACATGTCCTGACCCTCCAAAGTAAACATCAGGTCGGTAACTTCTCTCAGTATAAAAATTACTTGTCACACCACAAATGGTCAAACGTCGGGAAATGTTAATGTTGGTGATGTCGCCACAACGGGCTGAATGTAAATGAAATTGGGAAAAAGAAATCTGGATCTATAGGCCCAGTCACAAAGTCACTCTTAAGGTTCTTTGGGTTGGTACTCTGTCTCTTTCTTGGTGTAAACACGAAGCCAGACAGGGTTAAGCTGAAGACCCAGATACTAAGTAAAAATGTTCTTTATATGGTTATTCTCAGATTTATATGGAAGTCGCTGGTAGGTTTTGGGTATGTGACCCAGTACTGTGTAAAGAAGAAAAAATACAATTACTTAGCCATAACATAGTATTCTCAATCCTATCCTTAACCCGCGTAAAATATAATATATTTATCCACTTCGGTTATTTAACTTTAATTGAAACTACAAGCCTAGAGTTTAAAAACTCCCGTGAAGTAAATTCTAGTCATTGTGGTGGGTTTGATGTTAATACAGTTTGTTGTTAAGAAATCTTAGTGTACTGAATGAGGTCAGCTGTGAAGGTCCCTGAATATAATAAATATTAGAGTAAATTTCCAGGGCACCTTTCTACTACCACCACTATGATCTCATTCAGACTTATTCTAGATAGAATGTAAGATGACTACGTTTGGTGTCTAGGGTTATGAAATGTTAGTGTAAGGTTGCATTAACCAACTACACATATAAACAATTACACAAATTATTTTATTATCTAATACAACACAACAGTACCACGACAATCACATACGAACTACACTTTAAAAGACTATCTTTAGTAAGTCAGCGGTTGAAAGTTTGGTAAAGTTAATGTTTTCAATTTATTGTCCTGAATCTGATTTCTTTAGAATCAGGACTGACAATCAAAATGAAATCATAGAAATTAATTACATCAATCAATTTACACAATGGGTCTTCTGACCATAATACACATATTATTATATAAGGGTGTAGTTGTATTGTTTAACTGAGGTGACTTCTAGTATACACTGGTTGATTGTTTATTATCATCATCTCTGCATGTTGTTTGTAAGTTTTTATGGACCCTGGTGGAATGTTTATATCACTATTCCCAGTCTCTTTTCTAATATAATGTTAGTTGAGCAAACAGGTGACGAAACATGCACCTATCCTTGTAATATGATGTAGGACTCTTCCTGCACTTTGCTGAACGACAACCTTCAGCTCCCACTTCTTCAAGAATGATGGTGGTTTACAGTTGTCTTCGAAAAAAGCAAGACTGTGGCATGAATATATCGGCCCACTGTAGTCTGGCACCAGTTATTGACAGCAACCAAAACCCTCTGAAATCAGAAGGATATGCCCCCTTCGTAATGAACAGCATACAATAATACTCAACAACAAGTACAGGCACATTACAAACAAACATGTAAGATCAGCTCTTTACGACAATCCCTTTCATCAGTTTCTTTTGATGTGACCAGGTATACCAGTATTCCTCTCCTCTAATAGTTACAACGCCTCTGCAATTCCAGCAATAATCTGTTGTCCATACAATAGGATAGGTATTATGCTCCTGATGATAATCCTATATAATTTAGTTGGTCTACACCTCTCTGATAGTCTTTCATATGCTGGATCAATCTCTAGACTCTGTTTTGAGTCTGCCATAGACTCACTTACTTACAGTCGTATGTTAGTATTTCACATTCAAATTTTATTTTAAATAAAATGTTAAGAAAATCAATCTTACCACAGATGCAAGGAAATAACACAAGTTAAACGATGACTAGGCAATAGAATATGGCACATTTTCGATCTGCCCTATGTCCAGGCTTTTCCTATGTTAGAAAATTCTCCGCCTGCTCTCATCGATCTTGCTTTGCACAAAATTTACTTGAAATGGCAGTGAACAGTTCCCGTTTCGTACCAGTATCTACTGCTTTGTCCAATGGGACCATGTTTACATTTATTTTTGAATCTATCGTTTCAAATAACAACTCCCAATATGTTTCCAAGTGATAAGGGTGGATTTAGGCTGACGTCAAATTACCACCCCTATCGACACCAGGTATTAAAGTGCAAGATGCAGGTGTCTTCTCTGGTTTATGATGTTGCTGTGTATATTGCAGTAGAATAGTTCACAGAATACAACACATGCAACATGATGTGTAGAGTCATAGAAATGGTAACTTCGCTTTACGTTTCATACCATTTATTGCACTCCACAAAACAGTCATGATATATATGTCATCACCAACATAGTTCAACGAATGCAGCATTCAAATAATGTTAGCTGATATTCATGTAGAATCCAATACTCAATATTCATATTGTAAACAAGTAGCTTCCGTATATTCGATATCATAAAGTTCTGGTTCGTGAAGCTGTATAAATAATATGGCACAGATCTGGGTACCTAAAGTTCATACATATAAATACTGCAACAGTGTCAGCTGCAGATCATCAATGTTCATAGACAATAATAAATACTCCCTTCCTGATGCTAGCAGATCAGATGTATACAATAAGTTCATTTTATCGTCTGCACGTGAATAGCATACATGGAGTACAGGTCAACCCGACCTTTATAACATTCCTAAGTCTAACCATCTGACTTGGACGTGATCTCTGATATAACGAATCCTGGAACGCAGACAATAGTCTTGTTGGTCTAGAGCGACCCATATATATATAACTAGTTCAGGTATAAAGATACCGGTGGCGAAATCTTAATCAAAGCACCTCTCCATTTCCAATCACACAGGCGAGCAAAGAGCGACAAAATGACGAACTTCTAGATGATAGCATAAAGTTCAATACAAGAGGAATTACCTTTTTTCGAAATCAACCACTGAACATATGCCTCCAGGCAGGCTTGAATAACACTGGGAAATAGTCTAGTTAGCTAACTAACTCACAAAGACAATGTATTTCCCTCAGAAAAATCACAAGACGCAGCTTGCGTCCGCTCGCTGCTCAGACCATTTCTTAACTCCTCGAGCTGGGCGGAACCCACAATCGAACTCTCCAAGTCTAGACATGCGCAGAACGCAACTACCTGAGTAGCCGTTCACACAAGACGATTCTAAGAACATACGAGATAAAAAGACATACACTATCGCGCCTTTTATGGTCATGAACAGAAAACGTTAAGACAGGTTTCAGACATCTACAACAGTTGACTGATACTACCAAATAAGGAGATATGGTCACGCTTCGTTCAAGAAATTATAGACCGAACGTGTCTCGATACAAGAGGAGGTAAACTCATAAAAAATAGTAGTCTCAAAATCTCGAGTTGTGTCGCTTTGACTGTAAAATAATATAATATACATTTCAGTCAAAAAATGATCATACAAAGACTTTTACGAAAATTGATTATATAAAGACTTTGGAAAAAATAATGATCTGTGCGTAACATTACCGCACCCTCCCGGGAAAAAAATGAAACATTTTTTTTTTTAAATCCTGGAGCCGGAAAAATCTAGGCTCCTAACGCACGTATGATGCGCGGATATATTGCCTAACAAACTAGCTCAACGCATGGAGCGAAACTGAGATCATATCTCAGATCCTTAGAGAAAAAAATTTATCTAAGTATACGCGTATATATTCCAGGAAGGTGCCACCAACACACGCCACAATGATGGCAACATCATAATGAAAGTCAAATTACTCTCATACCAATATATGAAATTAAATATATTATTATGATATCATACAATGTGTTGTGCAAATAGCGGTGTAATATACTAATATACCGCACTATATTATTACATTATATAATGCATCAGTAATTATTAACTAATACATGTGTTGTTCTACGCAGACAAGAATACAATCAAATAGAAGAAGATGTGGACATCATCCGCTCCCAATCTAGGACATGACTTGATATCCTCAAAGTTCCACAATGGACATAATCTCGCAGACTTCAATGATGTGCTGCGAAAATATCAATAACACACATCTTAAAGACAACTGGTAAATCTCTTAATACAATCATGAAAATATATTATCTAAATGTGGCCTAGTGATCTTTTGGCCCGTATATCACTAACTAAGCCTTCTTAGATAATTACATGGTACAATGTTATAAATTCCCCCCAAAACAGTGAGAAAATATTTGCTAACATGTCATTATAGTATTGGACTGTATATCAGGAAATATATATGACAGAAGAATCATGTGGAATCGTGTGGGCATCTAGACAGAATGTCTGCCATCACATTATCCGAACCACGGATAGCTCGCACCGAGAAATGAAATGGTTGAAGAGCTATGGCATAACGAGTGGACCTCGAGCTCTTCAAGTTTTTGCTCTGAATAGCAGTAAGCGCTTTTTGGTCGGTTTCCACAATGAAGTGTGCGCCTAGAAGAAATCTTTGTAACTTCAGAATAGACCATACCATAGCCAATAACTCACGGTCTAAAACCGAGTAATTCTTTTCTGCAGCATTTAATTTCCTAGAGATATACATCACCGGATGCAGAGTATCAGAATACTCCTGCATTAGTGCTGCCCCAATCCCAGTTGACGAGGCGTCACTTCGAAGAACAAAAGTCTTCTCAATAGTAGGTAACCTAAGAATAGGTGGAGATGAAAATAGGGCTTTAACCTGGTCCAATGAGGATTGACATTCTTTAGACCAGCGGATCAGATTAGGCGATCCTTTCTTCAATAAAGTAGAAAGCGGTGCCATAATAGAGGACAGATTCGGAATGAATCGTCCGTAGAATTGGATCAAACCTAATAGACTCCGTACTTGTTTCTTTGTCTTAGGGACCGAAATGTTAAGTATTTTTGAAACATTGTGGTCCTCTGTCTTTAAAAGACCATGCCCAACACGATGACCCAGGAAAGAAATCTCATTAAATCCTATAAAGGCTTTAGAGGGTTTTGCAGTCAAGTTATACTCGCGAAGAGTAGACAGTAATTCGTATAAACCCAAATAGTGATCTTCCCAGGAATCACTGAACAGACAGATATCGTCTAAGTATGCTATGACATCTGTACGATATGCGAGAATTCGCCGCATCATGCGTACGAATGTAGCAGGGGCGTTCATAAGACCGAAAGGCATGAAATTCCATTGGAATAAACCCCTAGGTGTAGAAAAAGCTGTAAAAGGTTTGGCACGTTCAGTTAGCGGAACTTGCCAATAACCTTTAGACAAATCTAGTTTGGTAAAGAATCTAGAATTAGAAAGTTTATTGAGTAGCTCTTCTAATGAAGGCATAGGTTCAGCATCGAACTTCGTAACTTGGTTCAATTTGCGATAATCTACGCAAATGCGAATGTTATTATCCTTCTTTCGAACAATAACCATAGACGAAGAGTATGCTGAAGTGGATGGTTCAATGATTTCCAAACGTATCATTTCATCCAATTCTTTTTCGACTTGAGACTGGAAATGGATAGGTATTGGATAGGGTCTGACTCTGATAGGATTATGATCAGTTAGCACAATGTCATGTTCAATGACATGTGTGTGTCCCGGGATGTCTGTAAGAACATCCTGAAATGTTTGCAACATCGAAGAAACTTGTCGATGTTCCTCAGCGGAAAGATTTGGAGAAACGGTCACGTTTTTCCAAGATTCCGTAGAATAAAGTGGGACCATAGAAAGAGGAAGATTGACATCAGAAAAAGTAGTTTCCTCATCCTGTATAACTGACAGAGATGAGTACTGACCATGAGGTGCTTGAGAATTGTCCGTTGCCTGGAAAATAGGCTGCAAATAGTCAGGTCTTTCATGAAATTCCGTGAGCATATTTATGTGGAAAGTTTTATGCTTTCCATCAATATCGACAACATAGTCGACATCAGAAATTTTGGAGACTATTGCATATGGACCTTTCCATGCAATTAGAAGTCTGTTCTCCCTTGAAGGAAGTAGAACGAGAGCTTTGTCACCTGGACAAAGTTGTCGTAGACATCTATTCTTATTTGCAAACTGCCTTGCCTTTTCTTTAGCAAATTCGGAAGACGAAGTTGCTAGTTTGCATGCCTCGATGATCTTTTGCCTAAGAGCAATGACGTACTCATAAGAAGATTGAGTCTCATCGCTAATATTATCGGCAGTGATTAGATCGTGAAGTAAAGACATAGGGCCGCGCGGTTGCGCGCCAAAGACAAGTTCAAAAGGGGAAAACCCCGTATGTTCATTGGGGACCTCTCTATACGCAAAGAGAGCCGCGGGTAAGACCCTGTCCCAATCCTGAGGATGATCCTCAGTTATTTTACCAAGTAAAGTTTTCAGAGTCCTATTTAAACGTTCGACCAACCCATTAGACATTGGGTGATAGATACTGCTGAGAGACCTTTTAATATGTAGCATAGACATTACCTGTGACATAGTGTCTGATATAAGTTGAGTGCCATGGTCTGACAATATTTCTCCGGGAAAACCCAAGCGAGAAAATATCAGCCAAAGAGCGTCTGCGATATCAGCAGTTGAGATGCTCTTGAGAGGTATTGCCTCTGGCCAACGTGTGCACATATCGACACATGTAAGAATAAATTGATGTCCTCTAGTCGACTTAATTCTAAAAGGACCGATAATATCTATTGCCATTTTTTGAAAAGGGCGAATAGGAATGTCAGCAGCCTGGATAGGCGCAGCATGTCGTGGTCCTTTAGATTTGACCTCCTGACATACTTTGCAAGAGCGACAGTACATTCGTATGTCCTTGCTCACAAATGGCCAAAAGAAAGCCGCAAGAACCCTCGACTTTGTACGGGAAAAACCCATATGTCCAGCACATTGCGAGTCATGAGCATGTTGCAATATTTGCAATCTCATGCTCTTAGGCACAAGAATTTGTGAATGAGTGGACGTAGTCGAGTCTTGTACCATACGTACAAGTACGCCGTTCTTCATAGAAATCCAAGATTTTCTATTAGTATTCTGATTAGGATCACCTTTTTTTGCTAGAATGAAGAATTTTTGTAAAGAAGGATCTTCTTCTTGCAATTTGATAAATGAGTCACGTGTAATAGTCAAGTGACTATCTTGGTCATTTACTTCATCATTATTAGTTAATGAAGTTTGAGGTGGATCCAGAGCATGTGCTCTTGTGACCACCGCATTGGTAGCTTCAATGTTTTGCTCTTCCCAAACAGCAATCTGCTGCCGGGTACATTCCCTAACTCCGTGAATACGACCAATAATAAGGTCCGCAATAGGGTTTGGAAGTAGACACGCGTGGACCTCTCCCGTGAAGAAAGGAGTAGCAATATGTATTATGGCAGTAGGATACTTTTCCAACGTGCCACCAAATGTGACACATTTGATGACCTTTCCTGTAGCACAGGATGGATCTACAAGAGATTGCCTAACGCCGACAGTAGTACATCCAGAATCAAACAACACTGAGACTGGATTACTATTTACAAGCCCCTTATGTAATATAAGAGAACCTCTCCCATCATGAGCAACATTAGCAGGAAGAGCGGGCAAAGGATGACCACAGCTTAAAGTACTAACGGTTTTCGGATCAAATAAAGTACTGCATTGGATACATTTATTTGCCCTACCAAAATCAAAAGATGAGCATCCGATAGCATTATGGTCTTTATTATCATTAACCTGTTTATCTGCTCCCTGAGATTCTTGTTGAACAGAGTTTGTCTGTTGATATCTTCTTTTCTTATGTTCCGATCTACCGCGACCATTATTGCCTCTGCAATTATCATTAAAGTCCCTACTGTAATTTTTATCCTGGTTTGAGTTCCAGTTTCCATAACTGTCATTACCATCTCTATACTGTTGAGAACCTCTATTATCCTGGTATTGAGGTCTCTGAGAAAAATATTTTCCTCTATACCGATTACCTTTGTGAAAATTTCTAAAGTTAACCGGAGTAGAATAACGTGTAGTATTAGGTTGTCTCCAGTTCTGGGACGAAGAATCACCCTGAAATTGATTGCTATGCTCCTGTGCATAATTACGGTTACCCTTTTTATTGAAATTTTGCTGGCTACCCTGAAATTTACGCATAAAATTTGTGCCATAAGGTGCTGCCGAAGCAACTGGCAGACCTTCTTTTAATTTAGAGTTGCTAATGGTTATGTGAGGATGCGCAGTAACATACTGGCTACAATATTCTTCCATTTCTTTTATGTTCTTAGGCTTACGCTCATGAAGAAAAGAAAGAAAAGATTCATTAACAGAAGACATAACCTTGTCTCTAAGTAGTAAGTCCATAAGAGCTTCAAATGTAATTTCTGTCTTAGACAGTTCAACCCATCGTAAAAAAAGTAAGACGTATCCTCGAGATAAATTCAGAGAATTCAACTCCAGTTTCTGGTAACATGTTTTTAAATTGAAGACGATATCCGTCCTCGTTAAGTTGGTACTTCTTTAACAATGCTGCTCTGACAACCTCAGAGTTGTTCTTGTCAGGCACATCTACCATACCCAACAAAGTCAAAGCATCACCTCTAAGTATCTTGAACAGATGATAAACATATAATGCTTTATCTATGTTATGCACGTTACATGCACTTTTAAATCTATCTAGATAAAATGTTATATCATCAATTGAGGGATTAAATGCTGGTAGATTAAGCGTGAAATCCTTAGCATTAGTCTTATCTGACACCTTATTTGCATCATTAGCATTACCAGTGTTCAACAACTTTAACTTCTCTAACTCAAAAGCTAGGAGTTTTTCTTCATGCTCCATTTTTGCTTTTCTCTCTTCCATTTCAAGTCTTTTATTTTCAGCCTCTCTTTGTAATCTTTTTTCTTCAGCCTCAGCCTCTCTTTGTAACCTTTTTTCTTCAGCCTCTTTTTCAAGTCTCTTATTTTCAGCCTTAGCCTGAAGTCTCTTATTTTCAGCCTCAGCCTGAAGTCTCTTATTTTCAGCCTCAGCCTGAAGTCTCTTCTCCTGAGATTCGGCTTCTCTTTTTTGTTTTTCCATTTCCATTTGTAATCTTTTTTCATCTACCTGCATCTGCAGTTTCTTTGCTTCTATTTCAGCATCTATTTTCTTTTGTTCTGTTTGTTCTTTCATTTTCTTTTCTTCCGACTTCAATGCCTTGGCATATTGAACAGTCGCAAATTCTTCTAATTTATCACCAGTCTTCCCAAGGGCTTTACCCGGCTCAATACAGTACTCCAATGTAGACATGATGTCTAAAATATGAGTCCTCAACCTGAAATAATTAATTATCTTATTTCAACCTTAATAGTAACAAGACTTAATAAAGTGCTTGTATAACCACTATGTTTACTCCAATCTCTGTGGGAAACAAGACTTGACACCAACTTGTATTATTAAATGTATAAGAATATCACAAGTCACTTCTTAATCATCAGTGCACTACACAAATCAGTGCATAACCATCAGTTATTTATCATAACTGCACTACAATAGTGCATAAGCAAAAAACCACCAGTTAGTTATGATAAGTGCACTATAGACCAATAGTGCATGAGCATATATGTAACAATAGTGAAAGCTAACTATGCAAGAACTATGTAAACAATAACAAAACAAATTTAAACAATAACAAAAACAATGTAAACAATAACAAAGATCAAAGTCAATGTAAACAACAACAAGGATCAAAACAATACGAAAACATTCGCATAAGTCAAATAAATAAACAGCGAAAACTATAAGGAAATATCACAAAGAATGTGATGACAAAATGCGAAGATATGACAAACAAATGACGCTACAGTGTATAAACAAAAATTATGTAAAGAACTGAATAATAGAAAAGAGGAGACCTACAAATACAAACAAATGAAATAGAAACTAAAGAACAGAAAGAGAAAAAAATATATACAAAAAACGAAAATAAAGCACAACTCGTCACAACTAAACAAATATAGCAACGGTTGTCGCTAGCAAATTTCACAGTAGGAAATTCGCACAGTCCCTAACGAAAACGCTAACAGTAGAAACCTCTGTGACGTGGTATCTTCTACTGAAAGACACCGCCCAACCGAAAACCCGCAGAAATATAAACATATAAAAATACAAATAACATATAACATATAACAAATAGCAAAAAGTGTGAAAGAATTAGAAGGCTCCGTTAGAACATAAGGGCACAGTACACAAACAAAACAGGCCACTTAACTTCTATGTATCCAAAACGTCAGCACAGTTCAGAACAGGATGTGATCAGCATTCTTAGGACAATGATCCAACGTTGATCCATATCTGCTCTCATAAACTGCCATGACGAAGGAAATGAGCTTCTAACAGGAAACAGCTTCTGAACTTGACCTTCTGAATTCTACAAATTGACTTGAGAACTTGACCTTCTGAATCCGGAACAGTTGTTACGGCACTTGTCCTTCTTCCTAACAGATCAGGAAAACAATTTGCTCGGAACTTGGCCTTCTAACGTCGGAAAACTGGATACCCACGAGCAGCGTAGGGTAGTTTCAAAATCAGCAACTGTCAGGAAATCCGGATACTTTCGACACAATTTCTTGTAAGGTGGTAGTTGATGCTGTAGTTGTATCTAGTATGATGATGATGTCTGGGTTTGTTGACCCCCTTGATAGCTGGTACCAGAGTAAACCAACATTTGGCCACCAAAAATGATAAGACCAGAGCTGGCCACCAAAAATGATAAAGGTGGATTTAGGCTGACGTCAAATTACCACCCCTATCGACACCAGGTATTAAAGTGCAAGATGTAGGTGTCTTCTCTGGTTTATGATGTTGCTGTGTATATTGTAGTAGAATAGTTCACAGAATACAACACAGGCAACATGATGTGTAGAGTCATAGAAATGGTAACTTCGCTTTACGTTTCATACCATTTATTGCACGCCACAAAACAGTCATGATATATATGTCATCACCAACATAGTTCAACGAATGCAGCATTCAAATAATGTTAGCTGATAGTCATGTAGAATCCAATACTCAATATTCATATTGTAAACAAGTAGCTTCCGTATATTCGATATCATAAAGTTCTGGTTCGTGAAGCTGTATAAATAATATGGCACAGATCTGGGTACCTAAAGTTCATACATATAAATACTGCAACAGTGTCAGCTGCAGATCATCAATGTTCATAGACAATAATAAATACTCCCTTCCTGATGCTAGCAGATCAGATGTATACAATAAGTTCATTTTATCGTCTGCACGTGAATAGCATACATGGAGTACAGGTCAACCCGACCTTTATAACATTCCTAAGTCTAACCATCTGACTTAGACGTGATCTCTGATATAACGAATCCTGGAACACAGACAATAGTCTTGTTGGTCTAGAGCGACCCATATATATATATATAACTAGTTCAGGTATAAAGATACCGGTGGCGAAGTCCTAATCAAAGCACCTCTCCATTTCGAATCACACAGGCGAGCAAAGAGCGACAAAATGACGAACTTCTAGATGATAGCATAAAATTCAATACAAGAGGAATTACCTTTTTTCGAAATCAACCACTGAACATATGCCTCCAGGCAGGCTTGAATAACACTGGGAAATAGTCTAGTTAGCTAACTAACTCACAAAGACTATGTATTTCCCTCAGAAAAATCACAAGACGCAGCTTGCGTCCGCTCGCTGCTCAGACCATTTCTTAACTCCTCGAGCTGGGCGGAACCAACAATCGAACTCTCCAAGTCTAGACATGCGCAGAACGCCACTACCTGAGTAGCCGTTCACACAAGACGACTCTAAGAACATACGAGATAAAAAGACATACACTATCGCGCCTTTTATGGTCATGAACAGAAAACGTTAAGACAGGTTTCAGACATCTACAACAGTTGACTGATACTACCAAATAAGGAGATATGGTCACGCTTCGTTCAAGAAATTATAGACCGAACGTGTCTCGATACAAGAGGAGGTAAACTCATAAAAAATAGTAGTCTCAAAATCTCGAGTTGTGTCGCTTTGACTGTAAAATAATATAATATACATTTCAGTCAAAAAATGATCATACAAAGACTTTTACGAAAATTGATTATACAAAGACTTTGGAAAAAATAATGATCTGTGCGTAACACCAAGGCAAATATATTTTTAGTTTTAGGTCAACCAATCATACTTTGCCTTCCTTCAAAATCCACCCAATCAAATATCCCGTACCTTTTAACCTCATTTACCCAAAGTCGTTTTTTCAAAACATGCCATAAAAAATTATAAGCAGCCATGATCTTTACTTGACAGTCTGGTCGGGTCCACTATAGTATTATGGCTATAATTTGTTAATTAATGGACTATTTGCGTAACTATTTCCATATTCTTTGTCAGCAAGTCCTAAGGTACACGAATATAAAATTTTTATGGGACTAGTTGGCTTGGTTCAGAAGTACACAGTTTTTTTTTCTATGTTAGTGTTTTTATTTTTAGTCTACTACACGTTCAATTCTTTTCCATGTGCTGTCTTTTCTATTTACGTGATAATTACGTCCTTTGAAATAAGAGCTAAGGTTGTTTTTATTACACGAGTTGTCTGCATGTTCTAACTTTTTCCTCGTATTTTGGGGAAACCCCTAAGGCAAGGCTTGCCCCAGTATTGGTATTGGCTTCTAGTTTAAAATCAATGCGAAACGAATTAGCATTTCATCTATCCTTTCCCCTCCTCGTTCCACAATGCATTTTTAGGCACAGTTTTCTTAGAACTAGGAAAAGTGATTATGTCAAGGACGAATTTGAAAAATTTGGGTACCGTTTTGTTCGGCTATTCGTTAGCAAATAATAATCTGAAGGCGTAGGCGATACCAACAGTTCTAGTAGAAAATTCTTTTATACTATCTTATTTTGCCGTTATGCCCTATATTGTTATATATTAATTTAGATATTGTATTTAAAAATTCACTACACATGTCCCCCCTTTAGAACAGACGATCATATGTCAGTTCCTATTTCTAAATACACATAGATGAATTTACTATCTATGCCTGATGACTACTCTGATGTTCGTCGTACGGATGTTTGCTTAAAAAATCAGCTCCCACATTAGTTTTTCCGGGAATGTACTCTATGGTAAACTGGAATGGCTGTAAGAGCAAAGACCAGCGTAGTAACCTAGCATTTTCATGCCTTGCTTGTGACAGACACACGAGTGGTTTTTGATCTGTCTGGATCCTAAATGATTGTCCATAGAGATAAATCTGGAACTTTTTTATACCCCAGATGACTGCCAGACATTCTTTTTCACTTGTTGAATATTTTTGTTCTGCTGTATTCAACTTACGGCTAGCATAAGCTACTGGGGTTAATTCCCCATCAAGTGAATTTGACCGTTGTAATAGAGCTGCACCCAAACCGATATTACTCGCATCCGTTCTCAGAATGAATTCTTGACTTAAGTCAGGTAATTTCAAAATAGGCCTGCTTGTGAGCTTTTCTTTCAATTCTTGGTATGCTAATTCACATTGCGCCGTCCAAATAATTCTATCAGGATTTCCTTTGCGCGTTAAGTCAGTCAATGGAGCACATATGGAGTTAAACTTTTTTATATACTTTTGGTAAAAACCACATAATGAGACAAAAGATCGCACATCTTTTTTTGTTTGTGGTCTTGGTGCTTTTTTTAACTTCTCCAGGTTCTTGGGGTCAGGGGTCATGTTTCCCTGATGTACTGTGTGGCCCAAGAATTCCAGCTCTTTACATCCAACACAGCATTTCGTCGGTCTAGCTGTCAAATTGGTATCTCTCAATAGATCAAACAACATATTCAGAGAGTTAATGTGTTTCTCAAATGTTTCTGTTGCTATGAGAATATCATCCATGAAGTTGGTGATGCATGGATTCTTCAGGGGATCCAGTAACTTTCTCATCATCCTCGAAAACAAACTCGATGCATTTTTCAGCCCGAATGGCAACATATTAAATTCATAATGTCCTTCCGAGGTGCTAAAGGCTAAATAAGGTTTTACCTCCGGCCTTACTGGAATCCGATAGTAGCCTTTGCTCAGATCCACTTTAGAGAAATATTTAGCTCTATTCAGCCCGGCAAACAGCTGATTTGTATCAGGTAATGGATCCACCTGACCTTCTGTGACAGCATTCAGTTTTCTGTAATCTATACACAGCCTGTGTTCTCCAGAGGGTTTTCTTAACAGAACCACACTGGAACTGTAAAGAGATTCACTGTGCGAGATAATCCCTTCTCGCAACAGATAATCTGTCTCCTCCCTTAAAGCTTTTTCCTTAGCGAACGGAATCGAATAGGCTTTCATACAGATTGGTGTTGGGTCTATGAGTTTCATATCATACTCCAATAAATTTGTATGCCCCGGACGGTCTGTTAACACATCTGTATGATTATTCAGAACCTTTTGAACCCTCTCCCTCTGAATTTCCGTTAAGTGTGTGCTGATTTTTACCTGTGCGGCGGTTTCACAGGGATGTAAAGGATATTCATGAGAAGTGGGTGGTTCCTTTTTCATCTCCATTGCAACAGACAAGGTCAGTAGGTGTGTCTCTTCCTGGTTTTCTCTGTCCAGATATTTCTTTAGGAGATTCACATGATAGATTTTCTCTTTCCCTTTCTTATCTATCTTATAATTAGTTCTAGACACCTTCTCTAGAACTGTATATGGACCTTGCCATCCAATTTGCAATTTATTCTGGCTGCCGGGCAGTAGAAGGAGCACCTTCTCTCCCACAAATAATTCTCGATCCTTCGCTTTCTTATTGTAATAGGCAGCATTTTTTTTCCTGGCTTGTCTCAAATTTTTCATTGGCAAGTTTCCAGCCAGTTTTAAGACGAGTGGTCAGCTCGTTCACATATTGATATGATGAAGTAATATTTTCTTCTGCCTTTTCATCGGTCCATGTCCTTAACAAAGTTACACATGGACTTTTAATTTTTCTGACATAGTTTTCATACTATTGGAAGCCTTGTTTTGAGGACATTTCTTCCTCTTGTCATCATATAAGAATCTTCCACTACAAATTTTTCTCTTGGGGTTTTCTTCCCACTTTAATTTCCTTGTGAGAGGTCTTCTCTCTCTTTTATCTTCCTCCAGTTTACATAAGTCCGACTGAGGGATTTTCGGCTTATTCTGGGGTACGACATCTCTTTGTACTCGCTGCATAGTGGCCATAGTAAAACATTCAAGTGAAGATTGTCTGTGAAAAGGGGGCTCCCATTCCACTTTGTCTACATTATTAATTCTATTTTTCTGTCCATTTTCAGGCCTAAGTTTGCCCCGTGTCGTGTCTAGGTCCTGATCAATTTTCCCACTTGTGGGTGTTCCCTCATGTAGTATGCCTCATCTTTCTACAAAATTCTCAATGTCAAACACTTCATCTCGCCAATAATAATTTTGAGCCACCTTCTGATGATGGTACCTATTTTCTCCTGGTCCCCATCTTTTCCAACATGTAGGCTCCTTATCACATCTGCCCTATATGCCTTTGGAAGAACCAACTGTTCGTGACCAGTGGATCCAGTTCCGGCCTTCCTGTAAATCAATTTGTCTTTCATATAGAAATCTCCCTTGCCTGGAGGTGTATGACATTTGGGCAATTTCTTAAAACAAGGCTTGAGGGTCTTATCCCCAGCCTGCGCCATCCTCATCTCATCTGGAGGGGTATTTATCAGATTATCCTCCTCCTGTTTAGACTGTGATCTGGTCTGAAGCGTGGCCATGTACACAGGTCTCTTTTTACACACTTCTGTGTTATGGTTGTCCATCCGACACCAACTACAATACTTCTTTCCTTGGTTAAAGGATTTTCTGTCATTATATTTCCTTTCATTGAATTGTGAGGTTTTATTATTATAGTCATTGCGTGGCCTATCAAACTGGTGCTTACCTTTGTTCTGATCTCTATGGTCAAACTTATCAAAGTTTTGAGGTGCCTTAAAATTGTCTACCTGTTTCTTTTTATTTCCAACTACCTCTGCTTGGGCTGCCTGATACCTCTCAGCGACATTGAGTAACTCACCCAGCCTCTCTGCACCTTGTTCTATGAGAAACTTTCTCAGGTCTGGAGCCATGGACTCTCTTAGCTGCTCAATAAGGATCATTTCCTTAAGATCTTGGGTTTTCCCCAGAGCAGTCCATTTTTACAAGTAGGTCTCTAACCGTGCAGAGAACTGGTGATAAGTCTCACCCGACAGTAGTTTGGCATTCCTAAACTTTTTTCTATAAAATTCCCCATTCTTTTCATATCTTAATAAAAGAGCCTGCTTTAGCATGTCATAATTGTCCTGATCATCCCTGCTCATCTTGGCAAAAACTTCATAAGCTGTACCACGAAGCCCTTGTGATAACTTTAGGCTCCACCTTTCTCTCTCTAAACCATACGTGGTAGCCAAAAGTTCATTTTTATTTAGGTAACTTTCTATGTCATCGTCTTTCTCAACAAAATGGTCTAAATGAAAACTCATAGCTGAGGTTGAGGCTCCCTGACTAGCAGTAGCATCTGAGGCAAAGGGACTGGCACCATTTTCATGAGCATGGCCTTGAAATTCTAACTCCCTTAGTCGTAACTCATGCTCCCTCTGCAATCTTTTATCTTCTGCTTCCCTCTCAGCAGTCAATCTCTTTTCTTCTTTTTCTGCCTCCCTTTGCAGTCGTTTTTCTTCTGCCTCCCTTTCGGCAGTCAATGTCTTTTCTTCTGCCTCCAATGCCCTAGCCTCCTTGTCAGCCTCAATCTGCAGCCTCTTAATTTCTTTTTCAGCCTCTAACTTTCTTTCTGCTTCAAATTTTTTTCTTCACGTTCAATAAATTTGTCACATTCAGTTGTGACATAAGCAATCATAATTTGCCCCTCCATTCCCAATTCTTTAGCAGCCTGCACAGCAGCAGATCGAAACTTAGCCAGATCAGCCATTTTGTACTAGGCAAACCTTTTAAAATTTCTAACTAGACAAATTTCTAATTATAACTAACAATTTCTAATTATAACTAAGAACAACCACAGGCACTGATAGCTCAACCACTATTTAATTTCTCCAAAAAGGAATGCTTTTAGTTTTATACTATCTGAGATTCCTAATATAATTGATAATAATTTAAGAATTTAAAATCCCAGAAGCAAACTACCCAATATAGCTGGTGTTATGAAAATTTATTCCCCAGGTGCGAGACCCCAATATATGTGGTGGGTTTGATGTTAATACAGTTTGTTGTTAAGAAATCTTAGTGTACTGAATGAGGTCAGCTGTGAAGGTCCCTGAATATAATAAATATTAGATTAAATTTCCAGGGCACCTTTCTACTACCACCACTATGATCTCATTCAGACCTATTCTAGATAGAATGTAAGATGACTACGTTTGGTGTCTAGGGTTATGAAATGTTAGTGTAAGATTGCATTAACCAATTACACATATAAACAATTACACAAATTATTTTATTATTCAATACAACACAACAGTACCACGACAATCACATACGAACTACACTTTAAAAGACTATCTTTAATAAGTCAGTGGTTGAAAGTTTGGTAAAGTTAATGTTTTCAATTTATTGTCCTGAATCTGATTTATTTGGAATCAGGACTGACAATCAAAGTGAAATCATAGAAATTAATTACATCAATCAATTTACACAATGGGTCTTCTGACCATAATACACATATTATTATATAAGGGTGTAGTTGTATTGTTTAACTGAGGTGACTTCTAGTATACACTGGTTGATTGTTTATTATCATCATCTCTGCATGTTGTTTGTAAGTTTTTATGGACCCTGATGGAATGTTTATATCACTATTCCCAGTCTCTTTTCTAATATAATGTTAGTTGAGCGATCAGGTGCCGAAACATGCACCTATCTTTGTAATATGATGTAGGACTCTTCCTGCACTGATGGACTTAACCATTAAATCACTCAAACTTCTATTATAATATTTACCGCAAACACAGAAATTGAACTACTCCAAATCGAAAATACTAAAAAATCCACTATAACAATGGTTTCAGAAATCGAAGATAGCAGGTTCTGGAAAAATCTGTGGATACTGAATAATGGGTTTTAAAGGCAGATATTAAAATGGTAGAAAAGTCGCTGACCAGTGTTACACATAACACCTTTGGGGATTTCTATGTTCAGTTCTGAATCAGAGGAAAAATTGACACTTTTACCGCTAGCAGACTCTGGCAATCGAGCGAAACCCGTCCTTTGATCTTCGTCGTTCTGTAGCTTAAATACGTTTCACGAACGAATGGATTTAGGGAAGAGGGGGGGAGGAATTGTAATTTATCTCCCTTCTTTCAGATTCTCTCCCCCTTATACTCAGATTAATTCATCCTGATCAATGTCTAAGGAAAAATACGTTTCAACTTATCGCCCCCTTGGTTTTTCTTCATTTAGCTTATCTAACCATTCTCTACAAATCCACCATCCCGTCCCCTCTCTACGCGTTCCGTTTACCTGTCTGATTGCAAACATTTCTTGTATTTTATACGACATAGAGAAAAGAAAATGTGCATGGCCAAATTAAGAGTTTGACATATATAAAGAAGCGGAGAGGTCTGTGTTTAACAAATAGGTTTGTTAGTAAACATTCCTAAGGCAGATAGAAAAAATAAAATAAAATAAGCATGCTAAATTAAGAAAGAGAAAGATATTTGAGTGTAGGAGGGTTTTACGTTAACAAACCGTGCATGGCTCATAAGGAAGCCGGTGAAAGACAGGTGGAAGAAAAATGAAGATGTATGAAATCTACTTTCATAATATCCTCTGCCACAGACGTCCCCGCTTGAAGATGTGAAACCCTTTCATGTCTACTGTATGGAAATAGGTTTCCTATATCAGTAGCTTCTGGGTGACAGTTTTCTTCACTCTCATCTTCCTCCTCCTTCGTTGTCCAATTCCTACTCAAGAAGTCTGCTCCAACGTTTTCTTTCTCTGGAATGTATTCTGTATGCGTTTGAAAGAGTGTCGTCGAGTTTGACATCGCAGTGGAAATTCCTTGCAACTATCGTCATCTTCGTCAACCTCGGTAGCCATGGCGACCGCCAGGAGATATTCGGAGGACGGCACCGGTCTTTCCAAGTATTTCTTTAACAGATTTACATGGTAGACCTTCTCCTTTCCTTTAATCAAGATCTGGTGCCTAGTTCGAATGGAACACGAGGACTGGATATCAGTTTTTGTTTTCTTGATTAACTTATGTAAATAATAATTGTGAAGTGCCTGTCACGTAACGGTTTCATGTGGTTGACAGATGGAGTGAGTGTAAATAAGGGTCACTGGCGTTGTCAACACTTGTTTAAGTTTACCTCAGGGATTGAGTTATGTCTGACTTCATGTCAGCATTTGTGACGTGCGTGAGCATGGAGAAATCATGTTTGGTGAACACAAGTCTGGGTGACTGAGTTAGTACTCGATTGTGACTAGAGACAGTCTGTGATTTGTGGTCGAGCTGTGTGCTCGTAATTTGTGACAGTGGGAAACCACAGTTGCCATTAATATAGTGATTATGGTATAGGTCCTATGTATTGTCGTAAAGGCAATGCTTTTCCCAATTAGGAGTGTTAATGGAGGAACTCTGGTAGTGTTCATGGAGAACATGTTCAGGCGATGAGTTGGTCCCGGCTTGGAGCTACTGCAATGTATATTTCCCGCCTTGTAGCTATGTTGAAGTAATACAGGCGTTGTCTGGTTCCCGCGTGAGAGCGATTCTTAGAAAATGTATATGGCGATGGTTCACGCCGCCAATTGTGATAAGTGATTCATACCTGGATGTATATTACAGGTGCGACGAGTGTATGCCGCACAGAGGAACGTATTGTGTACTGTTTTTGTACATCAGTGAAGCCAGTCCGTGAATATTGTAGTGAGAGTTATTTCCTACAGGCAATGTTAGCCTGAGTAGTATGTCTATGTACTTGACAATGTGGATGATATTCAGGACTTGTTGAACCATGTGAATAAATGTCATGGAACTGTACCAGGGGTGTTGAGTTATTTAATACGAGTTATTGTTGTGCACCATGTCATTCGACACCCACAATATAAGTTATTCAATCAATACCCTTAATCTCCCGGAGGAGCATAGACCTTCAACAAACACATGCAAAATCGACCTGTCCTGTGCTATCCGCTCAAGTTCTTTCCATGTTTTCCTCATCATTTTCACCTCTGTATCCACTTCTCTTCTCCATGTGTTTTTTGGTCTGCCTCTGCCTCTCTTTCCTGTGGATTCCAAAACAAGGACTGCCTTGTAATGCTAGCAACAGGTTTATTCAATGTGTGTCTTATCCATCGCCAGTGTCTTCTTCTCAGCTCTTGTTCCACTGGACTTGTCTGGTTCTTGTCATCAATTCCACATTTGTGACTTTGTCATACCTTTTCAGTCCTTCTATTCTACGCAAGTACCCGTTTATAAAAGTCTGCAGCTTTTTGGTTGTTGTTTTTGTTGCTCTCCATGTCTCAGAGCCATACAGTATAACTTCTCAATAGACCAGCCCCAACAAATCCCCCAGACATGTAGTCAGCAGAAGAGGAGCTACTAATCAGCTGTGAACGACCAAGTAGATAAGAAATAAAGAAAGTCAAAAAGCTTCTGAAAGATGGAAAAGCTGCTAATCCAGATGGAATTCCAGCAGAGGCCATCAAAACAGATATTGACTCCTCTACAGAAAAATTCTACAAACTACTTGGCAAAGACTGGGTGAGAGAGGAAATACCAGCAGAATGGAAGGAAGGTTATCTGGTCAAGTTGCCTAAGAAGTGAAATTTACAATGGTGCACACATTATAGAGGAATATTGTTACTATCAGAGCCATGAAAAGTATTAAACAGAATCATCCATGAGAGAGTTAAAGAGTCCATAGACAAACAACTGAGAGATGAACAAGCATGTTATCGACAAACCAGATCCTGTACAGACCAAATAGCCACATTGAGAATAATAGTTGAACAATGTCTGGAATGAAATTCACCTCTATACATCGGATTCGTGGACTATGAAACGGCATTTGATTGTGTAGACAGAGTATCACTTTGGAAATTGACGAGGCATTTTCTGGTTCCCATGAAGATCAATACAAGTTCTTGACAGTGCCAAAACAATTGTGCTCTGTTGATTAGACAATGATTGTCAAAGCTCCCGTGTAGATCATGCGTAGTCTTTGATAATACAAAGACATAATAGGCCTACTGACCTCTCAGGTATGTTGGAAGGGGCTACAAATTTGAGGCTGTGTATAGGGCGGGAAACCTCATCTAATAACATTAATTTATATAGAAACAAACCAATGCTAGAACAAATTAACAGTATGGTCGGGAGCCGTGCTGGTGTAATGGTTAAGACATTGCGCTAGCGACCAGGTTTTCAAGGTTCAAGCCCGGGCGCCGGCATTTGTAGGAGTGTCATCGACCGGGAATTTGACTGAATAACCTGAACGGCTCCTGCAGATAAACCCTCTGTGGATGGGAAGGAGCGAAGCTCCTGACCCGGTTGGAAGGAAAGTCCACTGTCTCTACAGCCTCGCAATGACGTGTCATTGGGCCAAAAGGGCTGGAAAGCTTGAGTGCCGCTGGTTAGAGAAAAAAAAACAGTATGGTACAGACTTCTTGCAAAATGGGGTTGGGGGGGGGGGATCTGATGTAGGAGCTCCTTAGTCAATTTAAGAGAAATACGAGGAATGTCGATAATGTAGTTGATAATGGTGATGAGTGATGATTGTGTTTAGCTGTGATAACGAGTGATGGTGATGAGTGATGATTGTGTGAAGCTGTGATAACGAGTGATTGTGATAAGTGATGATTGTGTGAAGCTGTGATAAAGAGTGATGGTGATGAGTGATGATTGTGTTGAGCTGTGATAAAGAGTGATGGTGATGAGTGATGATTTTGTTGAGCTGTGATAACGAGTGATGGTGATGAGTGATGACTGTGTTGAGAAGTGATAACGAGTGATTTTGATGAGTGACCATGGGGACAAGAAGGAATGATTATATTGAGTAATGATAATGCATGATGATATTACGAGGACATCTTGTATATTATGAGTGTTAATCCAGCTGAGAGATAATGATGATGAGTGAAGATAATAATGAGGGCTAATGATGACGAATATCTACGATGAGAAAATGATGATGCTAACCACATCATAAATTGTGGTGCCGACTTTCTGCAGATGCCAGGCAGCTGTCGTGCCTCCTTGCTCAATAATGAGAGACAAAGAACCTGATGATGGTGCTGGTAGTCATTGTGATGAGCGATTACTGTACTGAATAACGATAATGTATGATTATGATGAGTAATGATGAGTGATAATGAAGAATGATGATGAATATGATTAGTAATGATGATTATTAGTCATGATGATGAGGAGTGATGATAAATATTATTAATAACAATAATGATGATGATGATTGAATATGATGATTATTATAACGATGGTACTATATGTGATATTTTCTCTTTCCGTACACTGACTGTATCCAGGCTGGGAGAGGGCTGTCAGTGCAGCGGGTTTAACTAATTGTATCCAGGCTGGGAGAGCACTGTCAGTGTAGCAGGTTTAGCTGATTATATCCACGCTGGGAGAGGGCTGACAATGTAGCGGGTTTAACTAATTGTATCCAGGCTGGAACTCCGCGTAGGCCGGTCCCAAGCCTGGCTCAAAAAGGAGGAGGGCGGCCTGCATGGCGGCCGTAAGGAGGCAGCCCCTCCACCATGCAAAGGCACAACAGACCAATCACCTGTTTGCTTTAAAACATGATTACGCAAACTACAAGAGAGAAAACCGGACTGAGTCTAAAGGCGAAGAACTGGAACGGACTACGGACTACGACTTATGGAACCTGGAACACAAAAAGTATAAATGGGAAAGAAGAGGAGCTGGTGGAAGACATGAGGAAAGCAAAATTAGAAATCATGGTGTTGCGGGGAAAATCTACTGTATATATTATTTATCTTCTTCAGGAACAGTCCCACAGACGTCCTGTTCTCTCAGTGCATTAAGCTCGATGCTTGGACACTCTTTATTAGAAATCTTGGCCTGCTGAGTTCCCTTCCAGGGTTATCCTTATAGACTCCATTGTAGTATTTATGGAATATTAATTATGGCCAAACATTCGATACTCCCTGGCCCGCAACACAGGTACTCAGACACTAAGGCCTAACAGCTTTTGACAGTTAATACGTTTAATCACAGATACTCCATATTGAGTAGGATTCGACATTGAAGCTTTCTAGGCACATTTCTCTACTGCCCTGTCAAAACTTACGTGCACAGAATTCCACACACACTGCTTAACTTAAACTGACATTAATAAGTACTGCAGGCATAAATCAGTGCAGGCAATATACATCTTGCAGGTGTGGTAATCATAATCCTCCAACGAAGGACATATTCTAAAATCTAGTCCTAACGGACACTAGCCATGCATACTGGTCAAAAGACACAAGCGGAATGTTAGGCAAAGACGCCTTCGTGTCCCAGATTAACACCTCACGTCTGCTACTATTCTTGAGCAGCAGTCAAGACGTCACTTCCGGAAACTCATGACAACCGTCTGTAAACAACAAACTAGGAGGTGATCGTAGACCACCAATGTTATGATATTTAGACATAACATTTACTCCCCCCTGCAGAAAAATAATGAAAATGAACTTTTCATTATTTCCATTGCACATCTATAAAATCACTGGAGTACCCAGGTGACACATGAATCTCCTACAACTATCCCAATTGATATAGCACCTAGATGCGTGCTCCACAATCGACAATTAGACACACAAGGTGTGGAATCCAGTGATAAGATCACTAAACCCATTGTCTATTTCAGAGACATCTCTTTTGACACTACTGTGAGGTCACCATATTAATAATAGGGCAGTGCGAAAAAAATATTGTCAATATGTGTCAATCAAGGCACTCATACAGCACACAATGTCAACAAACATCCTATGTCATGTCAGTTATGTAAGTCTCCCTATTTATCAATGACATGCATAATTAGCAGTCAAAGACATAATAGATCATATGAGGCAGACAAATCAATTCATAATGAGTGACTGTGACATTATGTCAAAATAGTTATGATTATGTGTATGAATGTAGTCTGATGGGATGACTGATCATGTTAATACACTGTAATGTGAAAATATATCAAGTAATATATATGCACACTTTAAATTACTTCAATACACTTGGTATGTAACCTCTTGTGGTTTAAATGAATTAACATTATATTTAGTACTTAATGATATTACTTATTTAATGTTACTAGTGATTTTTGCAAGAAGTTCATTTTTCAATCACTTATTTCTGAAAACAGTTCCATAGATCACAATTGTCACACAGTTGTAAATTATTATCGAAGATGCACAGTCATTTTCATCTGTAGTAATAAAGAAGTTCACTACAATATATAAGTTCATGTATTTCGACAGTCCATGTTTGTCGTCCCAGCAATAGTACTAGAATTGAAAGTCACTGTTATTAACTCTGGGTCCTACATTATCAAAGTCCAAGTTGCAATGAAACATTTATTTTGTTATGTCCCCTTTGAATTTTTAGACCTTGGCATTTTCTAGTTGTTTCCCTTTTTATGCAAGTAGCAGTCCATTTTAAAGTCAGAATTATTTGAATAATTCACGGAATGTGTCTGGAATAAATAGCATTTCCAATATATCCAGAAAATAGTCATTCTATAAACTGTATGTTGTAAAACAGTATAGTTCTTGCATACTTGTATTTATAAGCACATGGCAAAGGATTTAATATGTTAGTCGACGTAGGTTATACGAAAAAACATCATCATCATGATGCTTGGCATACTGTTTGTAGTTTAGCAAATTGTTTCTGTACATGACAAAGCACTGTGGCAGCAAATTTTCTGAAGTATATACCACTCTTGTCACTGGATGGTCTCTGTAGCTGTTGATCTCATGTTTAAGATGCGTTATAGTTCAGAATTGACAACAGCCACACAAAGCGGGTTTGGTCATTACAAATGTGTTGAAGCAGCCTTTGATTCGTCAACCAGTGGATGTTTCACACAGCGGGACAAAACATCGGCGATGACATTGACGCATCCCTTGATAGGCTTTATCTGGTATTCATAGGGTTGGAGAGCCAGAGAGGCACGGTCAGCTCTTTCGTTCTTGAAGCGTGCTGTTTTCAAATATGATAAGGCTCTCTGGTCAGTCTCCACTGTAAAACTTGCTCCCAGCAAGTAGTGCTGTAGCTTGGAAAAGCAAAACACCACCGCCAACAGCTCCCTCTCAATAATGGGGTACCTCTGCTCTGTAGGCGTCAGCTTTCTACTAACATAGAGTGTGGGATGCAGACAGCCATTCCATTCCTGCAACAACGAACCTCCAATTGATGATTTTGAGGCGTCGACTCTGAGGGTAAAATGTTTTGAAGGATCAGGCAATCTCAAAATAGGCAATCTTGAAAACGACTGTTTCAATAAATTTAATGTCACATAACAATCTTGACTGAATATAACTCTATTTGGCGCATTTTTTTTCACAAGGGACGATAAAACAGCTGTAATTTCAGAAAAATTAGGGATAAGTTTACGATAAAAAAATGAGTAGACCTAGAATACTTCTAACCTGTTTTTTTTGTCTTAGGCACATCAAGGTTTAGAATTCTAGAGATAGTAGTATTGTCAGTTTTCAAGAAACCTCCTCCTACCTTATAACCCAAAAATGAAATCTCCTGAAATCCAACTTTAGTTTTAGATGGACGTGCAGTTAAATTATGGAGACGTAAAGTGTGAAGTAAGGACTGAATACCTTTTACATGTTCATCCCATGATTGATGAAACAGACAAATGTCATCTATATAAGTAATAAGATCTTCTCTATCGGAGAAGAGTCTTCGCATCATGCGAACGAAGGTCGCAGGCGCGTTAATTAAGCCAAAAGACATATAATTGAATTCAAAATGACCTAATGGCGTAGCAAGGGCAGTATAAGGCTTGGATTTCTCCGTTAATGGCACTTGCCAATAGCCTTTAGAAAGATCAAATTTAGAAAAGAATGTAGCCGAAGCTAACCTGTCTAATAAAGTCTCTAACACTGGGAGTGGTTCAGCGTCATTTATGGTCACCGAATTTAAACGTCTAAAATCTATGCATATGCATATAGATTTATCTTTTTTCCGAATCAAGACCATCGGAAAACTGTAAGGGGAATGAGATGGAGAAATGACATTTAATTTCAACATCTGTTCTAATTCCTCATTCACTTGAGTCTGTAAGTGTATAGGTATAGGATAGGGTTTCAACTTAATAGGTTGAAAATCAGTAAGAACGATATCATGTTCGATAATATCGGTATGTCCTGGCACATCAGTAAGGACATCAGCAAAAGACAGTAACAATTGAGTAGCTTGTTCTATCTAAACAGATGACAGTGTTGGAGATAAGGATACATCTTTCCAACTTTCAGTAGCTAAGAAGTGAATACTAGGTAACACTAAGAGTGAATCATTTCCATTAGTCAAATCAGAATTTTCCTCCTGTATCACAGCCAAAGAAGAGTGACGAGTGACAGATTCATCAAGAGCTTCAAAGACTGGTCTAAGATATGGTGGACGTGTATGAAACTGCTGTAACATATTGATATGAAACGTTTTTTCTTTTCCATCCACTGAAACAATATAATCGACATCAGACAGTTTCTCCACAATCCTGTAAGGTCCTCTCCATGAAACCAATAATTTGTTATCTTTCTTGGGTAATAGTACGTATGCTTCATCATCAGGCCACAGTTGCGGTTTTGGTTAAGAAATAACCTCGCTCTCAGTTTTGCCTTTTCAGATGAGTTTACTGCAATTTGGTATGCGTCTTTAATTTTTTTCCTTAGGTTGATGACATATTGGTATGAGGTTTGAACCTCTTCATTCATCTCAGCTCCAATTAATAGCTGTTTTAATATTGACATTGGGCCTTATGGTCTGGCCCCAAAAAACAATTCAAATGGACTAAATCCTGTATGTTCATTTCTTATTTCCCTGTAAGCAAATAAAATAGCGGGGAGAACTCTGTCCCAATTTTGTGGATATTTAATGGTAACCTTATGTAACATTTGTTTGATGGATCTATTGAGAACTTCTATTTTCCCGTTTGCTTGTGGGTGATAAATTGAGCTAAGCGATCTCTCAATCCCAAACATATCCATAACCTGTTTCATGGCATCAGAAACTAACTGGGTTCCTCTATCTGATAAAATGTTCTCAGGGAAACCTATACGGCTAAAAATCAAAAATAGTGCATCAGCAATATCCACTGTAGTAATGGTTTTTAATGGTATAGCTTCCGGCCAGCGTGTGCACATATCAATGCAGGTCAAAACATATTGATGACCTCTGGCTGATGTAACCTTTAAAGGGCCAATAATATCAATGGCCATCTTTGCGAAGGGCCGCAAAGATATGTCAGATGCCTGAATAGGAGCATCATGTTTTGGTTTTCTAATTGCCAAGCTTTGGCAAGTGGTACACGTACGACAAAATAGTTTTACGTCTTTTGTTATACCAGGCCAAAAGAAGTGTGACAACACTCTTTGCTTGGTTCTAGCAACACCTAAATGTCCAGCACATTCAATGTCATGTGCGTGTCTTAAAACAAATGGACGAAAACAAGCTGGTACCATAATCTGTTTCTTTAAGGAATTAGCATCCTGATAGTTTCTTACTAATATCCCATTATTTATAGTATACCAGTGTTTAGCATTGTCATCTACCCTTACATCATTTAAATGAGCAATATGAAAAATTTTTCTTAAGGAAATATCATCTTTTTGACTTTGTATGAAGGTTTCCTTATCAATGAGCTCCATCTGAAATAGAGTATCATTATTAGTATTGACATCATTCCTTATCTGAATATTATCATTATTCTCCTGTTGATGATGATTTTCATCATCATTATCATCTTCTTCGTCTTCCTCTGAAGTGTTATTCTCAGTTACCTCTTCAGGTACCACATCAGCAAGTGGTATGTGTTGATTCTTCTCCATGTGAGCCTGAGCTCTAGTAGTCACAGCATTTGAACAAAGTAAATGTTGTTTTTCCCATATCTCGATATCCTTTTTTGAACAATCATGTAATTTAGGTATGTTTCCTAAAATAATCCCAGCAATTGGATTTTCCAACAGACATACCAGTGTTCTTCTTGTAAAATATGGCGTATCCAAGAATACCTCAGCCGAGAGGTAATATTCTACAGTTCCTCCAAATGTGATGCATTTCACCTGTTTTCCTGTATAGTCCGACCTATCTACCAATGCTTTGCGAACTCCAATAGTTGTTGCACCAGTATCGCGCAATAGAGAAACCAATTGATTATTGACAAAACCTTTATTTAAAATTAATGATCCAGTACTTTCAAATGAAGACATGACTGGAAGGGGATGTCCGCACAATAACCTTGGGACTCCTTGAGGCTGAAATAAAGAATTGCATTTAGTACAATTATCACTATTTGCTAAATCCACACTACATGCATTTGCATGTGCTACTATAGCATCATGGTTATGATCATTATCATGCACTACGGCATTAGTACGTTCAGGGCCTCCAGGTTGCCTGGTAGTATTGTTATGATAAGATCTTTTATTCTGTGAATTTTGATCATTACCTCTGTAAAAAGATTTTTGACCTCTATTTTGTTTAGGGTTATATCCTCCTCTATTTTGCCAATTATTTGATCTAAAAGAGGTTTGTGGATAAAACTTTTCTTCATCATATGAATTAAAATTTCTTTGAGGTTGATGTTTATTAAAATTGTATCTACCTCTGTTCTTGCTGAAATTATGTGATGGATTAAATCTTTAATTCCTATCCATACTATTTGATCTATATCTAGGTGCATTGTCCTGAAATGACCTAGCAGATGCAGCTGGTAATGAATCCTTAACATTGTTTTTGCTCAATACTCTGTTAGGATGTGCTACTTGATATTGACGTCCTAAAGTTTGTAGTTTAGTCAGATTCTCAGGTTTTCTTTCTTGTAAGAATGCAAGAAAATCAGTACTAACTGATGACAAAACCTTGTCTCTTAGAATTAAATCTGACAATCCCTCAAAAGATTTTTCAGTTTTGGATAATTCAATCCATCTAGAAAAATTTAATTTAACAGCTGAAATAAATTCAGTGAAGTCTTTTCCAGAATCAGGGTACAAAGAACGAAATTTCTGACGATAACCCTCATCATCTAATTGATACCTCTGCAATAAAATCACTTTAACAGCTTCATAATCCTTTCTGGTTTGGTCATTCAAAGTGGAGACTACAGTTAATTGTTCACCAACCAATAAATTCATAAGTCTACAAGTCCAAGTAGATTTGTCAATCTTATATTCTTCACAATAAGTTTGGAATCTATTTAAGAAGCATGAAGTGTCGTCTATGGATGCATTGAATTTTGGCAGATTAATCCTTATGGCAGTAGTATTAGCTTTATTTTTATCTTCACCTACCCCAGGATGCAACAGTGGTTGTTGTAATTTCAGTTTTTCAAGTTCAATCTCAGCTAATCTTATAGCTTGTTGAGATAATATTTCCTCTTGAAGTTTAATTTGTTGCAATTTCATCTCCTCTTGAGCTTTAATTTGTTGCAATTTCATCTCCTCTTGAGCTTTCTCCTCTTGAGATCTGGCATAGGCTAATTTTTCCCTTTCAAGAGCCAATTCTTCTGATCTCCTTTTTTCAGCTATTTCTTCTTTATGGCGTTCTTCTTGTCTCCTTAATTCTTCTTTACAGAGTTCTTCTTGTCTCCTTTTTTCAGCTAATTGTATTTCCATTTCCTGTTTGTGGAGTTCCTCTTGTCTCCTTTTTTCGGCTACGTCTTCTTTATGGAGCTCTTCTTGTCTCCTTAATTCTTCTTTATGGAGTTCTTCTTGTCTCCTTTTTCGGCCAATTCTTCTTTCCTGAGATCTTCTTGTCTGTTTATCTCTTTATCCACATAGGATTGCAATGCCTGACCTTCCAAATTAAATTCTTTTCCAATCTTCAATAAATCCTTTAATGAAGTCATGGTTTCTTATTATTGTGATTCTCAGTATATGCACAATATTTAAACGTTTATATATATGAATATGTCAGCCAAATATACAATATTCAATCCACCAATCTCACATCAGTCTATAAATGCACTAATATAGATGTTAGTCAAGTATACAATATGGAGCAAAAAAAAAAAAAAAACTACAACAAGCAATGACAAGAAGACAGGGATGGAGCAACTAAAGAAAATACAAATGTATAAACCAAGGAGTTAATATGACATGTATATAACAATAATTTAAACTGATGCTCTATAACAATAGAACAAGACAAGACGCATATCACAACACTTATGACATCTATGAACTAAATGATAGTCACAGGAGAATGAACAATCTTACAAACAATAATGTAGCAAACTTAATAAAATATAACAATGACAGGACTTATGATAACAAACAATATGGAAACATGACCTTACAACTAGACAGAAATGGATCTGCTAAATTCAAAGGAGGCAGTTCTTTTACTTAACCAGCAAAATATACTGGCTCCTCAATAAGAATTACACAGATACTAACTACAGAACGCTTAATTTACTCATTAGACCTAGCTTTCGTGGTATTCAATGAGCAAACCAAGTCCCACCATCCTCCCACTAGAACAAACACATTGACATAATAAAAACAATAATTTGTGAAAATAAAATCCAGGCCAACAGATATTATCTACAGCCAAGCTGTATGTAACGATAAATTTACTTATCTGTTGCCTCAAAAAAAATCCTCCGTGAGACTTCTTCAAGCACGGAATACAGTGTTGTTCCGTAAATTTAGGCTCTGGTTAGGCCTAGGATTAGGCTAGTTGAACTGAAACATGACGGACATCGTTCTGGTCCATGTTTCCTGATAACATCCTTGAAATTAACGTAAATAGTCAATTCATCTGACTTATATGTAACAGCAAGTCACTTTTTTGAGACTTTGAGGCACGTTACTTGATATTATAGCTGGAAATCCGTTCTATGCTTGCAATATTCAGGCAGACGATCATAAATGTTGCGGGGAAAATCTACTGTATATATTATTTATCTTCTTCAGGAACAGTCCCACAGACGTCCTGTTCTCTCAGTGCATTAAGCTCGATGCTTGGACACTCTTTATTAGATTCTTGGCCTGCTGAGTTCCCTTCCAGGGTTATCCTTATAGACTCCATTGTAGTATTTATGGAATATTAATTATGGCCAAACATTCGATACTCCCTGGCCCGCAACACAGGCACTCAGACACTAAGGCCTAACAGCTTTTGACAGTTAATACGTTTAATCACAGCTACTCCATATTGAGTAGGATTCGACATTGAAGCTTTCTAGGCACATTTCTCTACTGTCCTGTCAAAACTTACGTGCACAGAATTCTACACACACTGCTTAACTTAAACTGACATTAATAAGTACTGCAGGCATAAATCAGTGCAGGCAAAATACATCTTGCAGGTGTAGTAATCATAATCCTCCAACGAAGGACATATTCTAAAATCTAGTCCTAACGGACACTAGCCATGCATACTGGTCAAAAGACACAAGCGGAATGTTAGGCAAAGACGTATTAATAAGTGTAGAGTTGTCTTTGTGTAAATTCATAGGATGCTCAAACACGCTGTCTGGTCCTTTAAAATGGAATCTTGGTTCTGTTCCTTACTCTGGCTTGTCTGGCTGTCTGTTTGGCAAGTTGAATTTCACAAGGCGCCAAATTATAAAGCAACATTCAACCCACATGATGATTGCTACTATATGACAAGGTTCCAATCAGACATGTTGCATTTTTATATTTCAGATGCCAAGCCAATAGCATGCAAGTGGCATATGTCCCTGTTGCAGACTTTTGTCTTTGATAGTTGGGCTAATATTATGTTTTAACTTCATGCATTATAAGTTCATCTGATCTGTTTATCACGGAGTATCTTTCTGCTGCAACATTGGGTTTATTTTTGTATATTTTTATAGTTTAGTATCAGCGTTTCTTTCATTAAACGTTTTATATACATAATGACTGTCAGTGTTTTATTCTTACAATTATTAGTAGCTTGACAGAGTGTTGTATTCTTGAACCAACCTTGACGGTTAACGGTCAATAGTCATGGAACATAACTGAAACGTGCAGAACATTTCAGTGAACAAGTCTCGTTCTGACGACTACATATTTTAATGATCATTCATCGTTCATGATGTATTCTCAACAATAATATATTACACATTCAAGACACTTGCTATCACAGTTTAGAGTGTGTATCTTATCAGACATTGCAATCTGTCAGGTAACCATTTTACATATTGTTTATGTTTTTGACCAAATCTGTTTTACCAAGCATTTGGGATAATTATTATATTTCTACTAATAGTGACATAAAGGAGTGATCCACACATCGAAAACTTTGTCTCTTATATTAATTCACTTTTGGCATTCATAGCTGGGCTCTATCAGCCGTTACACATTATATCTGCGCTCGTATTTCACGACTTTCGCGCCTAATAATTATTGCGTTTAATAATACAGACTTACATAACTCCGGACTCAATGGTCCTTACACATTATTACTTTATTGCTTTCCAAGCATTATATTAACGGTTAGACACAATCATTAGTGGTTATACCACACAGCTATAAAATGATGTTCTCTGCCCGAAGGCTACACACAAGACTACTGTTACTAGCCTAACGCGTCATACAGCGCCACACGCGAACGATATCATTTTATTTAGTAAAGGAGTTTACATGGTGCGACCATCCGAATCAAGTTCAAACCAAAATGCTCGCTGACCATGCAACAATCCTCAACAGTCCCCTTCTATTACGAACAATACCTTCGTCACAAACGTACAAACAAATATATTGTTTACAATTACCATAAATAATATGCTTGCTTCCGTCTATTTTCGATCATGTTTACACTCACGACTTCAAAATTGAACACCGGTAATCTCTTTTAAGATGGATATTTATTCTTCCTAAAGTCTTGTCTTTTCCGGTACACTACTATCTCTTTTACCCGGCCTAGTCAACATTCACAGCCTTGTCTGACAAGACTAATAATTTAGATCAGATAATCGACTGCGGTCATCCCAAAGTTGTTTACTTATTAATAGGCCGTAGGAAAATGTGTTACACATTAGTAAACCACACTTCTCTCTGCCGATCCCAGGTGACAATATGGGTTCAAACGAAAGGGATTGATTATCCTAATCATCACAAGATGTCGCTGAAGTCTCACATACGAATAATTAAAGGAATTGAAAATAGCAAATAATGCCAGAGGTGGGAAAAGCTAAAGTGAAGAGCACATAATTAATTATGGAATGGCACATGCAAATGTTGCGTGCGAGGTTATTATGTCACAGTATACAACATATAGCAGTAACTAAACACATAAACCAGATGTTCAAATAAATGATTTTAACCTGAATTTTCATTAAGACAGAGGTTAGAACAATTGAAAATGTGATTTTCACTGTGTTTTCCCCAGTCCATATGTAAAACTGGACAACGATGCTAGATTGGCGGGCCAGAACTCACAGTGTTTTTGTGCAGATGTGGTTACATATGTGATGCTCCAGACCCCAGGGACGTTCCTATATGCATATAAGTGAAACAGATAAATCGTTGTTACACCTAAGTAGACATGATAATCAGTTTTGTTACACTAGACTGTAGGCATGAAAATTATTTTCTTTTGTTACACTTGGCTGAAGACATGGTAATCAGTTTTTGTTAAACTTGACTGTAGACATAATAAAAAGGTGTTTTTATACTTGAACGTAGATAAGAGAAAGTTTTTGTTACATTTGACTGTCGACATGATTGTTACGGCGTTTCCCCCATATTTGTGGGCATTATATTATATGGAATGTTTCTGGTTAGTTAAATACTTCTGCTTAGTGAAGATTTCTGGCTTTGACTATCGATATAACAATGTATCGCAAACCTATATGTTTGTCTTCTAATCTCTTCATATTATCTTTTTGCGTATTAAAGTTTTATTCCTATATTTAAACGCTTGACATTGTTGCGTATTTCATTTTGACATTCATTTCAGGTTGATATTCTTGTTGATGTGTTTGCGTGTTAATCTTGAACCAAAATCGAACAGTAATTCATTGATTGTGCAGTCAACCTAACTTTGTAACTCCGTGCATACAACTTTATAATAACTTGTCATGAAACATCGTAGTTGACGACCTTACATCTTTTATTCATCTTTTTCATACATCACAATATGATCACGTGAGTTGCAATTGATTCCCATCAAAGGATACGATACGATACACTTCACAGTAATTTCACATATCAACTACTTGACCAATAGCGGTCATTCTAACCGTCAACATCATCTTCGTCGGATGTATTCATACTATACCAATTAAATAATGATTTATAGAATTGTGTACGCACGTCAGGCATATATACTGAAGCACATTAAAAACACACCACTTTTATATATACTGATGCCGAGAAGCTGGAAAAAAAAAAGTGTGGGAATGGATTTTCCCCGTGTTTGTCATGAGGTAGAGAGCGAATGGCTGCTGGAATGGAAAGTGCATGATTCAACCCACGGGTTTGTGTACAGACTACATGATGTAGCGAGAGGTTTGGATGTTACGAATTACAGATATCCTGGACAAATAGGTGTATCAGAGGATACCAGGATAGTGCCAGATAAGAGACTGGTCTTATAAGTAATACCCGCTTCTCTGAAAAGAGCATGGGTGTATAGACATCAAAGTGGTTCAAGCTATGTAAGTTCCCAGAGAAGATGATGATAATCTGTACTCTTAGTCCCTAACTGCTACCTCTCCAGATCCCCCAAAGATTAATGATTAATGTTTAGTTTGACTTGTTTACTAGGGGTAATTTTAATGAGAATATAGACTAATAATAATTTTCAAAACAGAACTTCACTTTTCTATAAAAATATCAAGTAAGTCTGAATGAAAGTTATTTACAATTTATTTGTCCTGCACCATAATATGTTTTTGTGCAGGACTACTCAACAGAAATGCAATATATATATTACAGGTCAAAATGAATAAATTGGAAGATCTCTTATATCATTGCTAATTTCCGAAGGAATAAACTAATTTCACTTGATTTTAAAACTGAATGTTATATTCACAGTATCTGGACTTCTGAGTCTTTATATTATAAGCTGTCCTTGGTTAAATCCCTAACGGAAAAGTAATCATTTATTGTGTGGATAATATTTGGATGCACCGGACAGTGGACCGTATTTGCTTCTTATCTTGTTCGATGTTGCTGATCTTCCCTCCACCATTCAAGCCTTCATAATGTGCAGCTCCTGGTTGAGAATGTCGGGCCCTGCCTCGTGTTATATGCAGAGCTCTTGTCACCCATAGACTTCTCAAGTGTGGAGGCAGCTTTAGTGTTAAATGTGAGACAAAACCTGTAACAAAGGATAATCGTACCCCATATAGGTGTCTGCATCAATACTCTCACCCACATACAACACCACAACTTACCCGTTTCATAGATTGTGCTAACAAGTTGCACAGGACAACTAACTTCTGTGACTTCCGCCAGCTCCATGTGAATATTCTTTTCTGTACCTATACCAAGATATATCCCTTAGCCCATGCTTGGCTTACATACGATGATTGGGTCAAGTACATATTCATAAGTGACAACTTGAGTTCTTCATGTCAACAATTCCTGTAAGGCTATCTTACGTACATGATCAATGTGTAACCCAAGAAGAAAATATGCAATCAAACACACTAACAGACTTACAATACTCAATTGTGCCATAATTAGCAAATATCTGAATTGTTTCCAATTTCTGGCCTGTCGTATTTTTAAACTACACACTTTTACAGCTAGGCCAATATGGCAGCGCACGTACTGCGGGTTTCACTTTCTACACATCTCCGAACACACACTCCAGAATACACAAATCATGTAATTAATATTATGTACATATCTTTCTTACCGTCAGGCAAACACTACACAAGCTGACAGGCTGTATAAGGAACTCATATACGCCGCCAGGTCAGAACGGTAAAAGACTTTGCATGAACTGAGCTCTGTCGTAGATTTCCGATAGGAGAATTAAGACTAGGTTTGGTCCCTTCTGAATAGGTTTGAATAGGTGCTAGACTCAGTGAGAGTTAGTGAAAGGTAATAGAATTTCCACACACGTGAGATGATAGATTTGATATAGTGGCTGTCTCTGAAAGCGAAAAGAATTCTTCTCTCTCTCACCTATCTTCTACAACAGTTGTTACAGCGTCAGACAGACTACACCAATATACATATTACGTATATTTCTATCACTCACAGGCACGCACATACACGTGACGACAGGTAAACACACAGACGTGGGAAAACTATAACAATGATATATATATTATCTAGAACGAGCTGACCAAACACGATTATTAAGTTCAAGAGCGATTTTATTATCAGGAAAAATCGGCTCACAACATCAAAGAAAGTACATCAAGGAAAATACATATACACATAGTCATAAAAAATCAAGGAAATGTTGCAAGGATGATAGCCCCGTTATAGTGTTAACTCTAGGTTAGCCCGGCCCCGTTAAGAGAACAGATGATGGCGCCCGAGTCACAGATACATAGGGTTTGAGTCTAAGAGTTGTCTTTGTTTTATCTCGTAATTATATGCACAGAGTTTTTGAAAAAAATCTGATTTAACCTAAGACAAAACACAAGAACTCTAGCCTTAGCAACAAATTATGCAGATTGAAAAAAAAAATTAGGACAGCAACAGGGTGTCAAAGATAAAATAGTGAAAAATATCACTCAAACCAGCGTACACTCATTCATTCCGCCATGGCTTCTCATACTTGTACTCACGACTTTGCTTGCTGCCTCTTGGAACACATTGATTTTAGATTTTCACACAGACTCAAAAAAATGCAGTCTTCTGCCAAGAAGTCCCCAGTTCCAAAAGACGTATTTAACTTGGAGTCTCCGGGAACGACTACTTGGGTATGCAAATTTGTTCAAATGTCTGATTAAGTCACCTAACAATTATTCCAGGCGCGGGAGTTAGCAGAGCACAGTGTCAATAGCGTAGGTTTCTAAAAAATGATGAATGTCAGGTCGGTGCCTTCCCTCAGCATAGGATTCACTTTAGTCACACCACAGATTTGTCCACAAGATATAATCTAGTCGGGAAATGATTGTTAATATTCACGCCACCAGCAGCAAATTATATAGAGTTTCTAGAAGAAATTAAGTGCTGGCTCCAAGGTCCAGTATTTATCATTACAGTCTTTGAAAACCCGTTATAGGGATATTAGTATTTCTGTCTAACTTGCACCGTCAGATCAGTGTTACTTGAGAAAACCCACGTGATTCAAAATAAGGACTGTCTATTTCTTCACAAGTATGGAAACTACTACTAGGTGCTGGTAAAGTTAGGGTCACCCCAAAACTTTCACTGTGTGGAGGAAAAATAACACATATAATATAATAAACAGAATCTGTACTGGTTAAAACTTACATTTAAACTTGCAAGCAGAGAGCTTTGCTTATCATTTAAACTTCCCGTGACGTAAGTTATATTTAAAAATCAGCAATCCTCATAAATTAAGAACACGTGCGTATTCCGTCACCATTCATGAGGCTGGATTCTAGAGTTTATACGTTAGTTTAGAAAAAATACACTCGACTGAGTATTAGCAGTTAAATTAAATTTATAAATAGCTACAATTGCCGTTATAAGCTAGAAATTTTAATTTTATTCTGCTTTCCACTGAATGCTTCCCTAGAAAATATAATAGCCTACCACTTTATTTCTCTTCTGCGCTAAAGAAATAGATTAAAATGAATTAAGCGATTTAACACTTTAACACTCACAAAATCTATATATCTATCATATTAATTACCTCAACCACAGAATTACAGGTAGTCGCACAACTTAAGAATAAAAATGCTGAAAATATTTCTGGAAGTCTAGAAGTTCGACAAATTGCCGAAACAAACTGAGATCTTCGCTAACAGCTATTCTGTTTTCGAGCGACCTATCTACTGTGGAGTCTATGAGCGAGAATGAAATTAAAGTTTCAAACTTGGCCAATATCTTAAAATCAGACAAAGGGCCCAAACTTACTTCGCCAAGCGAAATTATCTCCCCTACTCCCAACATTTACGTCCGCTTAACGCGTGTCGTAACTGTCACCTACTGACCACGATGTACGCGTGTCAGTTTCAAATCCCAGACAGCCTGACTCCATTGCAGGGCAGTTTTCACACTACAGCTGACCATGGCCCAAGTGAGCGCCGTGTCAGTTTGGGATTTTCCAGACAAATGTCTGGATACTGACCGGTGCAGATGTAAAGTATCACACCTCACCGGGACTAATGCCGAGAAGAAGCTCGCGCGCTCGGTGAGAATGTAGACGATTTGCTACGTCCTATGTTCAGCGAACCGACTTATCACGCCTTCTGACGCCCTGCAGCCCTGACATCTACGTAATATCGTCCTAGCGCGATTCTCAGTTTAAGAGAAAGGAAAACAGGTAAAGTTTGCGAATTATATGAAAATAATATTCGCAAAACGAATGGATGAAAAATACACAGGAAAAAAAAAAATTACAGAGATAATAAAAGAGAGAATTTATGTGAAAGAATAGGAAGAAGATGTAGGAAATTAAATGAATATAAACCCTACGTGACAGAGCCTCCCCCCTTTAAGATATGGAAGCACTCCATGTCTACGTTATGGAGTTTAATTTCCTATAACCGTAGCTTCGGGGTGTCTGTCCTCTTCCCTCTCATCTTCCCCCTCCATCTCTGTCCAATTCCTACTCAAGTCCACTCCTCAAAGTTTCCTTCCCCCGGAATGTCTCCCATGCGCGCTTGAAAGAGCGTCGCCGCTTCTGACATTTTTGAAAGATTTCCTGTGATAGCGGTGGAATATCCCTGCCACTATCATCATCTTCGTCAGTTTTGGCGATCGTCAGGAGATGGTCGGAGGTTGGCACTGTTTTTTCCAAGTATCTCTTTAAGAGATTTAAATGGAAAACCTTCTCCTTTCCTTCAATAGAGATCTGGTAGTTAGCCTTAGAAATCTTTTTCAGGACGGTAAACGGCCCTTGCCATCCGATCTTCAGTTGGTTGTTCTCAGTAGGGAGTAACACCAAAACTTTCTCTCCTGCTTCCAGTTCTCTCTCTTCCGCGACTTTCCTGTATCGGTTAGCGTGCTTTGTGCGAGCTCGCTTAAAGTTAGTCGTTGCTAGGTCCCACCCTAGTTTCAACCTTTCCTTTAAAACCGACACATATTTACTTGCTGAGACGACTGTCTCATCCGCCTTCTCGTCTGTCAGAGACTGAAGTAAGGCTTCAAGCGGGCCCTTAATGGGTCTGCCAAATAAGAGTGTAGCTGGCGGAAATCCTGTGGAAGTATGAGGAGATTCTCTGTAGCCAAATAATGCTGCAGGAATACAGAGATCCCAATCTTCAGGTTTCACTTGTGCCAGCTTACTTAGCATCATGGTGAGGTTTCCATTAGCACGTTCCACGAGCCCATTTCCGGCCGGAGTATATGGCTTAGTGTGGATGTGCTGGGTCCTCAAGATCTTAACGATCTCATCCATCAACAGGTTTCGGTATGGAGATCCATTATCCGTCAACACTTGCTGCGGGAATCCCAACCGAGTGAAAATCTGCACGAGGGCTTCTGCGACATGCTTGGCATCTGCGCATGTTAGCGGGATAGCTTCTGCCCATAAAGTGCATGTATCGACTAAGGTCAGGATAAACCTGTTCCTTCTTTTAGTCCTTTCGAAAGGCCCTAAAATGTCGATCACAACCCGTTCGAATGGTGTTCCCATTATTGGCATTTCACCCATGTGGACTGGGGGTGTCCGTTGCTTGGGTGGCACACGTTGGCACTGGGCACAGGATTTGACATATCTGATAATATCAGTATTTACTCCTGGCCACCAATAATGAGTGGTTATACGTTGGTTTGTGGCGTTCTGTCCCATATGTCCGCTAAAGGGAAGAGAGTGCCCCATTTCTAGGATTTGGCTTCTGTACTGTTTCGGTACTAGGAGCTGGTTGTAACCTTGGTCAGGCTTGCCCGTTCTCCGATAAAGTACGCCATCCTTAGAAAAAATGTCCCCGTGCTGTTTGGGTTCCTTAGCCATGGGCAGTTTCCTAAAGCAGGGTGCCAAAGTAGGGTCCTTGTATTGCGCTTCTTTAAGTTCCATAGGTAACAAATTTGGCGCAGGCTCCCGTTCCTTCTTGGTTTGCCCTCTTGTAGTTACCGCTGCCACAATCGGCTCTTCCGGTTTCCCAATACACACGTATCTCCCGCCAAGTATGACTGGGTAGATGGGATCATCCATAACAGCCGCTTTGATCACACCTCTGACAAAGTCAGAGTGTATCTCCACCAATGCGATGGGAAGCGCTGTAGGTGCATCACTCTTACGAACTCCACAAAGTTGGACGGTCTCTGCTGTCTCTTGACCGGGTTTGACCAGGTTTCTGGCAACAATGCAATCATAAGAAAGCCCCGTGTCAAATAAGCAAGAAGTTTGAGAACCGTTCAAAGTAACAGTACCTCGCGTTGAGGGTCTATCCCCAACAGGTTGGGAATCACTGTCAATAATTCCGCCTTGCGAGACTGTCAATAAGCATCCGATGCGTTTCGGCTCGGTGTGCTCGGTCTGATCATATGTCCCGTGCTCGGGGGGTCTCCCTTTGCCACCTTGTCCTTTCTGGCTACGCTGCCATGTAGGGCGGTCGGGTTGATCAGACTGTTTGGGGTGGTTGGGGTACTTGTTCTTGTAGAACTTGGATTTTTCAGGAGGGGGTTTTGAGGTCCAGTTTCTCTGTGGTTATTTTGGTTAGAAGCCTGAGAAGATTGCTCTAGGTTATGTTTTCGAAAATGCTCCTCTGTCGGTTTCCGCTTTGTGGCCGGTAGTTCAGCCAGCGCATTGTGATAACGCTCAGACTTTTCCAAAATGTCTTCAAGTTTTCTGCCCCCTGCTCAGCGAGAAATCTCCGGGTATCAGCAGACAAAGTGTTCTTTATTTGTTCAGTTAGAACAAGTTCCTCAAGACCTTCATAGGTAGAGGGGAGCTGCGAAAGCTCAAGGCACTTTGTTAGATATCCCTTAAGACGAGATGAGAACTGGTGAAAAGTTTCAGAATTCTCTTTCCGGCTGTTGCGAAACAGTTGCAAAAACTTGCGAGCGTTCATTTCAAAGCGCTCCAGTAACGCTTTCTTCAACACATCGTAGTCGTCTTGTTGGCTACTTTCCAGCTTAGAATAAACATCATAAGCAGAACCTTTTAGGGCCTGGGAAAGTTTCATATTCCAACGCGACCTCTCTAACCCGTACAGAGTTGCAATTTTCTCAAATTTTTCTAACCATGTGTCAATCTTCTCATTTGGACAAGGAAAAGATTCAAGAGTGAAAGACATAGCATTTAGTTGAAGAGATTGAGTGTTAGCAGGTCAGTTAAGGAAGAATGAGGAGAAGACTCTCCATTGCTGGAGGTAGAGGCAGCACCACGACTTTGGAATTCTAGAGTGTTCAGAGCCAACGCATGTTGTATCTCCTTCTCTGTTTCCTCAAGCTGTCTCTCCTCTCTCTCCTCATGCTGCTTCTCCTCTCTCCTTCTCTGCATCCTGCGGATTTCCATTTCCTCGTCCATCTTCTTCTGCTGTAAAGCTTCGGCTGCTTCTTCTTTCCTCCTAGCTTCTTCTCTCTTTCTTCTCCGCATCATATCTCTCAAGTTCGTCTCTGACAAAAGCTTTCGCTTCCTCTCCTTCCAGTCCCTCCTCTCTCGCTTCGTCCCTGAGAAGTTGTCTAAGCTTTGCCCTCTCGGCCATATTAGGTCAGTGACTGAGACTAGTGGAGAAAGAAAATAGGAAAAAGGATACCCTGGTTCCTACCACTTACGAGAAAAAAAAATACCAAAAAAATTCAAAAGATGATATCCTTAACCCTGGGATACCTCCTCCAAAGTAAAATCTAACTATCGCTGCTATTATCGGCAATAAAGCACTTAATGCAAAACACGACTACGCCAACTAAATGGTAGTTAAGATTACTTCTGAAAAATAAGTTGCTACAGTGGAAAAGCAAAAGAATATTGCAAAAATTAAAGAGAAAAATAATCCCTTAATTTTTAAAAATCCACTATAAGTTCGCCCCTGAAGTCAGATCGGGTAAGGGAGGGAATTAATCTGGACAAAAAGTCCGAAACACACTCCTTAACTTAGTTCAAACGCCGTTCTGCCTCAGTACCCAGTGAATGTTATACACTCACCACTTTACCAGCATTTAGTATTACAATCAGCAGTTAACATATATCCCGACAAATCAACCTGTAACCAAAATGTATATTATTCAAAGATGCTGTGGAAAAAAAAAAACTTATTAGTTTGTGTGGTCAGCACGCCCGTAAACAGATCGCTAGTCTAGGGGGTAATTTTTTTAAAGATATAACAACTCACAAGACATCACACTCTTACTCTATATCAGAATACAGAATCTTAAGTTCAAAATCCAGATAGACGAGTCCACGTTTGTCGTACTCGTCTTCCTATTCTAAGTTCAAAGACCGGAAACGAGTCCTCATTTGTCGTAGATTTCCGATAGGAGAATTAAGACTAGGTTTGGTCCCTTCTGAATAGGTTTGAATAGGTGATAGACTCAGTGAGAGTTAGTGAAAGGTAATAGAATTTCCACACACGTGAGATGATAGATTTGATATAGTGGCTGTCTCTGAAAGCGAAAAGAATTCTTCTCTCTCTCACCTATCTTCTACAACAGTTGTTACAGCGTCAGACAGACTACACCAATATACATATTACGTATATTTCTATCACTCACAGGCACGCACATACACGTGACGACAGGTAAACACACAGACGTGGGAAAACTATAACAATGATATATATATATTATCTAGAACGAGCTGACCAAACACGATTATTAAGTTCAAGAGCGATTTTATTATCAGGAAAAATCGGCTCACAACATCAAAGAAAGTACATCAAGGAAAATACATATACACATAGTCATAAAAAATCAAGGAAATGTTGCAAGGATGATAGCCCCGTTATAGTGTTAACTCTAGGTTTAGCCCGGCCCCGTTAAGAGAACAGATGATGGCGCCCGAGTCACAGATACATAGGGTTTGAGTCTAAGAGTTGTCTTTGTTTTATCTCGTAATTATATGCACAGAGTTTGAAAAAAAAAATCTGATTTAACCTAAGACAAAACACAAGAACTCTAGCCTTAGCAACAAATTATGCAGATTGAAAAAAAAATTAGGACAGCAACAGGGTGTCAAAGATAAAATAGTGAAAAATATCACTCAAACCAGCGTACACTCATTCATTCCGCCATGGCTTCTCATACTTGTACTCACGACTTTGCTTGCTGCCTCTTGGAACACATTGATTTTAGATTTTCACACAGACTCAAAAAAATGCAGTCTTCTGCCAAGAAGTCCCCAGTTCCAAAAGACGTATTTAACTTGGAGTCTCCGGGAACGACTACTTGGGTATGCAAATTTGTTCAAATGTCTGATTAAGTCACCTAACAATTATTCCAGGCGCGGGAGTTAGCAGAGCACAGTGTCAATAGCGTAGGTTTCTAAAAAATGATGAATGTCAGGTCGGTGCCTTCCCTCAGTATAGGATTCACTTTAGTCACACCACAGATTTGTCCACAAGATATAATCTAGTCGGGAAATGATTGTTAATATTCACGCCACCAGGCAGCAAATTATATAGAGTTTCTAGAAGAAATTAAGTGCTGGCTCCAAGGTCCAGTATTTATCATTACAGTCTTTGAAAACCCGTTATAGGGATATTAGTATTTCTGTCTAACTTGCACCGTCAGATCAGTGTTACTTGAGAAAACCCACGTGGTTCAAAATAAGGACTGTCTATTTCTTCACAAGTATGGAAACTACTACTAGGTGCTGGTAAAGTTAGGGTCACCCCAAAACTTTCACTGTGTGGAGGAAAAATAACACATATAATATAATAAACAGAATCTGTACTGGTTTAAAACTTACATTTAAACTTGCAAGCAGAGAGCTTTGCTTATCATTTAAACTTCCCGTGACGTAAGTTATATTTAAAAATCAGCAATCCTCATAAATTAAGAACACGTGCGTATTCCGTCACCATTCATGAGGCTGGATTCTAGAGTTTATACGTTAGTTTAGAAAAATACACTCGACTGAGTATTAGCAGTTAAATTAAATTTATAAATAGCTACAATTGCCGTTATAAGCTAGAAATTTTTAATTTTATTCTGCTTTCCACTGAATGCTTCCCTAGAAAATATAATAGCCTACCACTTTATTTCTCTTCTGCGCTAAAGAAATAGATTAAAATGAATTAAGCGATTTAACACTTTAACACTCACAAAATCTATATATCTATCATATTAATTACCTCAACCACAGAATTACAGGTAGTCGCACAACTTAAGAATAAAAATGCTGAAAATATTTCTGGAAGTCTAGAAGTTCGACAAATTGCCGAAACAAACTGAGATCTTCGCTAACAGCTATTCTGTTTTCGAGCGACCTATCTACTGTGGAGTCTATGAGCGAGAATGAAATTAAAGTTTCAAACTTGGCCAATATCTTAAAATCAGACAAAGGGCCCAAACTTATTTCGCCAAGCGAAATTATCTCCCCTACTCCCAACATTTACGTCCGCTTAACGCGTGTCGTAACTGTCACCTACTGACCACGATGTACGCGTGTCAGTTTCAAATCCCAGACAGCCTGACTCCATTGCAGGGCAGTTTTCACACTACAGCTGACCATGGCCCAAGTGAGCGCCGTGTCAGTTTGGGATTTTTCCAGACAAATGTCTGGATACTGACCGGTGCAGATGTAAAGTATCACACCTCACCGGGACTAATGCCGAGAAGAAGCTCGCGCGCTCGGTGAGAATGTAGACGATTTGCTACGTCCTATGTTCAGCGAACCGACTTATCACGCCTTCTGACGCCCTGCAGCCCTGACATCTACGTAATATCGTCCTAGCGCGATTCTCAGTTTAAGAGAAAGGAAAACAGGTAAAGTTTGCGAATTATATGAAAATAATATTCGCAAAACGAATGGATGAAAAATACACAGGAAAAAAAAATACAGAGATAATAAAAGAGAGAATTTATGTGAAAGAATAGGAAGAAGATGTAGGAAATTAAATGAATATAAACCCTACGTGACAGAGCCTCCCCCCTTTAAGATATGGAAGCACTCCATGTCTACGTTATGGAGTTTAATTTCCTATAACCGTAGCTTCGGGGTGTCTGTCCTCTTCCCTCTCATCTTCCCCCTCCATCTCTGTCCAATTCCTACTCAAGTCCACTCCTCAAAGTTTCCTTCCCCCGGAATGTCTCCCATGCGCGCTTGAAAGAGCGTCGCCGCTTCTGACATTTTTGAAAGATTTCCTGTGATAGCGGTGGAATATCCCTGCCACTATCATCATCTTCGTCAGTTTTGGCGATCGTCAGGAGATGGTCGGAGGTTGGCACTGGTTTTTCCAAGTATCTCTTTAAGAGATTTAAATGGAAAACCTTCTCCTTTCCTTCAATAGAGATCTGGTAGTTAGCCTTAGAAATCTTTTTCAGGACGGTAAACGGCCCTTGCCATCCGATCTTCAGTTGGTTGTTCTCAGTAGGGAGTAACACCAAAACTTTCTCTCCTGCTTCCAGTTCTCTCTCTTCCGCGACTTTCCTGTATCGGTTAGCGTGCTTTGTGCGAGCTCGCTTAAAGTTAGTCGTTGCTAGGTCCCACCCTAGTTTCAACCTTTCCTTTAAAACCGACACATATTTACTTGCTGAGACGACTGTCTCATCCGCCTTCTCGTCTGTCAGAGACTGAAGTAAGGCTTCAAGCGGGCCCTTAATGGGTCTGCCAAATAAGAGTGTAGCTGGCGGAAATCCTGTGGAAGTATGAGGAGATTCTCTGTAGCCAAATAATGCTGCAGGAATACAGAGATCCCAATCTTCAGGTTTCACTTGTGCCAGCTTACTTAGCATCATGGTGAGGTTTCCATTAGCACGTTCCACGAGCCCATTTCCGGCCGGAGTATATGGCTTAGTGTGGATGTGCTGGGTCCTCAAGATCTTAACGATCTCATCCATCAACAGGTTTCGGTATGGAGATCCATTATCCGTCAACACTTGCTGCGGGAATCCCAACCGAGTGAAAATCTGCACGAGGGCTTCTGCGACATGCTTGGCATCTGCGCATGTTAGCGGGATAGCTTCTGCCCATAAAGTGCATGTATCGACTAAGGTCAGGATAAACCTGTTCCTTCTTTTAGTCCTTTCGAAAGGCCCTAAAATGTCGATCACAACCCGTTCGAATGGTGTTCCCATTATTGGCATTTCACCCATGTGGACTGGGGGTGTCCGTTGCTTGGGTGGCACACGTTGGCACTGGGCACAGGATTTGACATATCTGATAATATCAGTATTTACTCCTGGCCACCAATAATGAGTGGTTATACGTTGGTTTGTGGCGTTCTGTCCCATATGTCCGCTAAAGGGAAGAGAGTGCCCCATTTCTAGGATTTGGCTTCTGTACTGTTTCGGTACTAGGAGCTGGTTGTAACCTTGGTCAGGCTTGCCCGTTCTCCGATAAAGTACGCCATCCTTAGAAAAAATGTCCCCGTGCTGTTTGGGTTCCTTAGCCATGGGCAGTTTCCTAAAGCAGGGTGCCAAAGTAGGGTCCTTGTATTGCGCTTCTTTAAGTTCCATGGGTAACAAATTCGGCGCAGGCTCCCGTTCCTTCTTGGTTTGCCCTCTTGTAGTTACTGCTGCCACAATCGGCTCTTCCGGTTTCCCAATACACACGTATCTACCGCCAAGTATGACTGGGTAGATGGGATCATCCATAACAGCCGCTTTGATCACACCTCTGACAAAGTCAGAGTGTATCTCCACCAATGCGATGGGAAGCGCTGTAGGTGCATCACTCTTACGAACTCCACAAAGTTGGACGGTCTCTGCTGTCTCTTGACCGGGTTTGACCAGGTTTCTGGCAACAATGCAATCATAAGAAAGCCCCGTGTCAAATAAGCAAGAAGTTTGAGAACCGTTCAAAGTAACAGTACCTCGCGTTGAGGGTGTATCCCCAACAGGTTGGGAATCACTGTCAATAATTCCGCCTTGCGAGACTGTCAATAAGCATCCGATGCGTTTAGGCTCGGTGTGCTCGGTCTGATCATATGTCCCGTGCTCGGGGGTTCTCCCTTTGCCACCTTGTCCTTTCTGGCTACGCTGCCATGTAGGGCGGTCGGGTTGATCAGACTGTTTGGGGTGGTTGGGGTACTTGTTCTTGTAGAACTTGGATTTTTCAGGAGGGGGGTTTTGAGGTCCAGTTTCTCTGTGGTTATTTTGGTTAGAAGCCTGAGAAGATTGCTCTAGGTTATGTTTTCGAAAATGCTCCTCTGTCGGTTTCCGCTTTGTGGCCGGTAGTTCAGCCAGCGCATTGTGATAACGCTCAGACTTTTCCAAAATGTCTTCAAGTTTTTCTGCCCCCTGCTCAGCGAGAAATCTCGGGTATCAGCAGACAAAGTGTTCTTTATTTGTTCAGTTAGAACAAGTTCCTCAAGACCTTCATAGGTAGAGGGGAGCTGCGAAAGCTCAAGGCACTTTGTTAGATATCCCTTAAGACGAGATGAGAACTGGTGAAAAGTTTCAGAATTCTCTTTCCGGCTGTTGCGAAACAGTTGCAAAAACTTGCGAGCGTTCATTTCAAAGCGCTCCAGTAACGCTTTCTTCAACACATCGTAGTCGTCTTGTTGGCTACTTTCCAGCTTAGAATAAACATCATAAGCAGACCCTTTTAGGGCCTGGGAAAGTTTCATATTCCAACGCGACCTCTCTAACCCGTACAGAGTTGCAATTTTCTCAAATTTTTCTAACCATGTGTCAATCTTCTCATTTGGACAAGGAAAAGATTCAAGAGTGAAAGACATAGCATTTAGTTGAAGAGATTGAGTGTTAGCAGGGTCAGTTAAGGAAGAATGAGGAGAAGACTCTCCATTGCTGGAGGCAGAGGCAGCACCACGACTTTGGCATTCAAGAGTTTTAAGAGCTAACTCATGCTGCCTCTGTTTCTCTTTTTCCTCAAGCTGTCTCTCCTTCTCTCTTTCCTCATGCTGCATCCTGCGGATTTCCATTTCCTCGTCCATCTTCTTCTGCTGTAAAGCTTCGGCTGCTTCTTCTTTCCTCCTAGCTTCTTCTTCTTTCCTCTCCGCGTCATATCTCTCAAGTTCGTCTCTGACAAAAGCTTTCGCTTCCTCTCCTTCCAGTCCCTCCTCTCTCGCTTCGTCCCTGAGAAGTTGTCTAAGCTTTGCCCTCTCGGCCATATTAGGTCAGTGACTGAGACTAGTGGAGAAAGAAAATGGGAAAAAGGATACCCTAGTTCCTACCACTTACGAGAAAAAAAAATGTACCAAAAAATTTCAAAAGATGATATCCTTAACCCTGGGATACCTCCTCCAAAGTAAAATCTAACTATCGCTGCTATTATCGGCAATAAAGCACTTAATGCAAAACACGACTACGCCAACTAAATGGTAGTTAAGATTACTTCTGAAAAATAAGTTGCTACAGTGGAAAAGCAAAATAATATTGCAAAAATTAAAGAGAAAAATAATCCCTTAATTTTTAAAAATCCACTATAAGTTCGCCCCTGAAGTCAGATCGGGTAAGGGAGGGAATTAATCTGGACAAAAAGTCCGAAACACACTCCTTAACTTAGTTCAAACGCCGTTCTGCCTCAGTACCCAGTGAATGTTATACACTCACCACTTTACCAGCATTTAGTATTACAATCAGCAGTTAACATATATCCCGACAAATCAACCTGTAACCAAAATGTATATTATTCAAAGATGCTGTGGAAAAAAAAAACTTATTAGTTTGTGTGGTCAGCACGCCCGTAAACAGATCGCTAGTCTAGGGGGTAATTATTTAAAGATATAACAACTCACAAGACATCACACTCTTACTCTATATCAGAATACAGAATCTTAAGTTCAAAATCCAGATAGACGAGTCCACGTTTGTCGTACTCGTCTTCCTATTCTAAGTTCAAAGACCGGAAACGAGTCCTCATTTGTCGTAGATTTCCGATAGGAGAATTAAGACTAGGTTTGGTCCCTTCTGAATAGGTTTGAATAGGTGCTAGACTCAGTGAGAGTTAGTGAAAGGTAATAGAATTTCCACACACGTGAGCTGATAGATTTGATATAGTGGCTGTCTCTGAAAGCGAAAAGAATTCTTCTCTCTCTCACCTATCTTCTACAACAGTTGTTACAGCGTCAGACAGACTACACCAATATACATATTACGTATATTTCTATCACTCACAGGCACGCACATACACGTGACGACAGGTAAACACACAGACGTGGGAAAACTATAACAATGATATATATATTATCTAGAACGAGCTGACCAAACACGATTATTAAGTTCAAGAGCGATTTTATTATCAGGAAAAATCGGCTCACAACATCAAAGAAAGTACATCAAGGAAAATACATATACACATAGTCATAAAAAATCAAGGAAATGTTGCAAGGATGATAGCCCCGTTATAGTGTTAACTCTAGGTTAGCCCGGCCCCGTTAAGAGAACAGATGATGGCGCCCGAGTCACAGATACATAGGGTTTGAGTCTAAGAGTTGTCTTTGTTTTATCTCGTAATTATATGCACAGAGTTTGAAAAAAAAAATCTGATTTAACCTAAGACAAAACACAAGAACTCTAGCCTTAGCAACAAATTATGCAGATTGAAAAAAAAATTAGGACAGCAACAGGGTGTCAAAGATAAAATAGTGAAAAATATCACTCAAACCAGCGTACACTCATTCATTCCGCCATGGCTTCTCATACTTGTACTCACGACTTTGCTTGCTGCCTCTTGGAACACATTGATTTTAGATTTTCACACAGACTCAAAAAAATGCAGTCTTCTGCCAAGAAGTCCCCAGTTCCAAAAGACGTATTTAACTTGGAGTCTCCGGGAACGACTACTTGGGTATGCAAATTTGTTCAAATGTCTGATTAAGTCACCTAACAATTATTCCAGGCGCGGGAGTTAGCAGAGCACAGTGTCAATAGCGTAGGTTTCTAAAAAAATGATGAATGTCAGGTCGGTGCCTTCCCTCAGCATAGGATTCACTTTAGTCACACCACAGATTTGTCCACAAGATATAATCTAGTCGGGAAATGATTGTTAATATTCACGCCACCAGGCAGCAAATTATATAGAGTTTCTAGAAGAAATTAAGTGCTGGCTCCAAGGTCCAGTATTTATCATTACAGTCTTTGAAAACCCGTTATAGGGATATTAGTATTTCTGTCTAACTTGCACCGTCAGATCAGTGTTACTTGAGAAAACCCACGTGATTCAAAATAAGGACTGTCTATTTCTTCACAAGTATGGAAACTACTACTAGGTGCTGGTAAAGTTAGGGTCACCCCAAAACTTTCACTGTGTGGAGGAAAAATAACACATATAATATAATAAACAGAATCTGTACTGGTTAAAACTTACATTTAAACTTGCAAGCAGAGAGCTTTGCTTATCATTTAAACTTCCCGTGACGTAAGTTATATTTAAAAATCAGCAATCCTCATAAATTAAGAACACGTGCGTATTCCGTCACCATTCATGAGGCTGGATTCTAGAGTTTATACGTTAGTTTAGAAAAATACACTCGACTGAGTATTAGCAGTTAAATTAAATTTATAAATAGCTACAATTGCCGTTATAAGCTAGAAATTTTAATTTTATTCTGCTTTCCACTGAATGCTTCCCTAGAAAATATAATAGCCTAACACTTTATTTCTCTTCTGCGCTAAAGAAATAGATTAAAATGAATTAAGCGATTTAACACTTTAACACTCACAAAATCTATATATCTATCATATTAATTACCTCAACCACAGAATTACAGGTAGTCGCACAACTTAAGAATAAAAATGCTGAAAATATTTCTGGAAGTCTAGAAGTTCGACAAATTGCCGAAACAAACTGAGATCTTCGCTAACAGCTATTCTGTTTTCGAGCGACCTATCTACTGTGGAGTCTATGAGCGAGAATGAAATTAAAGTTTCAAACTTGGCCAATATCTTAAAATCAGACAAAGGGCCCAAACTTACTTCGCCAAGCGAAATTATCTCCCCTACTCCCAACATTTACGTCCGCTTAACGCGTGTCGTAACTGTCACCTACTGACCACGATGTACGCGTGTCAGTTTCAAATCCCAGACAGCCTGACTCCATTGCAGGGCAGTTTTCACACTACAGCTGACCATGGCCCAAGTGAGCGCCGTGTCAGTTTGGGATTTTCCAGACAAATGTCTGGATACTGACCGGTGCAGATGTAAATTATCACACCTCACCGGGACTAATGCCGAGAAGAAGCTCGCGCGCTCGGTGAGAATGTAGACGATTTGCTACGTCCTATGTTCAGCGAACCGACTTATCACGCCTTCTGACGCCCTGCAGCCCTGACATCTACGTAATATCGTCCTAGCGCGATTCTCAGTTTAAGAGGAAGGAAAACAGGTAAAGTTTGCGAATTATATGAAAATAATATTCGCAAAACGAATGGATGAAAAATACACAGGAAAAAAAAATTACAGAGATAATAAAAGAGAGAATTTATGTGAAAGAATAGGAAGAAGATGTAGGAAATTAAATGACTATAAACCCTACGTGACAAGCTCTAGATTCAAACCTGCTTGGTACTGCTGTGTTTATGAAAGTGTGGCAAGGTTTCTAGGCCTACGGGCTATTCATAGCGATACGACTAGCAATCAGAGCAGAGTAAAAAAAAATTGTAAAAAAATCTTACCTAACAAAGTGAATAAACTTATTAAATTTATATTATGATTATTATTGGACCGATTTTAATTATTTAAAATGATAATAAAACGGCCAATTTACCTTTATCTTCCTATATATTTATTATTGCGCTATTTCCTTGCATATTAATATAATTAATTTTTAAGTAATTAAATTGGGTGTTACCCTGATGTACAAATATTACTAAAATAATTTTTTCTCTTAATCTCTTAATTGACTTGCTTTTATGAGGCTGGCGTTATACCTATTTATAAAGTAATATATCCGATGTTATACCAACTATGTATTTATTTTTATTTATCGCTAGTATTAGAGAAATAAAATAACTCCCTTCTTTCAAAAACACAGATTAGGCCCTTTTTGCTTATAATGAAAGGTATCTTTATAGACACTAGAAAAGGAGCTTTCTGATTGGTTCTTAATTTTTGGACTTTTTACTATAGATTTTGAGCGCGGAAAATATGATCCTTTTGTTAATTCAAATTCAAATTATGACACATGAAAACAATGAAATTTACACGTGCAACACGATTCCCAACAGCTATGTCCCTGAAAATGTGTACGCATTGTGGAAGTATTCATTCATTCATTCATAACCCTCCACTCCCAAAGGAGCATAGGCCTTCAACAAACACATGCCAAGTCCTCCTGTCCCGTGTCATCATCTCAAGTTCTTTCCATGTTCTCCTCATCATTTTCTCCTCTGTTTCCAACTCTCTTCTCCATGTACTTCTTGGTCTTCCTCTGCCTCTCTTGGACTGGGGGTTCCAGAACAAGGACTGCCTTGTAATGCTGTCAACAGGTTTCCTCAGTGTGTGTTCTATCCATCGCCATCGTCTTCTTCTCATCTCTTGTTCCACTGGCACTTATCTAGTTCTTGTCATCAGTTCCACGTTGGTAACCTTGTCATACCATTTTAATCCCTCTATTCTACGCAAGCACCCATTTATGAAAGTCTGTAGCTTTTTGGTAGTTGTCTTTGTTGTTCTCCATGTCTCCGAGCCATACAATAGGACTGACTTCACATTTGAGTTGAAGATTCTTATTTTCGTGTTGGATCCGATTTCTCTTGATCTCCATATATTTCCCAATGCAATGAAAGCTCCTCTTGCCTTTTGTATTCTCAGTTTGATATCACTGTCTGTCCCTCCAACTTTGTCTATATTACTGCCAAGATATGTGTATGATTCTACATCTTGAATTGGTGTTTCTTCAAGTTCAACCCTGTTATCATTACCTGCATTTATTCTCATTATTTTTGTCTTTTCCCTGTGTATTTTCAGACCCAATTGCTGTGACCTCTCATCGAGTGTTTTCAATTTGTCCTGCATCTGATTACGGTTATGGGACAGAAGAGCCAAGTCATCAGCAAAATCCAGATCATCCAAATGCTTAGTCAGAGTCCACTGGATTCCATTTCTGTTGTGTGTTGTCGATGATCTCATAACCCAATCTATTGCCAGCAGAAAAAGAAATGGAGACAAGAGGCATCCCTGTCGCACTCCTGTTCTTATCCCAAACGGTTCTGTTAAGCTGTCCTTCGTGAAGAACTCTGCATGTCATGTCTTCATATGTTTTCTTTATTAAATTAATGATCTTCAGGGGAACTAAATAATGCCTCATCAATTTCCAAAGTGATTCTCTGTCTACACTGTCAAATGCCTTTTCGTAGTCCACAAATCTGATATTGTGGAAGTATACTCGGTATAAAAAGGCCGTTGAGACAAAACACCAAATTAATAATCTTCTGCAGTATTAACAACCTGGTCATTGGAGGAACACTTTTTCCACATAAGGAAGTGCACAAGTTAACATGGGAATCACCAAACGGACGAGACAGAAACCAGATAGATCACATAATGATCAATGGCAGATGGAGACATGCACTACAAGACGTGAAAATAAGAAGAGGCGCAGATGTGGAAGTGATAATCACCTAGTAGTAGCAAGACTGAAAGTGTAACTCAAACTGCTGGACCAGTTGCAAAAAAACAGAAAAGATACAAAATCACGAAACTGAAGGATCCCATCACCAGACCAAGCTTTCGTGGTCGACGTAAAGAGAAGATATAAGATTATCAAAAGCCAGGAAAGAACAGAGACCGATGATGTTGACCAGAGATTCAACACCATCTCGACAATATACAAGGAAAGCAGCAAGTCATGCTTGGGATTCCAGGAAAGAAAGAACCAAGACTGGTTAACACCAGATACGCTAAAAACCATAGCAAAGAGAAAGGAGATGAAAAGAAAGAAAACAGAAGCTAAGTCTCCCATGTTAAATGCAATATATAGTGAACAGTACAGTCAGCTGGACAAGGAAGTTAAATGTCAAACTCGTGCTAACAAAAGCACATTTCTGGATGACCTTGCAAGGCAGGCAGAAGAGGCAGCACTGAAAAATGAACAAAGCACAGTATACAAAATAACTAAAATCATCAGTGGAAAACGAGGTGCAAACAATATTACATTAGTAAGAGATAAGCACGGAAATCTCATTACGACAGTAGAGGGACAGGAAACAAGATGGGTAGAGCATTTCAGAGAAACTCTGAATAAGAAACTGCCAGAGACACAAATGAATGTTCATGAGGCTGAAAACGATCTAGATGTTAATACAGACATTCCACAAAAAGAAGAAATCATCACAGCAATCAAAGGGTTAAAGAATGGAAAAGCTCCTGATCATGACAACTTAAATGCAGAGCTATTTAAGACAGACCCTGAGCTAGCAGCAGAACTATTAGAACCACCGTTTGCACAAGTCTGGAAAACAGGGACAACACCAATAGAGTGGAGAAAAGGAATAATCTTCAAATTGCCCAAGAATGGAGATCTTGCAGACTGCAATAATTGGAGAGGAATCACTCTTCTCTCAGTTCCCAGCAAAATAGTAGTCAGGATAATTATACAGAGAATCTCAAAAGCAGTAGACCAAAAACTGAGGAAAGAACAAACAAGATTTAAAAAGAACAGAAGATGTGTAGATCATATATTTACTCTCAGGAAAATTATAGAGCAGTGCTCAGAATGGCAAAGACAGTTGTACATTAATTTCGTTGATTTTGAAAAGGCTTTTGACAGTATACATAGGGACAGTTCATGGAAAATACTGAGGGCTTATGGAATTCCAAGCTGCATAGTGTCAATCATAAAAAGCATTTATGCCAACTTTACGTGTAGCGTCGGGCAGAGCAACCTAACCTTTGAAATGAAGACAGGAGTACGACCGGGATGCCCCTTATCAACCACAGGTTATGACGCTCAATGTGAGCAACTCTGAGCCCATATCAGTAAGGAATCAGCAACTGGAACAGACAGATGCCTTCACATACCTAGGATGCATAGTAACACCAGACGGCGGAGCAAGCAAAAACATCAACAACAGAATGAACAAAGCAAGAACAGCCTTTTTTAGTCTAAACAACATCTGGAAGTCCTCTCAGTACAGCACAAGCACAAAATTAAGATTATATCAGAGCTGTGTGCTTTCTGTGCTTCTCTATGGCGCGGAGAGCTGGAGAGTCACAGAGAAGGAAATGTCAAAAGTGTCCACTTTTCACACAACATGCCTAAGAAAAATTCACCGAATCTTTGGGCCGAATACCATCACTAACCAAGATCTGCTTACTCGTAGCAAGCAAGAGGACATGCACACCATCATAGCTGGCAGACGCTGGAGCTGGGTTGGCTGTGTCCTCAGAAGAGACCCCGATGCCATCACAAGAACAGCTATGCTTTGGACCCCTGAAGGAAAACGAAAGAGAGGCCGACCAAAAACAACCTGGCGGAGGACTGTGGAGGCTGAGATGCAAAAAATGAACCAGTGTTGGGGCACTGTACGAAGGATGGCCGCTGACCGAGCAATGTGGAATCAATTTGTTGTTGCCCTACAAGACGCCACCAGGCATAATGGCCACTGACTGCTTTGACGGTCGGTGGCTAAGGATCAAAGAAGAAGAAGAAGAGACAAAACACCCAGTCCATGTGCTTGAAATGCCACGACTATCTGAAAACGACCGCCAACGAGCCATTGGTATGTTGGAGGCCGGAATGAGCTCGCGGGCCATTGCCAGAAGGATGAATTGCCACCACAGCAATATTGTACGTCTCAATGAAAGTTACGGAACCACTGGCAGTGCCCGGGATAGACTTCGGAGTGCCCAAACACGAGTTACTACCCCTGCGCAAGATCGTCATATTATGCTGAGTCACCTAAGGAATCGTTCTCTCCCGGCAAGTCAAACAAGAGCAATAGTGGGTAGACGTGGGCAAGTCTCTCGAATAACAGTCACACGACGACTCACAGATACAGGCCTTATTGCAAGACGACCTTATGTTTGGCCAAACTTGACTCACAGACATCGTCAGCAGCGCCTGCAATGGACAGAGCAACATGTCAGATGGACTAGACTGCAGTGGAATGCTGTCCTATTCACAGGCGAGAGCAGATTCAACATATCCTTTGCTGATGGACGTATGCGGATTTGGCGACGGTGTGGACAGCGCTTTGCAGATTGCTGTGTTCGTCAGCACAACCGATTTGAAGGTGGCAGTATTCACATTTGGGGAGGATTCAGTTTTCACCATCGCTTGCCTCTTCACGTCTTCCATGGAAATGTTAATGCTGTGACATATCGAGATGAGGTTCTGGGGGCATTGGTTGCTCCTGCGTTCACAAATTATCCAGACTTGCAGCTTCTCCAGCAGTATAACGCACGTGCGTACACCGCATGTATTACGTAGCAATATCTACAGCAGCAGAACATTGTGAAGATTGATTGGCCTTATCTATCACCAGACATGTCCCCTATAGAACATCTGTGGGACGAGCTTGGACGCAGGGTCTACAGACAAGGTTCTCCGGCTAATCTGCAACAGCTCGAAGCTGCTCTTACACGTGAATGGGACTTGATTCCCCGGAATTTCCTTCAGAGACTTGTGCGTTCCATGCGGAGCCGCTGCCAAGCTTGTTGTGGACATACCAGATACTGAGGATAGTGTGAATGAATTTTTTTATTGGTTGCATTTTTGGTTTTCTTCCTTGCCTGCACAGAATGCAATGAATTTCATAACAATCAAATGTACAAATTAATGACCAGCATGGATTCATAGGAAAATGAATAAAGATTCCAAATATGTAAACTTGTAAAAACTTATATCTACATTTCACACTTTGTTTTTGTATTATACAGGTGGTGCGTTTTTAATGTGCTTCAGTATATATAATAATAATAATAATAATAATAATAATAGCTCCTTCAGTCATAACTGACTTTGGGAATACGCCCCTCAGATGACAGCTCTCAGCTGCTAATTTTCCTGATTTTTCGTCGTTTTCTCTTCTCATCGGCTTGTTGTGTGAGCTTCTTTTTGCCCAATCTGAGGTAGCGCTGTAGAGAACATCGCCATATGGTACAGTCGGCAGCTACATCCTCCCAGGTTGCTGGATTTATGTCTAGTGCACTCATGTCTCTTACACACATCTTTGAACCTCAGCTGCAGTCGCCAAACTGTTCTTTTGCATCTGTCAGTTGTCCGTTAAGGATATCTTTCGGGAAGCATGCATCGCCTATGCAGCGGGCATGACCAAGCCAGCGCATTCTGCGCTGCTGTCTAAGCAGTGTATGCATGCTTTGACGGCCAACACGCGACAACACTTCGACCTTTACTTACTCATTCCGCGAAATACCGCTGATGTGGCGTAGACACCGTAAATGGAAGAGTTTAGGCTCTATATATATATATATATATATATATATATATATATATATATATATATATATATATATATATATATAATATATATATATATATATATATATATATATTATATATATATATACTTAATGCAATTTACTAGAGTGCTTGTAAAATAATTATGAACATTATGATATCTTCATCCACTCCATGTTCTCTATGGAGCCTGGGGAAATCTCTGCTGTCTGCTTCGTGTGATGGACCCCGAACGAAGCAGTCACACAGCTCTTACTGTGATGGTTTCATGTGTGTAGTTATTTGCAGTGATGAGGTTGCCAGCTTCATGTGCTTCTCTACATCCACAAAACAATTTTATACATGTCAAAATGCTAATATAAAATGACAAAATGTACCATATTACACCTCTTACCCAAAGTTTTGGTATCTTACGCGAGCACAGACGTGTTTCTTTAACAGGACACGTTCGAACCATGTAGGGCAACTGATTAAAACGCTTTTATTTCAGGTTATGGGGATGTGTTAGTGTCTAACTGTGTGCCCTTGAAAAAGGATAATAACTTAAGGGCGCAATAGTGATATCTCTGGGGGTGTCTGAATTTAGTAGGATCTCTACACTTCCCTAATGCAGAATCATTATTGCAACATGACAACATAATTCTTGCCATGTACAATGGGATTTTCAAACTCCATAATCGAATTTATAAGTTCTTGCTTCTTCCGGTTTGTCTGTTATGTTTTAAAAAAAAACTGACTACTTTCACAGATATATCACTGATAATAACTTCCAAATGATTACTTTCCTCGTAGATAATTATTACGACAACATTCAGTCTACGGGAAAGAATTTACATTACTGTCTCTTGTCTTAATCTTTTATACCAAGATTTGTTTATCACTCTTCGTATATAATCAATGAAGACTAGCCGGATATTTGAGTACGTCCATGTTTGCAAAAATAGTCAACATAATCATGTGGACAATATTGGTTTTGTGTGTAACTTCCGAGACAACAATTTCGGCTGGTTTACATTTATTGTACACCTGTCTGGAGCCTGGCGTTAAACGAAAAATCAAAAGTGGCAAGTTTTTGCTCTTCTGCTAACCCCCCCCCCAGTTAGGGTTGGGGGGGGGGGGGGGGGGGGGGGGGGGGGAGCGGGGGGGGGGAGGACAACACCCTTTGCCTCATTAACCCATTTAGCTCCCCTAGGATCTAAAGAATCGTCAACTAACGAAAAATAATGTTAAATCGTCATGGCTCGAGCAATTCAATTTTAAGGGTAATTCCATGTCCTTTTGACTCCTTCATATCTGTCCTATTGCTAGCTGTTTCCATGTGTTTTATTCATTTTACCTCCCTTCCCACGACCACTGTTACTACCTGCAATGCTGCAATAATGTAAATGTCCTCTCTTTTGTTATCTTCTTCACATGTTATTACATCTACTCCTACCACCGTTACCACCCTGGAATTCTAGAATAATGACTATACCTTGTAATACTATCAAAAGACCGGGGGGGAATACACTAACCTAGTAATACATCAAAAGACTTTCTCAAACTGTGCCCCATCCCAACACAGTGTCTATTCACCCTTTGATTGTTACTGACAAGTTTCTCTTTCTTGCCATCGGTTCTCCGTACATTCAACGGATCTTGGTCATTTTTATTAATATCTTTTTTGTTCCCAACGCAAGCACACATTTAATTAAAATTAAGTTGGTAACTTTATAAATTATTTTTGGTTTGTCTCAGGGTTTTCAGAACTATAACAGTAGGACCGTAGTTACAAACACCTTTTTTGAAGATTCGTATTTTTATGTTCGAAGCGATTTTCTGTTGATTGACCTAAGAAAAGAAATGAAAGCCGCTCTTGCCTGTTGTGTTCTTATTTTGATACCACTGTCTGTCCGTCCCTAATGTGTCCTATATCCGCTTGCATAGGGGTGGGGGGGGGGGGGTTGGGGGGGGGGGGGGGGGGGGGGGGAGGTGTATGTATCAGTGAATATATTGAAGCCGTGGGTTTTTACTGGGTAAGAA